>CM068955.1:53258037-53273702 GCA_035128595.1 Eptatretus atami
ACGAGAAGAGATCTAATGCCAGCATCTTGTTACAAGGGCAAAATCACGGTACTGTTTTGTTGCGCTAATCTGAGATTGAACCATGGACTTCAAGTCTGACCAGCAAAACATTTCATGCAAAATGAGGTAAACAGCTGACTCAATGTCAGACACATGTAAACCACAGAAGTGCTTTCTTCTCGGCCGTCAATATCGCACAACAGAAGCAAAAGGATCGACTCCTTGGCCAGCAAAAACGATTCGCGCCAAAGGCTCTGCTGCGTGCTTCCTCACCTGCGCTTGGAGCACAAACAAGTCGCAGAAACGGATGAAAACGAGCAAGAATACATCACATATTGAGGAATTCGCACATGGCTGCTTCGATGGATTTCCCAGAATAACTGCCTCGTGTTCCCCAGAACAAGCTGCTCTTCTCTAGAAGGGGTGAGTGCCACGTCGTCTGGCAAAAGATCCCACCTCCGCAAGAAAACCAGCCTTCAACCGGGTACACGGAAGCGTTCGCTCATGGTGGCCGCTTTCCCAGTGCTCACCCTGTGAGTGGGACATGTAGTTTTGACAAGACGGCTTCATGCCCAGCCCTGTAACACAACAAGAATAATTTCAAACCGAAGCCAATCCCTCCAAAACTCAACTCACCCCACCCCCACCCCCCCACCACCACCCCCACAATCCCAACGTCTATACAAAAGAGTTATGACAGGACTTGAGAGATGCTGCCACTCTGGCATGATAGATCACGAGCCATACTGGCATAACACCAAATTCCATAACAAAAACGGCGTCTTCATTTGATTTCATAGCACTCTAATCCTAAGGTCGTGGATGCAGTGAATCCACTCCTTGCTTTTTTCACAAGATCGGTTGGCTATTCGTTTGTTTCATCCTTCGGCGTCCTTGGTTTTCTATTATCATCGCTTTTTCCGAAACCTTGTGAATTATTGGCTTTTTCATCTGGCTACCTTGGCATTTTATGAAATGAGGAGTGGTCATACTGTCGTGATGTTCTGGCAAAAGGAAATGCGGGGATAAAATCAAAATCTAAAATTAGCATGCAGGCCAATACAAAGGATTACAAAAAGGAGAAGAAGGAACAAACAAACAAGACAGGACGAATGACGAACTCAACACTTCCTTAGACACAGTCAGACATTCACAACGATGGCCTCCGTGAGGCAAGTCAAGAAACGGTGAAGCTGCTCGTCACGTCTCGGAACAACTCGGTGGTTACATTCCCCTCGAAACGATATCCTCACCGTGGCTGAATGACGCAAAGAGCACTGTCCCAACTTCAACACAAGGTCATTGCCAAAGTAAAAATTTCAACGCTGCCAGCTGAGAGTACATGGTAATTTAAATGGACTCACAAAAGTGAATACGTTTTCCTTGATCCATAACGGAAAGGCAACCAATTGGGCTCTAATTAGCAAAATTCGTCGAGGTTTCTCATGGTATAGCAACTGCTACTTGAAGCCGTGATGTGAGCCGCTCGGTGTTTGCAAGGTGACGACGAAACAAAACGGTTGAAGAGAAAGTAACTTTTCATTTTAAACATTGATGGAGCAACATCCTCACAGGCACAAACAATGGACCAACGAGTCAACAAATGGTACTGCGCGATGGTCATGCATTTTGAACAGCAGCTCTACATACAGGTGCGCCGTTAAATTGGCAAAAGTGTTCTTCGAGGTCGAGTAAGCAGTATTGCTGATTGCACTTAAAAAAAATCAAAAGCAGCTGGAATGTGTGCCAAAATGAATTAAACGACTGCAAAACTTTCTTTCTCCGAATCTGAAGAAAAGAGATCTCAATATCTAACCATAAAACAGCTTGCACCAAAATCAAAAAAGAGTGAAGAGGTGACAGGCAAGCTTGAAAAAATAAAAAGAACAGAGAGTTCCGGCTAAACAGAAAGAGGTGAACTGGAGCATAGAGAAGGAGATCATCCTGCGACTGCAAAGCGATTCGGACGCACGAGGGTACGCGAAAATGCACGAAACGGGCTGAACGTTTTTATGGATCAACTTGGTCCTTGAAAAGCGTGATCCGATAGCTGGAATATACTGTAGGTGACAGGGGTCTGAGTCCCCCACCTGGACGGATGTTCCAAGTACAGTTCTTCCTTGGAGGGCCGGAGAGCGAGACTCCCGGAAGATAATGGCGCGCCGTGGGAAATGAAATGCGAGACGCTTCACCAGGGCGAGAGCACAACACAAGGGTTTTACTGCTCTCAACCCACAAAACGACACAAGCAAACAAATTAATTAAATGGAAATAAATAATAATTTATGACAGTAATCAAAATATGTACAATGACAATAAATAATAACAATGAAAGGAAAAACGTGCGGTAATCTACAGCCTAAGTTCCTATTTGATGGCAACCTCCAGCGCGCACACAACACACACACACACACCACCACCACCACTGCACACACACAGCACACACACACACACACACACACATATAAGACAAATAGAAGAATCCCTTCTCGTTTCCTCCACTTAAATGAGTAAGGCAGATCTTTTTGCATGAAGGAAGTGTGTGCTTGGACTAAGTCGTTCGGCGTGCGGGTAACCTGCCCCCAAAAATGGCGCCAAGCAATTTGTGAGGCAAATTCACGTCAGGCTCCCAAACCGCGGTGTAACTTCTCGCGACTCGCGCTTGCCGGATTCCGCCTAGAATGACGGCGCTCCCTTCAGTGATATACGAGCTCAGTCCGTCTCTCACACCACAAGTCAATGGCCCAACGTCTTTGCTCGGCATGCGGCCATTTGCCTCATACAGAATACCGAGAATCGACGCAGCTACTTCCTGTCTCAAAAGGAGAGTAATGAGATTCCCTCCATCCCAGCCACGTCCCCTCTCGATAGACTACAACTGCACCGTCACTATTCTTCGTGCATCGAAGGAAAAGCCAGCCGTAATCCTGCTCTTTGACTGCTGATCTGCCCTCTCGCTTCCGTCCCGCTTTAGCCTTTGTCTCCAACCGTGCGTCTCCTCTTGCCAACGACCTGCTTCCCCGTCCCTTGCCGAGACATGCTCTGGTTTTTCTGCATCGGCCTCGCCTCACACCAACTCTCAGTTCGCTTCTTGCTTCGAGCTGCTCCCCATCCTGTCTGATCGACTCCCTTCCTCTCATGCTTCTTCCTTCTCTACTCACATCCACTCCATCAATACCAGCCAAAAAAATCACCATCTGGGGGTGTCACGATCTCCCGCCGTCACCCCTTGAGCGGGCACTTCATACTTGGTCCAGCAAGCTCAGTGTAATGTCGTTGCCTTAAGAATGTAGGGAAAATACAAAACGTAGGGAAAGTCACAGGGCATTTCATACAGGGGGAATTATCCTTAATCCCCTATCTAATTAACACCGCACACCGCCCGTGTGTGACCAAGTAACACTTAAACTCAACAGTTTCCCCGTGTTAGTTTTACATCGAGATGTTCTCTACACGTCCAGGGCCAAGCAACTCTACGACGCCTATCTTTCCTATAATTCTCCATCTTCCCACAAACACAACAATACTTGATATCTTGGTCAGACTGGTTCACCTTCTGGGATCCCAATGGAGATCAAAACAGACCAAAAATCTTGGAAATAACTTTCCATGAATATTAATGGAGAGGGCAAGCAGGAGGACACACAGAATTTCCACATGTGTAATGTGACTTCAACTCTCAATCCCCCCCCACCCCAAGTTCCTTGCAACCATCCCTCCACCTAACCCTTAATCCTCAACTCACACCTCCACCACCCCATAAGCACCTCTCAAGCCCCAGTCCTCAAATCCCTCCCTCTAACATCCTATGCTAGCTCCCCTTTCTACTTCAAGATCCTCAACCAGCATTAAACACATTATTTCACATAAGCATAAAACATGTGATTTAATAGTACAAATGATAGTTAGTAAAATGACAAGGTGATGAAGAGGATGCCTGAACAATTGAAAACATGTCTTGCATTGTTCCTACATGTTTAGTCATTAGAAGCAATCTTAAAGTAAATAACAATGGAGCTTTAAATTCACAATCTCTCCCCTCTTCTTCCGTTGTTAACGTTTCTGTCTCGTATTTATTAAAAAAACAACAAAAAAGAAAAACAAAAGTCATTGATAATCGGAAAAAATAATTTACAACAGAAACTCCTCGGCCAAAAGACCCTTTTATAATTATATGCGTTTGATGGTCCCTGATCGAGTAGTTAAGAGAAAAAATGTTGGATAGACAGAGAAGGAATAAACGGAATAAGCATATTATTATTACTAGTGCCGGCCCGTAGTGCCTGCCATAGGTGCGTGCCAGAATGTGCAGGCTTCGTTCTTCGCTCGCGTAAACGACGACTGATTGGCGGATTTTTTCAAATTATATCGGACTCAACCGTATCATAAAATGGCAAACTGGGAAACATACTCAGTCCACCACGTCAATTGTGACGTCATATCAAACGAAGAAGAAGAGATTGTTGACCCCCTCTCTCTCGCCCCCTCTCTCCCCTGTCTCGCCCTCTTCTCCCCCCTCCTCTTCTCCGCCCCACTCTCGCCCCCTCCTCTCTCCCCTCGTCGCCCTCTCTCTGTAAAGTATTCACACAATGTCTACAAGCACAACATTATTCAACCTTGGGGAAAAACTAGCTTTTCAAACCTTGGGAAACACTTGGGAAACAGCTGAAACGGATGAAGAACATATAACCTTAAACAAGCACATCTCAGGTCCCCAGCGTTCGATTGTATTCATACCAAACGAAGAAGAAGAAGAAGGAACGTCAATCGTGCAAAAAAAAAATATTCATTGTGACGTCATAGGCACCGTGTCCTGGCATTGGTTGACAGACGTATTGGTCATTATTGTGACAGACCAATATATAGGTCGTTATGGTTGAACAGACATGCTCATTGTATCACGTTATTCTTTTTATTGCTGCCAATTATTGGTGCATTATTATTTGATTATTAATTAATACTAGTGCGGGCCGTAGGTGCGGGCCCATAGGTGCGTCCAGTATGTGCAGCTTCCTTCCTTCGCGTCTCGTAAACCGACGACTGGATTGGGGCATTTTTTCAATTGATCGGACCAACCGTATCATAAATGGCCATAACTTGGGAAACACCTGGGAAACATACTCAGGTCCCCAGCGTCAATTGCGGATGCAAATGAAGAAGAAGAAAAGAATTGTGACGCCCCTCTCTCTCTCTCCCCCCTAGTCTCACCCCCCTCTCCCTCCTCTCTCCCCCCTCTTTCCCCCTCTCTGTAAATGTATCACAATGTCTACCAAGCACAACATTAATTCAAACTTGGGAAAAAACAGACTTTCAAACCCTTTGGGAAACAGCTGTTTCCCTGGGAAAATCCAAACCTTGGATTAATTAATAATTTGAACAATTAATTCAAACCTTGGGAAAAACAACAAGCTTTCAAACTTGGGAAACACTGGGAACAGCTGGAAACGGATGAAGAATGATATCAACCTTGAAAAGGCACATACTCAGGTCCCCAGTGTCGATTGTGACGTCATAACAAACGAAGAAGAAGTAGAATTGTTACGTCAATCGTGTCAAAAAAAACCAAAAAAAACCCATTAATTGTGACGTCATTCGGACGTCATAGCACCGTGTCTGTATTGGTTGACAAGACATATATATAGTCATTATTGGTTGACAGACATTGTCGTTGTATCACGTTATTCTTTATTACTGCCAATTATTGTGCTATTATTATTAATAATATGCTGTTATCATTATTCTGATATATCTTTGGGAAAAAATGGCATGATAAGGTGGAACGACACTTCAGCTGCGATATATACACCTTTCCAACACTGAAAAAAGCAATAAAATGGCCGTAATTGGGAAACGCTCGGTCGATAATACAAACCTTGAAAAGCACATCCGCGGTCCCCGGCAATATTCCTGGCAAGTTTCAATCAGATCGGACCGGGGTTGTCGAGAAACGGCGGTCGCAGACAGACACACACACACACACACACAACACACACACAACAACACACACACCACACACACACACACACACACAGATTGCTGGAATTATAGATAGATATAGGATTGTTGCTTGTGCCATCATAACTTTACAATTGTGACGTAAACGCATTTACATAATCTTGCTGGTCACACTGTTTGTTGGATGTTGGCCACAATTCCCAGACAGCACCATTTTCTGCGAGATGTCTGTCATCAGGCAATTTTATTTTTATTTTTTTAACATGAAGTTCATATGAACGAACACTCATGAATGTAAATGTGGCAAAATAAAATTAAATAAATCGAATTAAAAAAAAAAACCCCTTAATTGCAAAGATAGTCAGAAATAAAAGCAGAAAGAGATGGTCAAAAGCAAGTATAGAGAGCGGAAGGAGGAGGAAAAAGTGGGAAGAGGAAGAGTGGGATTGGATAAGAGGAGAGGAGGAATACAGAAAATGAAAGAAAGAACAAAGGCAAAACAAAATGTGGTTCTGCACCTCCTGCATATCATTAAGCAAGTTATGTTTCATCTCAGAAAATGTACAGGACATCACTGCAAACCAACTAGAGAAAACGGGTAACCTGCATAGAGCGAGATAGCCCTAAACGTTGAACTCAAAGAACCTTGAAAGCAAGCTAATAATTTCAAAAAATTACTATTTGTAACATTAATCGAAGGCCGGGGTGGTGGTTATACAAGACTGTAATCATACAAGGATGACAAAGGCATAGGGTCTCCAGTGTGATTACACGGACATTAGTAAGCAATGGACAACAAGTGTGGTTATATGGGATTCGAACCCAATTCCCAACAATGAGAGCCAGGGTTCGATGGGAATGCCACTAAGCCAATTTCAACAAAATAACCAAAATATTTGTTTATCATGAGTGAGTAAACATGATAAACTGGTTATGTCGTCCTTCGCAAAGCAAACGGTTTCTGTGCAAACCAAAACCATTCAGCAATCGGTGGATAAACCGACAGTGCAAAAACGATGGCCAAGTTTTTGTCTTACATGAAGGAAACATTTGAATCAAAAACATTTCAACAAGGTGATGAATTACATTGAAATGCGAAAAGGGACTGTAATGTAGATGCCAGAAACAAATGTATTAAGGACCCAAAATAAATATCAACATATTAAGCAGTTCAATGACATTTATGACTCAAACTACAAATGTTATAAAAATACTCTTCACAAGATTCTTGCTTTTCTGAACCTGCGACCAAATACAAGGTTTGTGGGAAAAGTGTGCACTTCATTAGTATTCAGCCTAAAAAACCAACCTAGTTGCAAAGACATTATTGCACACGTTTTGCTATGTAAATGGACGATGATGCCCCCAGCATACAACTTGATTTGCCCCTCCGTCACCGAAGGTTGACGGAAGGTTATGTTTTCACCCATCTGTCTTCCTGTCTGTCTGTCTGTGAGCAGGATAACTCAAATGCGATTGGATGATTCAGATGAAACTTGGTGGAGAGGTTGCGTGTGTGACAAGGACAATTTGATAATTTGGTGAAGATCCGGATCCAGATAGTAGAATTTAGAAAAATCATTCTTAACCATCGGAGAGGGCCTAAAATCAATAGACAGCACAACATCTCAAAAAGTTGTGACGATTGGTTAGGTGATAAAAAACAAGCCGATAAGATTCAAGTTCAGGTCCAGATGCAGATCCAGCCAATCAGTGGATACAAAACGTGAACCTGTTCAACGTGTGGAGGTAGCGCTCCACTGAATGCTGTTCAAAATGTATTTTTTATTTTAATTTTAAGTTTTCGCCACTGATGATGACATCAATCAGATCCTTTAGTGTAGTGATTTGCAGAGTTCAAGACGAGTCATTGAGGGTGGGAAAACAGATGTGCTGCGTTGAGGTGATCAAGCCGGTATCAAATGAGACCATTTCAGACTTGAACATCACATGTAAAAAGTCAGCCTTTCAGACATGCATTTTCCCATCAAGTGACTGAGGCTGTTTCAAAGGTCAGCCATTCATGGAGTGCAAGGATGTGACCCTGATGTAACACAAAGCATCACATGACCATTCTGAAAATCAACAAAACCATTTGGAGAAGTTAAAAAAAATTCAGGTACCCTCAGAGATCCTCGCAGGATAGCTCAAATGTAGCATAACTACTTCAAGCTGTCCATTCAGAGTTCAATCCATCGAAGTAGGATCAGATAGAACATGGTCGTCTGGTGCCCCAAAGAAACATGTCTCATCATGGAGTACGCTGTCAATTAGTGAAACACATTAACCTGGCTGGCTATATACTTTATATGCCCCCATGGTACCTTTCAAAGAAAGGAGAATAGGCATTGTGCACTAGTACCTCTGGCAAATTCCAAATTCTGCCTCAACTACAGCTCGAAGGTAACAGCAAACCAAAAGGTGCATTCTTTAGCATCAAGATTGCATTGAAGCACATGCTCAGAGGATGGTACATGATGGAAACATTGGAGGTTCACCAACTGCCAGGAAGATGTTTAAGCCTATAGTAATATCAGCCAGAGCATGAAGGTTAACTTTATGAGGAAAGGGCGGTTGACCAAAAGTGGGTGGACGGGGAGAAATGAAATGGCCCTGTTAATATAGAAGAGGCCGTAAAGCTTCATCACTAAAATTTCACCAATATTGATCCAATAATTCAAAGTAAAGTCAGGTAGAGACAAAAGTGGAGGCACGAGGCCATTTATTGCATGATGCATCACAGTATATAGGATGGCAAGAACCATCCGACATACCATGTATGCATCATGCAATTAAAACAAAAGTGCAATCAGGGAAGGAAGTGACAATGAAACACGGATTAGGGGGGGGGGTGGGGCGGATCAAAAATTGCCATTCTTGTGCAGGTGTTTTGGAAAGATTCAATTCTTGTATCCAAGCAGGATGGTGCAGAAGTCATGCATTCAAAATGGTGCTCACATGTCCAGCATTGCATTAAAATGAGTGCAGTGTCCCTCAGATGGACGTTAAGATGGGACCCATCTGTTGTATTGATTGCTGTTGCTGGGAGAAACTCTTCAATGACTTTTGATGAAGAGTAGGTGAGCTAGTGTTGGATCCTGGGCTGATTATGGGGCCCCAAGCTCTGACTCCAACCTCCAAGAAGATAAATCGTGATACCAAAGTGGGTCATGACACCGACTTTCAGATAAAAAGACAAAACAGGATGACAAAATGTGTGTGTGTATATATATTTTAAAAATATATATATAAAAATATATACATATATATAAATAAATTATAAAACATACATATACATACATATAAATAAATAAATAATACTATTCAGTAAAGAATAAATAAATAAATTACATACATATTATAAAGAAATAAATAAATATATAATACAATATTATAAAGAAGAAATAAATAAAACATCCATATACTATATAAATAAAAATATATACATATTACAGGTAAAGAAATAAATAAATAAATATATACATATTATAAAGAAATAAATAAATATATACATACATATTATAAAGATATAATAATTATAATCATATACAATATAATATATTAAATAAATTACACATATATATAATATATATATATATATAATATAATAAATATATCACATATTATATATATATATATATATATAATATATATTATATATAACACAAATATTAATATATATATATATATATATATATATTAATATTTTATATATATATAATATATTTATATATATATAATATAATCATAATATATACACATACAGCTCTGGAAAAAATGAGGAGACCACTGCAAAATTATCAGTTTTTCTGGTTTTACTATTGATAGGTACTAGTACGTGCCCGTAAAAAAAAAAGAAAGAATAATAAATATTCCAACCGCGAGCAAGAAAACAACAACCACACAGGCCGTTTCTTCGCTCTCGCGCGACCGTACGTGCGTGGCGCGGAAGTTCGCAATCACAGTTACGATGATTCGCAATTTAGGTTTTAATGGCCAATTATTCAATTAGCGCCAACGTATTTACCTTTTCGCAATGTCGTCGCAAGAAAAACAAAAAGAGAAGAGAAGAGAGAAAAAAATTTACTTCCTGTTTCGGAGCATACCAGCACTCACTGATGTACCAAATTTATGCACCGTCTAATATGAAAACGATCATAACTTGGGGCATTGTGTTATCTATAAATGCGCATAAGAAATCGAGAAATTATGAGAATACACGAAGTCATCACTCTCCGGAAGCCCGTACGTTGTAACCTGTAATGGGGAACGCGGCTGAGCTTCCTTCCCCATCGCCCCGCCACGCAACAACGTGTCTTGTCATTGTTGGTAAATAAATGGCCATACCTTGGGAAGCATGTCCGATTAATATCAAACCTTGAAAAGGCACATCCTCAGGTCCCCAGCAATATTATCTGGCAAGTTTCAATTAGATCGGACCAGTGGTTGTCGAGAAACAGCGTCAACAGAACACACACACACACACATTGCTGGAATTATAGATAGATGTGTTTGAGTAAAATGAACATTTTGTTTTATTCTATAAACTACTGACAACATTTCTCCCAAATTCCGAATAAAAATATTGTCATTTAGAGCATTTATTTGCAGAAAATGACAACTGGTCAAAATAACAACAAAGATCAGTGTTTTCAGACCTCAAATAATACAAACAAAACAACTTCATATCATTTTTAAAACAACAAATACTAATGTTTTAACTTAGGAAGAGTTCAGAAATCAATATTTTGTGGAATAACCCTGATTTTCATCACAGCTTTCATGCGTCTTGGCATGCTCTCCACCAGTCTTTCACATTGCTGTTGGGTGACTTAGTGTAAATCTCAAAGAATTATTTCCTATTTATATTTTTTTATCATTAATTTGAAGATAATCACAGAACATACATTGTTTATAGGCTTTTGACTCTGTGTTAATCCCCGTCTTTCACACGCAGGACAATTTCAATTTGTCATGTGGAGAATCAGGAAATTCAAAAAGCTCAAAATCTAGTAAGCTATTCATATTATAAAATAAAACTTTACTTCAAATAAAATTCATCTTCGGTACTTTCATTGGTGCTTTCACACATCTATAAAACTACTTTCATAACTATAGTTTGAACACAAACTCTCGGTATCATAACTGTCTTCTGTTCCAACAGAGATACTATCATCATCTCATAATCTTCAAGTCTTCAGTGAATCATGACTCATATTTAATTAGTATAAAAAAACATACCATCTATATCTATAACTTTTTTTCATTAAACAGATTCAACTACGACATTTTTTATATTAAAGGTAATTTTAAAATGATCCTTAACTACTATGAACGAAATGTCATTTCACCTGATATATTAACATCCTTTATTTCATCAGGATTTACATCGTAGGTCGTGAAAAAAAATACAAATTCTCCTTGCATTTACAGATGGTCTTATCTTTTCTTCGAAAGCTTCATCCATAAGGTCTTTATTTTTTTGATACTTTTTCTGTTTCATTGCTTTTCAGTTTTGAATAACAGTCATGCGCCACTTAATGACGGGGTTACGTTCTGAGAAACGCGTCGTTAGCGACGTCCGCGTTGTGCAACATCATATTTTTTTTTCGTTTTCGAACATCGTACTTACACAAACTAGACACCTAGGCTATATGTGTAGCTATTGCTCCTCAGATACAAACCTGTACAGCATGTTACTGTATGAATACTGTCGGCAATTGTAACACACATCCAAAGAGACGGAAGACCGCATTAGATTTACCTTTGTGTCTGTTCATGACGGCCATCGTGTGTTAGCAGCAGCTTACAATCTCCTCTCGCATCGATTATAGAAAGGTGAATAAATAGCGTTTGGATTTTATAAATACGGTAATCATTGCATCGATGTTATAATTTACAAATGAAGAAACGACACCTGTCAATTGGATATATATTTTCGGAACAGTGCGATTGTTTTTAACAACATAAAAAGCTTCACCAAAAACAAATTTGTGTTTTAATGTCGACTAAGAACAACGATTTTTCGCGGAATCTTCAATTCAAAGGTAATTTACTTGCTAGAAGTAAACGTGGAACATTGTTCAGTTTGAAAGCCGATTTCCTTGAATCCCGATTTAGCACGATCCTGTTTTTTTCGCGATGACATTTTTATGGACCTCAACGATCGCATTATAACAGGGCCACACTGCATTTATTATCATTATGAGGTATTATGTACTGTACAGTGTACATAATTGTAGTTGCTATTATACGAGGCCACATCACTCGCAATAGAATTTTTCGGTTACATTTTTTTTTTTTCAGAGCTGCAGAACGGTCGTATATGCGATCCGTCGTTGCCGGAACGTCGTTAAGCGGCGCATGACTGTATGCCAGAAAGAGAGGAGAAACTTTTGTTAGAGCTACTTAATTGATGTTCTTCCAGATAACTAAAAGCTATATACTAATATACTAGCCTATATATACAAAAGATATACACTGAAGGAAATGAAGAACTCGATTATCACCATAATTTTTTTATCCAATAGTTATATTATCTTTTCATCTTTTACATCTCGACATATTTTCTCAGTATCTTTACAAATGAAGAGATTGATTGAAACTTGTTTTTTGTGTCTTATACATTGTATGTATTAAGTGAAAAAAGTTGGAGGATAAAATGGTTTTAAGCACAGATTCACCAATAAACAAGTCTGAAGACGACAATGGTTCACAAGCGTATTTGACGATGTATATTGTTTCAGAAGTCAAGGATGAGACAATGTGATAATTTTGACCAAGTTATAATTAATTATAGTGGCCTTCAATCAACAGCTGCAAACTGTCAAAAACCCGGTTTCGTTCAACAACTTTCAAATTTGACCTTTGCATAACCTTTAAAGTCACAAACAATGTTGGACATTAAAATAAGGAAACAGGATACGTGATATAGCTTATTGGAGTTAGTTCGTCGAAGAAGGTCGAAAACACCGGATTGATTCCACAACTTTTGAAAATTGACCTTTGTGCCTTTAAAGGTCAAAGTCAAGGATTATGACCTTTGGTGCAAAACTTCCTCTGGAACATTCCAGGAACAATATAATGTCATATCGGCTATATGGCATTTCGCACTCTCGGATTATCCATACTTTGATGAAATCAGCGTAAAAACAAACTTGAAGGGTGCGCCACGCACAAGGTGTTCGAGATAGAGCAAAATGGTTTCAAGACTTTAGGTGGGGAATGACCTCAAGATTATGCTTAAAAAATTATGTCATCCTAGCTCTCAAAGTTTGGGCGTCGTATGATTTTTAGTCAAAATTCGCAATTTTCTAAGTTTTTGACCTTGAACTTGGGATGAAATGAAAAATCGGACAACGTCAAGTTTTAGAGAATTCATTTTGCTATTCAAATACCGAAGAACCCATTCCATTCAGTCAATTCCTAGGAGAAGATAGATTTTTAATCAGACCACCCCCTAAAAATGGCTATTTTTGGGGCGTGGCTCCGCCACAATGGGCGTAGCATGCCCTCATCCAGTAAAACACTACTAGACATTGATATCGAACACATAACCAAGTTTCATCAAGATCGGATCAAAGCGTCACGGAGTTTGCTCTGGACAGACAGACACACGGACATAACGAATATAGTGGTCACTCTGGCTGGCACTCCGTGAACCAATTAAACGGAATTTTCTTCAAGAAAATTTTATTTGAAGCAAAGTTTTGTTATATAAATATGGTGAATACAACATACTGCGATGTTTGTAATCATGAATATAAATGTTATAAGAAACATCTTCAAACCAACAAACACACATTCAATTTTTCAGACAAATATCTCCACTTGACCAAGAAACAAATCATTGTGATAGATGTGATGATGATATTCTTAAAAAAAAAATAAACACCTTCAATCACACAAAGCACAAGAGCAATGAAGAAAGGGAAGGTGCCACTAAATTCTCCATTTAAATCACTGATGGGGCATTTAAAGGACATATAAAATAAGATTGTTTCGCTTTCAAGACCCTGGACCATCTTCAATCATGGAAGCTGTGATATGGTTAAACAAAGTATTGAAACTATAATTAAAAACACATTAAGTGAAATGAAAACTTTTAAGTTTTATATGGGAGTAAAATGAATATGGTAAGAGAAGGTGAGAACTACTCCCATATGAGAACAAACCCTCACTTTATCTCATCATTTCAAGATTTTGTAAGATGTGATGTTTACGATGAACTCCAGAGACAGAGAACAAGATGTTGATAACACTGCAGGAGTGGTGATTTACTATCACAAAAAATAATTTTTAGATATAACATGTAAAATCAGATCCTCTCAAGCTTCTTCTTATATTGATTTACCAAAAGAAAAAATTAAGAAAGCAGTTGTTAATATTCAAAACAAAGATAATAAATGTTTTCTATGGTCGGTTCTTGCTCACTTACATCCTCCCAATGGAAACCTGAAAGGGTTGAACATTGCAAGAATACGGAATACATTAAATGTTAAAGATTTAAAGTTCCAATGTCATTGAGAGATATTCCTAAATTTGAGAAAATGAATAATCTATCTGTTAATGTATATGAATTAACGGATACAAACAAAGTTCAGATATTAAAAATTTCAAACAACTATAAAAATGATGAAACACACATTGACCTTCTCGAATTTACTTCAAAGGAAAAATCACATTATGCTTTCATCAAATATTCGAAATTAATTAAATCAACGATACAAGAGAAATGTAAAACGATCCTGTAAGAGATTCTCAACTCCTTCACACAAAAGAACGATTAAATCAACATTCGAAATATTGCAGTAATCATAAATCAACCGTAATCAATTTACCAAAAGTAGTTCAAACATATCATTCAAAGATTTAACAAATCTATAAAACATCCATTTTGAATATGCTGATTTTGAAATATCCTTGAAAAGATATTCTGTCCTCCAAATCCAAAGAATCATACCAAATACATACTCCTTGTGGTTTCTGTATTATATCAAATCATCTGTTGGTGAGAATACAAAAAGTTAGAACTTATAACTTAGAACAAAAAGTAGAACATAACTTTTACATACTCAATTATTCGTCATAACTAGATTCCTTGAGACAGAAATTGATTTTACGTGGTATATCCACCTAAGTTCCAAAATCAGCCGCAAATATATTTTGGCATGTTTTTTTGTGGAAATCACTTATAACATGTAGAAATGCAAAAAAAAAATCGAAATTTTGTTGAAAAAAATTTGCAATTTTTTTCTCTAACAAATTTTTTTTTTTGGGGGGGGGGGTGGAAATCACTTAAAACATGTAGAAATGCAAAAAAAAAGAAATCGAATTTTTGTTGAAAAAAAAGTTGCAAAAATTTTTTTCTCTAATTTTTTTTTGGGGGGGGGGGGGGGTTGGAAATCACTTAAAACATGTAGACATGCAAAAAAAAATTCAAATATTTTTTCAAATTGCCGCCGTAGCGGCCATATTAGATTTTGGACCAAGTCCAAAATCTAATGGCATGATCCTTGGACCAGACCTAACCCCCACCAAGTTTCGTCGAAATCCGTCGAGGAGTTTTTCCATAATACTGTTCACAACAACAACAAAAGTGAGCAAGAACAGACCATAGAAAACATTTATTATCTTTGTTTTGAATATTAACAACTGCTTTCTTAATTTTTTTCTCTTTTGGTAAATCAATATAAGAAGAAGCTTGAAGA
>CM068955.1:53279745-53303017 GCA_035128595.1 Eptatretus atami
CACACACATTTTGTCATCCTGTTTTGTCTTTTATCTGAAAGTCGGTGTCATGACCCACTTTGGTATCACGATTTATCTTCTTGGAGGTTGGAGTCAGAGTTGTGGGCCCCCATAATCAGCCCAGGATGCCAACACTAGCTCACCTACTCTTCATCAAAAGTCATTGAAGAGTTTCTCCCAGCAACTAGCAATCAATACCAACAGATGGGTCCCCATCTTAACGTCCATCTGAGGGACACTGCACTCATTTTAATGCAATGCTGACTGTTGAGACCAATTTTTGAATGCATGACTTCTGCACCATCCTGTTGGATACAAGAATTGAATCTTTCCAAAACACCTGCAAAAAATGGCAATTTTTGATCCCCCACCCCCCCCCTAATCCGTGTTTCATTGTCACTTCCTTTCCCTGATTGCACTTTTGTTTTTTAATTGCATGATGCATACATGGTATGTCGGATGGTTTCTTGCCATCCTATATACTGTGATGCATCATCCAATAAAATGGCCCGTGCCTCCACTTTTGTCTCTACCTGACTATTACTTATGAATTATTGGATCAATATTGGTGAAATTTTAGTGATGAAGCTTTACGGCCTCTTCTATATTAACAGGGCCATTTCATTTCCTCCCGTCCACCCACTTTTGGTCAACCGCCCTTCCTCATAAAGTTAAACCTTCATGCTCTGGCTGATATTACTATATGGCTTAAACATCTTCCTGGCAGTGGTGAAACCTCCAATGTTTCATCCATGTACCATCCTCTGAGCATTGGTGCTTCCAATGCAATCTGATGCTAAAGAATGCACCTTTTGGTTTGCTGTTACCTTCGAGCTGTAGTTGAGGCAGAAATTTGGAATTTGCCAGAGGTACTAGTGCACAATGCCCTATTCTCCTTTTCTTTGAAAGGTACCATGGGGCATATAAAGTTATATAGCCAGCCAGGTTAATGTGTTTCACTAATTGACAGCGTACTCCATGATGAGACATGTTCTTTGGGGCACCAGACCGACCATTTCTAGTCTGATCCTACTTCGATGGATTGAACTCTGAATGGACAGCTTGAAGTAGTTATGCTACATTTGAGCTATCCTGCGAGGATCTCTGAGGGTAACCTGAATTTTTTTTTAACTTCTCCAAATGGTTTTTGTTGATTTTCAGAATGGTCATGTGATGCTTTGTGTTACATCAGGGTCACATCCTTGCACTCCATGAATGGCTGACCTTTGAAACAGCCTCAGTCACTTGATGGGAAATGCATGTCTGAAATGGCTGACTTTTTACATGTGATGTTCAAGTCTGAAATGGTCTCATTTGATACCGGCTTGATCACCTCAACGCAGCACATCTGTTTTCCCACCCTCAATGACTCGTCTTGAACTCTGCAAATCACTACACTAAAGGATCTGATTGAATGTCATCATCAGTGGCGAAAACTTAAAATAAAATAAAAAATACATTTTGAACAGCATTCAGTGGAAGCGCATACCTCCACCACGTTGAACAGTTCACGTTTTGTATCCCACTGATTGGCTGGATCTGCATCTGGACCTGAACTTGAATCTAATCGGCTTGTTCTTATCACCTAACCAACTCGTCCACAACTTTTTGAGATGTTGTGCTGTCTATTGTTTTTAGGCCCTCTCTCGATGGTGAAGAATGATTTTCTAAATTCTACTATCTGGATCCGGATCTTCACCAAAATTAATCAATATGTCCTTGTCACACACGCAACCTCTCCACCAAGTTTCATCTGAATCCATCCATCGCATTTTGAGTTATCCTGCTCACAGACAGACAGACAGAAAGACAGATGGGTGAAAAACATAACCTCCGTCAACCTTCGGTGACGGAGGTGCAAATCAAGTTGTATGCTGGGGGCATCATCGTCCATTTACATAGCAAAACGTGTGCAATAAATGTCTTTGCAACTGGTTGGTTTTTAGGCTAGAATACTAATGAAGTGCACACTTTTCCCACAAACCTTGTATTTGGTCGCAGGTTCAGAAAGCAAGAATCTTGTGAAGAGTTATTTTTAAACAATTTGTAGTTTGAGTCATAAATGTCAATTGAAACTGCTTAATATGTTGATATTTATTTTGGTCCTTAATACATTTGTTTCTGGCATCTACATACAGTTCCCTTTTCTGCATTTCAATGTAATTCATCAACCTTGTTGAAATGTTTTTGATTCAAATGTTTCCTTCATGTAAGACAAAACTGAACTTGGCCATCGCTTTTTGCACTGTCGGTTTATCCACCGATTGCTGAATGGTTTTGGTTTGCACAGAAACCGTTTGCTTTGCGAAGGACGACATAACCAGTTATCATGTTTACTCACTCATGATAAACAAATATTTGGTAATTTTGTTGAAATTGGCTTGTTGGCATTCCCATCTGAACCCCTGGCTCTCATTGTTGGGAATTGGGGTTCGAATCCCATATAACCACACTTGTTGTCCATTGCTTACTAATGTCCGTGTAATCACACTGGAGACCCCTAATGCCTTTGTCATCCTTGTGATTACAGTCTTGTATAACCACCACCCCGAGCCTTCGATTAATGTTAACAAATAGTAATTTTTGAAATTATTTAGCTTGCTTTCAAGGTTCATTTGAGTTCAACGTTTAGGCTATCTCGCTCTATGCAAGGTTACCCGTTTTCCTCTAGTTGGTTGCAGTGATGTCCTGTACATTTTCTGAGATGAAACATAACTTGCTTAATGATATGCAGGAGGTGCAAAACACATTTTGTTTTGGCCTTTGTTCTTTTTATCATTTCTGTATCCTCCTCCTCCTCTTCATCCAATCCCACCTCTTCCTTCTTCCCCCATCTTTTCCTCCTCCTTCCGCTCTATACTTGCTTTTGACCATCTCTTTCTGCTTTTATTTCTGACTATCTTTGCAATTAAAGGGGTTTTTTTTTTTTAATTCGATTTATTTAATTTTTATTTGCCACCATTACATTCATGGTGTTCGTTCATATGAACTTCATGTTAAAAAAATAAAATAAATTGTCCTGATGACAGACATCTCGGCAGAAAATGGTGCTGTCTGGGAATTGTGGCCAACATCCAACAAACAGTGTGACCAGCAAGATTATGTAAATGCGTTTACAGTCACAATTGTAAAGTTATGATGGCTACAAGCAACAATCCTATATCTATCTATAATTCCAGCAATCTGTGTGTGTGTGTGTGTGTGTGTGTGTGTGTGTGTGTGTGTGTGTGTGTGTGTGTGTGTGTGTGTGTCTGTCTGCGACCGCCGTTTCTCGACAACCGCCGGTCCGATCTGATTGAAACTTGCCAGGAATATTGCCGGGGACCCGCGGATGTGCCTTTTCAAGGTTTGATATTAATCGACCGAGCGGTTCCCAAGTTACGGCCATTTTATTGCTTTTTTCAGTGTTGGAAAGGTGTATATATCGCAGCTGAAGTGTCGTTCCACCTTATCATGCCATTTTTCCCAAAGATATATCAGAATAATGATAACAGCATATTAATAATAATAGCACAATAATTGGCAGTAATAAAAAGAATAACGTGATACAACGACCAATGTCTGTCAACCAATAATGACCTATATATTGTCTGTCAACCAATGACAGGACACGGTGCTATGACGTCACGAATGACGTCACAATTAATGGGTTTTTTTTGGTTTTTTTGACGATTGACGTAACAATTCTACTTCTCTTCGTTTGTTTGACGTCACAATCGACACTGGGGACCTGAGTATGTGCCTTTTCAAGGTTTGATATTTCTTCATCCGTTTCAGCTGTTTCCCAAGTGTTTCCCAAGGTTTGAAAGCTGTTTTTCCCAAGGTTTGAATTAATTGTTCAAATTATTAATTAATCCCAAGGTTTGATTTTCCAAGGGAAACAGTGTTTCCCAAGGGTTTGAAAGCTGTTTTTTCCCAAGGTTTGAATTAATTGTTGTCTTGGTAGACATTTGTGAATACATTTACAGAGAGGGGGGAAAGAGGGGGGGAGAGAGGAGGGCGAGAGAGGGGGGGTGAGACTAGGGGGGAGAGAGAGAGAGGGGCGTCACAATTCTTCTTCTTCTTCATTTGATATGACGTCGCAATTGACGCTGGGACCTGAGTATGTTTCCCAGGTGTTTCCCAAGTTTGGCCATTTATGATACGGTTGGTCCGATCTAATTGAAAAAAATGCCCCAATCCAGTCGTCGTTTACGAGAGCGAAGGAAGGAAGCTGCACATACTGGAACGCACCTATGGCCCGCACCTACGGGCCCGCACTAGTATTAATAATAATAATAATAATAGCACAATAATTGGCAGCAATAAAAAGAATAAGTGATACAATGAGCAATGTCTGTCAACCAATAACGACCTATATATTGTCTGTCAACCAATAATGACCAATAACGTCTGTCAACCAATGCCAGGACACGGTGCTATGACGTCACAATGAATTATTTTTTTTTGCACGATTGACGTCCCAATTCTTCTTCTTCTTCGTTTGGTATGACATCACAATCGACGCTGGGGACCTGAGTATGTGCCTTTTCAAGGTTTGATATCGTTCTTCATCCGTTTCAGCTGTTTCCCAAGTGTTTCCCAAGGTTTGAAAGCTGTTTTTCCCCAAGGTTTGAATTAATTGTTGTGCTTGGTAGACATTTGTGAATACATTTACAGAGAGAGGGGCGAGAGGGGAGAGAGGAGGGGGCGAGAGGGGGGCGAGAGAGGAGGGGGGAGAGAGGAGGGGCGAGACTAGGGGGGAGAGGGGGGCAGAGAGAGGGGGCGTCACAATTCTTCTTCTTCTTTGATATGACGTCACAATTGACGCTGGGGCCTGAGTATGTTTCCCAAGTTATGGCATTTATGATACGGTTGGTCCGATCTAATTGAAAAAATGCCCCAATCCAGTCGTCGTTTACGCGAGCGAAGGAACGAAGCTGCACATCCTGGCACGCACCTATGCACGCACCTACGGGCCCGCACTAGTAATAATAATATGCTTATTCCGTTTATTTCCTTCTCTGTCTATCCAACAATTTTTCTCTTAACCTACTCGATCAGGGCCATAAAACGCATATAATTATAAAGGTCTTTGTCCGAGGAGTTCTGGTTGTAAATTATTTTTCCATTATCAATGACCTTGTATGTTTTTTTTTTGTTGTTTTTTTAATAAATACGAGAACAGAAACGTTAACAACGGGAAGAAGAGGGGAGAGATTGTGAATTTAAAGCTCCATTGTTATTTACTTTTAAATTGTTCTTAATGAACAGAAACAATGTAGGAACAATGGCAGACATGTTTTCATTGTTCAGGCATTCACCTTCATGCTCTTGTCATTTTAAACTATCATTTGTACCTAATTAAATTCACATGTTTAATGCTTATGTGAAAATAATGTGTTTAATGCTGGTTGAGGACTTGAAGTAGAAAGGGGAGTAGCATAGGATAGTTAGAGGGAGGGATTTGAGGACCTGGGGCTGTGAGAGGTGTTTGGGGTGGTGGAGGTGTGAGTTGAGGATTAAGGGTTAGGTGGAGGGATGGTTGAGGACTTGGGGGTGGGGGGGGATTGAGGACTTGAAGTCACATTACACATGTGAAATTTCTGTGTGTCTCTGCTTGCCTACTCATAATATTCATGGAAAGTTTTTCCAAGATTTTTGTTTGTTTTGATCTCCATTTGCGGGTCCCAGAAGGTGAGACAGTCTGACCAAGAATCAAGGTATTGTTGTGTTTGTGGGGTAGATGGAGGAATTTAATAGGAAAGATAGGAGCGTGTAGAGTTGCTTGGCCCATGGACGTGTAGGAGACATCTCGATGTAAACTAACTAGGGAAACTGTGAGTTTAAGTGTTACTTGTCACCACACGGGCGGTGGTGCGGTGTTAATTAGATAGGGATTAAGGATAATTCCCCCTTGTATGAAATTGCCCCCTGTGACTTTTCCCTACGTTTTGTATTTTCCCTACATTTTTGTAACGGCAACGACCATTACAACTGAGCTGCATGACCAAGTATGAAGATGCCCCGCCTCCAAGGGTGACGGCGGGAGACGTGACACCCCCGATGGTGATTTTTTTGGCTGGTAATTGATGGGAGTGATGTGAGTAGGAAGAAGAAGAGCATGAGAGGAGGGAGTCGATCAGACAGGATGGGGAAGCAGCTCGAAGCAAGAAGCGAACTGGAGTTTGGTGTGAGGGAGGCGATCAGAAAAACCAGAGCATGTCTCGGCAAGAGAACGGGGAAGCAGGTCGTTGCAAGAGGAGACGCACGGTTGGAGACAAAGGCTCAAAGCGGGACGGAAGCGAGAGGGGCAGGATCAGCAGTCGAAAGAGCAGGGCATTACGGCTGGCTTTCCTTCGATGCACGAAGAATAGTGAGGTTGCAGTTGTAGTCATGAGAGGGACGTGGCTGGGATGGAGGATCTCACTTCACTCTCCTTTTAGCACGACGAAGTAGCTGCGTGATTCTCGTATTTGTACTGAGGCAAATTGGCCGCATGCCGAGCAAGACGCTGGCCATTGACTCTTGGTTGGTCGTGAGAGACGGACCTCGAAGCCTCGTGTATATCACTGAAGGGAGCGCCGTCATTCTGCAGGCGGATCGGCAAGCGCGGTCGACGAAGAAGTTACACCGCGGTTTTGGGAGCCCTGACGTCGAATATTGCCTCACAAATTGCTTGGCGCCATTTTTGGGGGGCACGGTTACCCGCACGCCGACGACTTGGTCCAAGCACACACTTCCTCAGCAAAAAGATTGCCTGGACTCATTTAAGTGGAGGAACGAGAAGGGATTTCTTTATTTTCTTTATTGTGTGTGTGTGTGTGTGTGTGTGTGTGTGTGTGTGTGTGTGTGTGTGTGTGTGTGTGTGTGTGTGTGTGTGTGTGTGTGTGTGTGTGTGTGTGTGTGTGTGTGTGTGTGTGTGTGTGTGTGTGTGCGCGCGTGGAGGTGCCTCAAATAGGAACTTAGGCTGTAGATTACCGCACGTTTTTCTTCATTGTTATTATTTATTGTCATTGTACATATTTGATTACTGTCATTAAATTATATTTATCCATTTAATTTAATTTTGTTTGCTTGTGTCCGTGTATCTGTTGTGGGTGAGAGAGTAAAACCCTTGTGTTGTGCTCTCGCCCTGGTGAAGCGTCTCGCATTTCTTTCCCACGCGCGCCATTAATCTCCGGGAGTCTCGGCTCTCGGCCTCCAAGGGAGAACTGTTTGGACATCCGTCCAGGT
Source organism: Eptatretus atami (assembly GCA_035128595.1). Taxonomy (NCBI): domain Eukaryota; kingdom Metazoa; phylum Chordata; class Myxini; order Myxiniformes; family Myxinidae; genus Eptatretus; species Eptatretus atami. The sequence goes on from CM068955.1 coordinate 53,286,961, forward strand.
GGGGGCTCAACCCCTTGTCACGACAGTATATTCAGTATCGGATCACGTTTCAAGGACCAAGTTAGTCCATAAAACGTTCACCCGTTTCGTGCATTCCGCGTACCCTCGTGCGTCGAATACGCTTTGCAGTGGAGGATGATCTCCTTCTCTATGCTCCAGTTCACCTCTTTCTGTTTAGCCGGAACTTCGTTCTTTTTATTTTTTTCAAGCGGCCGTCACCTCTTCACCTTTTTGATTTGGTGCAGAGCTGTGTTATGGTTAGATTGAGATCTTTTCTCAATGGAGAAAGTGCAGTCTTTATTCATTTTGGCACACATTCCAGCTGCTTTTGATTTTTTTAAGGTGCGATGCAGCAATAACTGCTTACTCGACCTCGAAGAAAACTTTTGCCATTTAACGGGCCACCTGTGTGAGCTGTTCAAAATGCATGACCATCGCGCAGTACCATTTTGACTCGTGGTCCATGGTTGTGCCTTGTTGAGATGTTGTCCTCCATCAATGTTTAAAATGAAAAGTACTTTCTCTTCCAACCTTTTGTTCGTCGTCACCTTGCCAACACCCGAGCGGCTCACATTCACGGCTTCAAGTGGCGTGCTATAATGGGAAACCTCGACGAATGTTGCTAATTAGAGCCCAAATTGTGTTGCCTTGTCGTTATGGATCAAGGAAAACTATTCACTTTTGTGAGGTGCATTTAATTACCTGTACTCTCAGCTGGCAGGTTTGAAATTTTTATTTGGCAATGGACCTTGTGTTGAAGTTGGGGAAGTGCTCTTTGCGTCATTCGCACGGTGATGTATTCCGTTTCCGAGGGGTGTAACCACCGAGGTGTTCCGAGCTGTGACGAGAGCTGACCGTTTCTACTTCCTCACGGGGCCGCCATCGTTGTGAATGTCTGACTGTGTCTAAGGAAGGTGTTGAGTTCGTCATCGTCCTGTCTTGTTTGTTGTTCTCTCTCCCTTTTTGTAATCCTTTATTGGCCTGCATGCTAATTTTAGATTTTGCATTTTATCCCGACATTCCTTTGCAGAACATCCACGACAGTGATACCACTCCTCATTTTAATAAATGCCAAGGTGACCAATGAAAAAAGCCAATAATTCACAAGGTTTCGGAAAAGCAATGAATAGAAAAACCAAGACGCCAAGGTGAACAACGAATAGCCAAGATCTGTGAAAAAAGCCAAGAAGTGGTCACACTGATCCACGACCTTGGATAAGAGTTGCTATGAAAATCAAATGAACGCCTTTTTGTTATGGAAATTTGATGCCAGTATGGCTCGTGTATCATATCATGCCAGAGTGGCAGCATCTCGCAGTCCTGTCATACTCTTATGTTATGACGTGGGAGTTGATGGGGGTGTGTGGGGGGGGGGGTGGGGTGAGTTGAGTTTTGGAGGGATTGGCTCGGTTTGAAATTATCTTGTTGTGTTACAGGGCTGGGAGCATGAAGCCATTCTTGTCAAACTAACTGTCCCACTCAAGGGGATGAGACGGAAAGCGCCCCATGAGGAACGCTTCGTGTACCCGGTTGAAGGCTGGTTTTCTTTGCGGAGGGTGGGATTTTGCCAGACGAGGTGGCACTCACCCCTTCTAAGAGAAGGAGCTGTTCGGGGAAAACGAGGCAGTATTCTGGAAATCCATGAAGCAGGCATGTGGAATTCCTCATTGTGATGTATTCTTGCTCGTTTTATCCGTTTCTCGACTGTTTGTGCTCCAGCGCAGTTGAGGGAAGCACGCAGCAGAGCACTTTGGCGGATTCGTTTTGCTGCCAACAGGAGTTCGATCTTTTGCTCTGGTTGTGCGATTTGAGCCGAGAAGAAAAGCACTTCTGTGGCTTTACATGAGTGCTGCATTGAGTAGTGTTTACTCTTTTGCATGAAATGTTTTGCTGGTCAGACTTGAGTCCATGTTTCAATCTCAGATTAGCGCAACAAACCAGTGACCGTGATTTTGCCACTTGTAACAAGATGTGCATTAAGTTATATTGGGAAATTTGATTGTTAATCACTTTCATATTTGCAAAACATATAATATATATTTCTGAACAAGGAATTTGCTCACTGGTAAGCCACACCAACACACCCCTTCCTTCATCCTCCCCTCTTTCTGTACTCTCTCTCTCTCTCTCTCTCCTCTCTCTCTCTCTTCTCTCTCCTCTCTCTCTCTCTCTCTCTCCTCTCCTCCCCTCTTCTTTACTCTCCTCCCCTTATTCTCCCTTTCCCCATTATTATCCTCCTCGTCCCCTTTCTCACCCCCTTATTCTCCTCCTCCTCCACCCTTCCTAACTCTCATCCTCCATGACTGTCCCCCCCCCCTTACTCTCCTCTTATCCTCTTCTCCCTCTTTCCTCTTCTCCCTCTTACTCCCTCCTCCTTTTCCCCACCACCTCTCACTCTTCTTCCACCCCAGATTCTCCTGCTCTCTCCTCTCCCCATGCAAATGAGGACAGTGGAGACAGTTATATGTACCAGTTGAATTTGCATCGCCATCACTCCTCTTTCCCCCAAATCCCACGCGCTCCTGGAATCCCTTTCACGAGCACAAATCCACACGTGCGCATTTGCTCAAATATTTGCCCTCTCAGCCCTTCCTTTGCTCACCCTCCCTACTTCACTCATTTCACTCGCTCTCTCCTCGCTTCTTTTTCTTCCATCATTTTTCATCTCTTAAACCATCTACATCTTCCATATGCACTGCCTTGTATTTTGTGGATTTGCTGCACAAAAAATAATAATAATAATAATAATAAAAACTTTGATCGTGGCCTATTGGAGTCGGGCGGAGTTGAATTGAAGGGGCTTTGGGGGAGGTGTTGCGATTTACTGCAGATTATACAATGCTACGGCTCTCATTGCTTTGCACTCTGGCCAAGCCGCTTGTGGATTCCTTTTTCTCCTCTATAGCCGAGCATCTCTTAGGTCCATTACTGCTTGAATTGATGTAAGGCTAAACACCCAAGAGAGAGAGGAAGGGGCGGAGGAATATTAGCGTAATGGTAGCCGTTCCACTCTTCCAACTTGTGATGATACAAATTGTAAAAAGCATCTCCCCTCCTCTCCCTCTCTACTACTATCCCTTTCTCCCTCCTTAACCCCCCCCCCCAAACAATCCATTTCCCCCGTGTCCTGCGCTTATGCTTGGATGTCTGCCTGCACTTGCATCCCACTGCCATTTCCAGCCCCTGCACCTGTTTGCTGGCTTGGTGGGTCATTGGGTCTCAACATGCTCTCGACCAATGATCTTGGTCTGCTTGTGCTTTTACTTGTTCTCGATTCCTGATCATTGTGGAAGACATTTGTTCATTCTTCTGCCGTCATACAGTTTCTCTTTAAAGGATGTAACGGCTAAGGAATCTCTATCTCCATGTCTCTCATTGTACCTGTAGATGTGCTGCTTCTTCATTACTCATTCCTCACTTCTCTGCCCCCTTGTGTTTGGCAGTTGACTTTTTGTTCTATGAAATGTTACATGTGGTTTTTGAGCGTTGGGATAATCCCATGTTTAATGCTTCCTTGTTGACATTGGGCTCTGTCTGCTTCCCCCACCTCTGTCGGGGTCACCATTCTGCTGTTAAGCAGCATGTGTGGCCTGTGTTTTTTTGGGGGGGAGACTATCTTGGGGCATGGATGGGTGGACACACATGGTCCTGGACAGTCAGATGCTGGAAGGGAAAGGGGCTGAGGGTGTGGAGGGGTGATCAGTCATGTGTTCAAGACAATGACAAGCCTGTTCTGTGGTGAGCATTGCAGTGACAGCTGTTTCCCTGCAATCACAATCCTGGTCTTCTTGCTCCGGATGAATCGTCGCACCACATCTGCTCGTTTCATCTGAGGCCACAGAAGTTTTTATTTCTTTTTCGAATTTCTTTTTTTTTTTGCATCCCCCTTTCCCCTGTCTCTCTCTCTCTCTCTCTCCCCAATCCACTCTTCTTCACTGTTGCATCGTACATAGATGATCCTTCTTTCAAATAAAGCACAAGGCTGCTAGTGGCATCATTGGCTGGGGGTGCAGTTGTGCCGCTGATGCAATGCCCCTTGTAAATTAATTTGGCCTGGGTAACGGCGATAGCTCCCCTACTCTTCACGGACACCGTGGGACCTTTAACGTCCAGTCATCCACTTGGGAATGCTGGGACGGGCACACACATTGCTGCCCCGTCCTGCCTGCGAGACACCAGGATGACAGTTTGTAGCCAGGCCGAGATTCAAACCCAGGCTAGAAGGCTCGGAGGCGAGTGTGCATACCTCTCAGCCATCCTGCCAGCCCCGTAGTTAGGTTTTGATGAAACGTTGCAAGTACCTGTGTATATCAAGTTGTGGGCATGATTGTAATATTTTTGTTTTGGGGCTTGTGGTATCTGATTACAAACCAAAATGTGCTCAAAGTTAATTTATTTTTATTTGTATTGTACATATAGCGATCAATATCCACTTTTACATCCCTGCCTTACCATCGCTTATCCACTCTTTTGGTTGTGAAAGCCAAATTCAGATCACTCAACACCATAAGGAGCAAATTGGTACTTTGATTTATATTTCTACTTTCCAAAAAATTTTTTTGTTTCTTGTGGGTTATGTATGGTACCTAGTTGTTGTTTAACTTTGTAAATGCATCCATCAGATGTGGTATGCTTGTGCGAGTAATTAACACCACCAAATGATTCTTCATCATCGATACATTTCCTCCACCGGTTTTGAAGGCGTTCTGATGCTCCTCCCAACCCAGCTGTGATCGTGGGGTTTGGACAGGAAAGGTGGTGGTGGTGGTGGGGGAAAGCAGTCAAGCATTGCGTGGGCTTGAGGGAGGGGAGAGGGTGAGGTGAGGGTCTCCTCGCCCGATCCCCACAGCTTGCAGTGTTTGCGGGGCGTGAAAACGCTAAGCCGGCCATCGATCGCGCTCCTCTGTCTTCTGGCTTGGACCGAGTGACGCGTCCCGCAACGTGCGGGTAAAGAGGGAGAAAGAAAGAGAGCGAGCGAGATAGAGGAAGATCCTGGGGCTTTAAGGAGCGGACCCTCTCCGCATGCTCGAACGAGAAGACGTGACCGGAGCAGCGGTGTTGCCTTTTTATTTATTTATTTATTTTGTCTCCAAACTCCAGCATTCGCCTGTGTCAAAGTAAGGCGCTTGTCATTATACTTGTTTCTCTCGCATCCATTGCTTTGACTTCCCAATAGGTACTTTGTATACTGCTCTGTAAAGGCCAAGCAATGTTTTCCATTTTCTCTGCTGCGGGTCGTTTTTTCTGTCGCAGCCTCTTGGCAAACGCCCGTAGCCAGAGCCCATCAGTTTGGAGTACGGGCTGAATGCCAGCAGTGTGTCTTGTCCCGCTATGCTGAGAAACTGAGTCGAGAAAGGGGTTTCAAGGTGGGGAAATTCTGGGTGTGGGGGAGAGGTGTTTGCATTGGCCGTACAGGTACAAGGTGATATTGAACCTTGTTCATCTCGTTTAGTGCGTTTCCATCCAAAGAGCTCTGAATGTTTTATTTATTTTTTGATGAGAGACTTGTCAAATTGACCTCTGTCCGACTTGCGTTTTACTGTGGTTTCATGAGTCGCCCTGACGTCTCTCACGGGCATGCCGCTGTTGTCAAGGTAGGACTCTCGCTGGAGATTAAGCTTTCAAGAAAGTAATATTATAGTGGGCATTGTTTTGTGCTGTGATCACCTTTGCAGCTGCATCCATTTTTCAGCAGGTCACAGCGCGCCCTTCGATGCGGCATGCTCTTCCTCGGGAGTATTACATGTGCCCACCAGATGGTTTGCTTGTGTTTATTGCTCTTCTCTTTGGATTTGGATTTGGATTTGCATCGTGACGTCTGCCGCTGGACCGGTCCAAATTTTCTTTTCTGTGTGCGTCTCGACATTCGCTCGCTGTATTCGGCAATCGGAAGTTTCCGCATGTGCGTGTTGGTCGTGCAACTTTTCTTCTTCCTTTGATTGAGCTTCATTTGATTGGTATGGTCTTTGCTTGTGGTACATTCTGAAGAGATGTACGTTGGTATATATGTATGGATGTTTGGAGAAATTTGATCAAGAATGTCATCAGAAGTCAGACATGACTTGATAGAATATATATAATTATATATATATATAATTGGTTATGGGTGTTTGTTGATTAAACATGCACTAATTACTGCGTTTGTACCATTAGTAGCTTTTATGTCTTAAAATTTGGTTGAATTATTGGTTTTAAGTGTTTCTCTCCAGAACTGCGTTGTCATTTCCTTGATCTTTCAACAATTATAACCAGTCTGTCCGGAACCGAACGTCTTGAAAAGTATAACTCTCCAACAATTGGTATGTTTTAGCTTGGTGGCCAATTTTTGTCTACTCTCTCTGTAATGCATCCAAACTTCCCCATGTGCTGTAACTCAGCGTGTGTTGTGTTGAATCTGCGTATCCTGCAGGTCATAGAAGCGTATTCGGAGGCTGACGTAATTTGATGTGCAGGCCATAAGAGCGCTGTACCAGTTTGACAAATTGTGGGTGTTTGTTCCAATCTCCTCTCCTTCCTTTGCCCCCACCCAACTCTCATTCGCTGCCTCTAAGAACACCAAATATTTTTTAACACAAAAGTTTGCCAATGCCCCATCGTACGCCGATGCACGCAAATTGGAAGCCAATTAATGTTGGGGTTTTTTTGCAGCAAAATAGAAGTTTTCATCTCCAGCATCGTCTTTTTATTTATTTATTTATTTATTATCTTTTATTTTATTTTTGCTTCCACATTCAAATCTGGGTTTTGCATGAAGCGACTCACTCCTGTCATTAGCGTCTGTTTCATTATGCTCTCATTTGGGAAAGTACACGAGGAAACTATTGCAAATGAGATTTGGTAAGATGTGCGTTTTGTTTATTCCCACTCAGCTGCAGCGCACAACCAAGGAATGACTGTTTTGTTTTTTTGTTGTTGTTGTTTAACTGAGTGCTGTGCACATACACTGTCTGCTTAACACAGGCGACATTCCGGACTTGAGTAATCGATACTACTGGTGTGATGGTCACATACCTGTCGTAACAGCACCACGCTGTGCAAGCCCAGCTCAAGCCGGCGAGAGAGCGCTTTCTCTAATGTCTTTGAAGTGAAAAGCTTGTGAATTGTCTTGGAATCAAAAAAAGTGCAAATTTGTCAAAAACCATCTCCTACAATCAAAGGGTCAATGAGGAGAGGAGGAGAAGGGGAGGGGGACATATGAAGGTCTTGGCAATTTGTCCACCACCTGCAGTTGTCGTCGAGATGATCTTTCAATTGCTCACTCTGCGATCACTGACGTCGGATGACACTCTCAGAAAATAAATAAAAAGCAAAAGTTCGACTTTCAGCCTGAGGTGGTCGTTCTCAAGGTTTGATGTTCTTGGTTCTTTTTGTTTTTTTAAAATATCTTGAAGTTTTTGTGTGTATGCATACTCAGCACCTGATAATTATCAAACCCTTTATTTATTTATTAATTTAAATTTTTTTGTCCTTTTAATGTTTAGTCAAAGGGATGTTGCGCAAAAATATGCAATTTTACACACAATGTAAAAGTTAAACAAATATTTAAACGGGGCTCGGCAGTCTGCTTTGGGATTGGATTTTGAATAAGTGCCGTGCACTGATTCCGCTGCTCATGTTGAAGCAATTTTGTTGTCCGTTTGGGACGATAGAGTGGCAGAGGTGAGGTTGGGGTGCAGAAAAGATGAGCAGGTTTGGATGAGGGGGAATGGAATTAGAAGGGTTAGGGGTGGCAGTGTGAATGGTGAAAGATGGCTTGGTCATGTTGATGAGTTTGAAGGAGAAAAGGCGACGCGGGTGTTTTTCTCCAAGTTAGCATCCTTTTCACTCTTTCACTCTTTTGACACAATTTCCAAACAAATTGGGGTAACCGTTAACAAAGGCTTGTGTCATGAAGCGAGCCTCCTTTCAGATGCAAGTGAGTGATCTTGGCTTTAGAAACTTTTTTTTTTTTTCTGTCTTTCTTTCTTTGTCCTCCTGCCTTTCCCTTTGTTCCGAACTTGGACATTTTTCCTCCCTCGTCCTTTTGACTGCTTCCCTGAACCTCCCGAGAGGAAATTCCCCATCCTCCTTGTTTGTGCTCGATTTCTAATGGATAAATGGACGAAACAAAGTGCTTCTCTTCAAAAAAAATTTTTTTGTCCGCCGGACCTCTTCCTTTGTTCTGAAGTGATGAATGGCAGTCGAGGGAGCACAGAGAAGCATTTTTCTCTTTATAGTGAGGTGAATAGCATGCACAGACTATTGCTGTGGCACACACTACACGGGTTGTTTGTTTATTTTTGAAGTGGACTCGTTGCTGGTTTTATTTTATCTCTACCACCTGACTCTACTTTTCTTTTTTATTTATCAGGCAATGAAGAACAGACTTTTTTTCTTCTTCTTTTTTTTCTCTATCCATCTCATCTCCTTGGATTTCTCGTGATATCCTCTTCTGCCGTGTCTGCATGCACCAACAATTGTGCGTGAGACGTCCGATAAAACCGAGTACGAGATTAGATTGCTCCATCGATTTCTCCTCCCGGTCGAGGCACACGTTGCGGCAACGTTTTTAAAGGTAATCGCTTTTACGGCACTTTGGACTGTATCTAATATCTGAGAGCCGCCGTGTAATCGTAGTGTGGCATGCAGCGCATTGTTGCAACTGTTCATGAAGGGCGCAAAATTGAAGTGGCTCAAAACGCAAGACCTTGTGTGTAGCACGTGCAAGTGTTTCAAAGTTGAGGTAGCACCTTCTGTTGGGCATAGTGTTACCGAGCAGGGCATGTGGCGGTCACTTTTAGGTGACTTGTCATTTGGGTAAATAGTTCACAGCACTGTTGCTTGTTACCTCTGCCTCCCAAGGTGGAAGGAGGTTATGTTTTCACCCCTTTCTGTCTGTCTGTCTGTTTGTGTGCAGGATATCTCAAAAAGTTGTTGACGGATCCGGATGAAATTTTGTGGTCCGGTTGGGTGTGTGACAAGGACGAACTGATTAGATTTCGGTGAAGATCTGGATCTGGATCTGACTACCAAAACATTTTTTAAGTGATTCTTCACCATTGAGAGATAGGGCCAAAAATGATATATAGCACGATATCTCAAAAAGTTGTGGACGGATTCGCACGAAAAAAAAACCTTGGTGGACACTTTGAGCGCGTGACAAGGAAGAATTGATTCAATTTTGGTGAAGAACCGGATCTGATAATTTTTTTAATACGATTCTTCACCATTGATAGTGCTGAACTGATATATAGCACGATATCTCAACGTTGTCGACGGATTCGGATGAAACTTGGTGAACGGGTTGGGAGTGTGACAAGGACGAACTGATTCGGATTTGGTGAAAATCTGGATTTGAATACGAGAATTATTTAATTTTTTAAGTGATTCTTCACCATTGAGAGAAAAGGCCAAAAACGATACATCGCATGATATCTCAAAAATGCATTGGGCCCGATATGTTATTGTGGATCAGGCATTGCGCGGCAGAGGTATGCGCTCTTCTGAGTTCCCTTCTAGTTCCGTGTGTTAAAGCCATAAACGGTGCATTGATGGGCTTCGCGATGGTTGGATAATGCAGTGATACTTGCAGGCAAAGTTGATACAGAAGTTCATGTATGCACAATCGCCTGCATCCTTTCATGTGTGTGCACACGTGAGGACACGCTTGCGTGCGTACTCGTATAAATATTATTGTCGCATGCATGGGGAGTGAAGCATGCTGCATGCTGACATTCGCCCAACATCATAATCTTTCTCCGCCTTTTGGCACAACAAATTTTGTCCATCATTTTAAGTTTGGGCGCCATTAAAAACGGTGCACGAGAAACAACAAAAGTCTTGTTATGGGGAGGTGATCTTACACACGGACGCAAACGATTTCCCAATTCACAGTCAGCACTGCAGCAGCTTAAAGATTCTGTGGATGTGGGGTGTGGCTCCTGATTTCTGAGCAGCGATAAGCTAAGTTGGTCCAAGTGCATTTTCTGGTGTTTGCTGGGTCCTTTGTTCAGTTATCTCAATAGGAGGGTGGTGGGTGAGAAGTTGTGGTGAGAGGGAGGAAATATCTAAATCCTGAAAATTGAATAATTTTGTTGATAAAACGGGTATAACTAGAAGGGCACTCGGTAGTGCGCATACCTCCGCCACGTAATGCTTGAACCACGAGAACATGTCGGGCCCAATACATTTTTGAAATATCATGCTATACGGTACTATATCGTTTTTGGCCCCATCTCTCAATGATGAAGAATCACTTAAAAAAATTAAATAATTTTCGTATCCAGATACAGAATCGGATCTTCACCAAAATCGAATCAATTTGTCGTGGTCACATAACCACCTTCACCTTCGGTGGCGGAGGGAACAATAACAAACTAGAATGGCACTCGATAGAGTGCATACCTCCACTCGGCTGAACAGTTTACGTTTGTTTTTATTCCACTGATAGGCCGGATCCGATCCCTAAGAGATGGGGATGGGCTCGGCATCCGCCTGGGGGATGGTCAGACGGAGGCCCCTGGAGTACTGGAGGAAAGTGGCCACAGCACATGCTCCGTATGTGTGTAGGGCCGGATCTGCATCCAAACCTTAACCCAAAATCGAATTGGCTTGTTTTCGTCACCAACCCAACTCGTCCACCAAATTTCATCTGAATCCTTTCATAACGTTTTCAGATATCATGATTTATATCGTTTTTGGCCCCATCTCTCAATGATGAAGAATCATTTATAAATCCTCGAATCTGAATCTGGATCTTCACCAAAATGTCATGGATTCGTTCTTGTTGCACAACTTCAACAACTTTTTGAGATATCTTGCTCACAAACAGACTGACAAACGGGGGTGAAAACATAACCTCCGTCCACCTTCGGCGGCGGAGGTGACGAGAACGGCGCTCGGTAGAGCACACACTCTCGCCTCGCGGAAACATTCTGACCATTTTGGTAAACTGAAAATGCTACTATGGTGGCTCCCACCGTTATTCTGGCCCATACACCTGTACCATCCATGCACATGAGATTTATATGTCAACCATCTTGGTTTTTCTGTTGGGCCTCACACATTAGGCCAGTCGGCCTCTGCTGATGAAACACTGCCCGGGTTTATTGCACCAGATTTCCAATGGCTTTGTTTGGGTCGAGTGTTAATCGTGATGCGGGACCCCGAAAAATCGAATATGTTGAATAGAAATTATGAGTAAGGTTTAATCAAGCTCCTATGTGCTCCCTAAAACGGCCCCGTGTTGGGGTTAAACATCCATGACCTTGTGACGAAGCGGCTCGTTCTGATATAACCAAGAGGCAGGCTTTGAATCTTATCTATGTAATGTTATTCATTCACATGGGAACATAGGACAGACACTGCACAAGGTTAATGAGACGGATTAGAGAATGTAAGCTGAGCCGTTCATCAGCAAGGACGAGGACGTTGAGTGCACCGAAGAGGCGATAAATATATATCTTGCATTGCAAGTTATGATCACCGTGTGGTCATTCTTGTTACAAAACGGCGAGGTGGGTGAGAGTAAGATATTACGTACTGTATTGTACTCTGCCGTAAATAGAAAACACAACACTTAGCTCGGGATGACGATGCTGTTGGACTGTTAGAGTGAGGATTGGGGAGCGGTGAAGGTTGTATTATTTATTTTTTACACGTTCAGAGATGATCGAGGAGCATTTTGATAAATAACAGACAAATTTAATAAAAGGAACACACATCGATTGAAGCTCCATTTGGAGGCTGTCACAACGGTTTTGGCTTAATGGTTGGGGTGGTGGGCTTTGGATCCTAGGGTCCTGAGTTCAAATCCCGCTCAGCTGTTGAACTTGTACCTGGTGGGGTTGACTCGGCCTGTCATCCTTCCGAGGTCGGCAAAATGATTGCCAGCATGCTGGTATACTGTGTCGGAGTGGCGACTTGTCCAGGATTGTGCCCAATAGCCAAGGAGACTGCTTCGGCAGCACCAACGCTCTGCACAGAGTATGGTCCCAATGGATGGATGGATGGAACGTGTGGGTAGCCGAGGTTCAATTGGAGCCTTCGGCCCCGGGTGCCTCGTTGAAATATTGGTCAATCTGCAATGATTTCTCCAGCATCACCGGTCCACTCCACTCAAAGGCATGTTTTTCTGTTTGGTCGCCGATCCAAACATTAAGGGCTTTTTTCCATCCTTTGAATATGAGGATCACGGAACTGGAATGAGACTTTTGCGCCTTGCGGAGCACTGCCGGCAACACTTGCACCGATATTTAATTCACTTTGACGGAGATATCACACAGTCGATTCATTTATCCAGTCATGACATCCCACAGTTGCCGTACTTTCACCTCTTACCAACTGAAATAACAGCTCTCTGTTTTTTCGCCCAACATCATAACCTTTCTCTGCCTTTTGGCACAACAAATTTTGTCCATCATTTTAAGTTTGGACGCCATTAAAAACGGTGCACGAGAAACAACAAAAGTCTTGTTATGGGGAGGTAATCATACACACGGACGCAAACGATGACTTATCTCAGCTCAAAAATGACGAGCGGCCGAAATGAAATCCCACGATAACTAAATTGGAACACAATGGGTTGCCCGTGATTGGTCGAAACCCACGATATTTGAGTGTGTACTGTACTGCAAAATGGAAGTTTTTGAAAGTGCTAAGAAGGTGATTTGTGTTCATTTCAATTAAAAAAATAAAAAGCTTAAAAGCTGCAGACAAAAAAAATTGTGGAATTTTACCGCCGTTGGTGCAGCGTCTTTTTCACCATCCACCTCAATTAACATGCTAAATTAGTTTTTTGTGCCTGTTGTTTGTGTCCTTTATGACATCCTTAAAACAGTAAGTTTCTGTTTGGAAGTATTTTAAATTTTGTTTGACTGCCAGCCAGGCAGACAGACTAAATTAAAAAAAATCTCAGTCTCTTCGCATGCGCGATCGGGATGAATTCGGAGCCTCAGTACGGTACCGCTAAAATACAGGTTTGTTTTCCGATTCGTATTCAAAATGTAACATTCAATTGAAATTGAGTTCCTCGATCATAAACTGACGACGTTTGTAGACAAACAGACAAAGTGAACCAATTGCTTAACCCTGCTTTTCGCTGAACGTGCAGGATAATTATAATTAATACACAGAATTATACAGGGTGAGTCAGAAGTAGTGCCCGATTTCTGTCAGTTGATTGTTTGTTCCATTTGTATTACAGTGTACAAGAAGGTAGAAATAAATGAATGACATGTTTATCTGACCATTTATTCAAGAAAAAATTATTACGGACTGTACCAAGCTGTTTACTTGCAATTTTCAAAGTGCCCTCCCTCGTGATCGATGCACAATTGCAGCCGAGCAGGCACAGAGCGGCACACACGTCTGCAGAGATCAATTTCCTCAAACTTTGCAGTGATTTGAGCCTTCAATTCCTGAATGGTACGAGGCTTTTTACGATAAACAAAGCCTTTCATGAGCCCCCAAAGAAAGAAATCTGGAGGTGTAAGGTTGGGGAAGGTGCCGGCCACTCGATCGGACCGCGGCGGCCGATCCACTTTCTGGGAAAGTTTTCTCAAGCCACTGACGAACATAACGTCCATAATGAGGTGGAGCTCCATCATGCTGGAAATAACAGTGGTGATCTTGTACCTGGGCCAAAAGAAGGTTTGCAGCATATCCAGGTAAATTTCTGCAGTGACAGATCCCTCAAAGAAAAAGGGTCCAATTATCCCGAATGGAGATATGGCTGCCCAAACTGTCATTCCAGGTAAATTTACCTCCTTCTCAACTTTCACTTATTGGGTTATTCGCAGCCCAGTAGACACAATTGTGTCTGTTAATTGTGCCATTAAGCTCAATTTGGTGCAAATTCAGTAACTTTCCAAACTCGCAGCAATAACCTGCAAAACAAAATCAACAATAAATAAATTACGAAAATTAATAATCTGCAAGACAATTATTACCAACATGACTTCCCAGAAAGAATCTGACAGCCGAAAAAACAGAAATCGGGCGCTACTTTTGACTCACCCTGTATATTGCCAGAGAAAGGCACAAATCCCAATCGGAGTCCAGAAAAGATGCACACTAAACTTGGATATTGTCTCTAATCTAATGCTACAAGCCTGATTATGATGAGGGGTGGAGGCAAGGATGGTGTAATTATACAATCAGAGCAAGTGTGTTTAGCATTTAGAAAGGATAATGAAACGACTGCGATTTAATGGAGGACGTGGTGGTGTTGACGATGGCAGGATTGGGCCTTGGTGTTGGCAAGATGTACCGGCGTGTGGCACTTCCAAAAGCACTGGCCATTCTTTAACCCACCATACTCCTACTGCCGTGATGACACCCATGTGGTTATCATCATTGTAACTGGTGGGAGAAAGATGTAGGATTTGCCAGGGTCGAGCAGAGCAGGACGGCAACGTTGTCCATGATGGTGTACTTCATGGTGTGTGGCGAAAGTAGGTCTACTGTACGAATCCAGCCTAAGAAACTCAGGTGTTTTGTTTTTATTTGAGTTGGGGTGGGGGTGGGGGGGGGTTAAGAGGGGTGATGGTTGTAATCATAAAAAGGAGGGGGTGGGGGAGATGGGTCGACACACGCCTGTGTGACATAGCTGGTGTGTAATGATGTACATGTGGATTCCCACATATTCGACGCAAGGTTCCTCATCATCAAGGCGGTGCTAATAACACATACAACCGTGGCGGGTCTTCAATCTTCAAAACACAGACACAACCGGGGGCCCCATCCCTTTCTCATGCACGTAAAAGTATATATGATTGGGTGTTGGGAGTGCAGCAGCAGTCAGGCCATGCCCCTAATTAGAGGGACTCAAGGAGAGTATACCCCAAAGTGGAAACCACATCCCACTCAAGGAGGCTGAAAGTTGGCCTGGATTTTAGATTGCCAATTAATCCGTTATCTGTTAGAAATGGTGGTATCAAATGCCTTTCTTCTTCTTCGTCAACGGTCACTATTTTTCAACCTTTGTTTGGCTCGAGCCGGGGGAAGCTTGGCTCGAGTCTTCACGAACCTACTGTGCAGGCCTGACGCTCGACTAGTTAGGGCATGATTTTGGAATTTGGCCATGGTGCTGGCGATAGCTCGCCTACTCTTCATGAAGAACACCAACCAACCATTGGGACCATAATCTGGCAGAACGTTGGTGCTGCCTAAGCAGTCTCCTTGACTATTGGGCACAATCCTGGATGGGTCGCCACTCCGACACAGTATATCAGCCAGCAAGCTGGCACTCATTTTGCCGACCTCGGAAGGATGACAGGCTGAGTCAACCCCACCTGGTATTAATTCAACGACTGAGCATGATTTGAACTCAGGACCCCAGGATCCCAAGTCTGCACCCGAACCATTAAGCCAACACCAGGCATGCTTTGAGCAATCCAACCCGTGTTCGGCGGACATTGTTCGTCCCGAAGATTTGTCCATGCCGAACATTGTTCGGGATATTTTCCTTGGGTTTTCTTTTGCTTCCTCGATGTGATTGTGTTAAATCTTAGCTTTTATCTTTATCATAGGAAATGGTGTTGTAAATCTGATTGAGTCTAGCTCCTTATTCGTCCTTCAGGAGGGCAACATAACTCGGTTTTATCTGATCTTGAACAACAGCACTATTTCCTGTTCAGATCCTTGGTGTCACCTCCTCTTCTCCCTCCTTCCCCTCTCACTCCACATCCTTTTTAAATTAGGCAATTCTAACAACCGCTAAACAACAATTCATGACACCCATAAAGAGGAATGAGTCTGAAGATTCGTATTGATACTCCATGACTAAGGTCGTATTTTGCCATGACATGCAACTTGATTCCCGGCTTTATTTAGCTTTATGAAACTTGTCGAGCCGAGTTTACAAAAGGCATTTAAGAGTTAGATGCGTGTAGAATCATTAATCATGCACTAATCACACATTTAAAGTTAGTCGTCAATCACCGAAGAGCGATTATCTAATGCGGATCAAAACCTAATCACAAGTCTTTAAACATAAAAATAGCCCCGTAGGGGACTGACTGTTATTTCCCCAACAGTCGGGATGAAAATGAGGGATTAGGGGGAAGGGGCCATGCCC
>CM068955.1:53304885-53316747 GCA_035128595.1 Eptatretus atami
AGGCCGTCGCTCCGGATAATTCCGTGACGCGGCGGGTCGCTGAACCGACCGTGGACGCCAATATCTCAACTGCGTAGCAGAGGGTCTTTTTGTCTCGAACCAATTTAACTAATTAACTACACGATTTCGACTACCGGGGAAACCACACCCTCGGCACGTCTTGCTCGAACCGGGTCACTCTACCGACTGCGGTAGAGTTCCAACTACCGACTACCAACTCCGGTTGGGTGCAGCCGAGTGGAAACTGCCAAAGCCGTGCCGGCTGAGATGAACGGAATTATCGGGATAAAACCCCCCCTAAACTCAGATCCGAACCATGCTGGACCAATGCAAGAAGGGACGGAAACAGACTGGGGACATTTCTACAATTGTTTATTTACAATAAGACGACACAGGGAAGACTTAACACGGATATGCAGTAATATTTACAATGATCAAAAACAAACATTAAACAGTTTCTACTTATAAGATGGGCCCACACGAGAACACACACAAATAAATAAACCCTGAGTTCTTTATTGGCCCCTCACAGCCGAGGAGAGAGACGAGCTGGGGTCAGAGTCCAGCTGGGTACCTGACCGTCGGAGGAAGGGGGTGCTCCGTGGTGCGGCACCTAACAATGTTCGTTGGTTTGGTCCCCTGTCGCACGTGTGGGACTCGTGGTTCGTGGCGGAGCTCGGTGGTGAATAGCAGGGTCCACGGAGGGGGGTCAGGGTCGCTCTTTCCTTTCCTTGTAGAGGGCCAGCAGGGACACGTTCGCTGCCTTCACGCCCTTCTGCTCAACCCTCCGCTTCAAAAGAACTACACGCTCAAACAACAACCCTCAGAGCCCTATCAAAAACCTTGTCAGAAACCCGTGGAGAACTTCCTCCAAGACCCTTCTTCCTCCCTCGACTCTCACCACCACAACCCTGTCAAAAACCTCAGAACAACCTTTGTAACAACCCCCTGCCTCAGGAGTCTCGGGAATTTATGGACTCCTCACGGGGCGGGGCTCGCTCGAACAGACGTCACTCCCTGCCCTGATTGGACAGGCTCCTATGGGTTCGCCCTTTCTGGCGGGGTTTCTGCCCATGCGGGAAACCCCCACCCACTCTTCCACGCGGTCATACTTGTCGAGCAACAGTATCAATGTTAAGTCTCGTGAAAGAGTTACAACGTTTGTGGAAGCAGAAACTGGAACCGCGAGATCCGCCTCGGCACGTCAGGGTCGAGAAGGCAGCCGTTGGCGGTGGATCGTGACGGGGGATGGGATGGTTGTATATGGCTTGTTAGATGTAATCACCTAACTAAAGAAATCGCAACGCCACCTTTCATTCTCCCACTCGACAAAAGGAAGGATCTGACTACACACATACTTAACGACATAACTGACTTTTGGGACATCTGTATGTTGAATGCATATGGTTTCCAGATCCGTAACAATATGTTAGTGTGCTTGAATGAGCTCAAGAGGAGGCAGAAAAGGAGAGGAATAGGGCAGTTCGCTGACTTCGTGCATTGAGAATCTTCGAGATTTGTGCAATTATCTGGAGAAGTATGACGATATCAAATTTGTCTGGTATTGCAGACTCTGAAAGAATCATTTCATTGGCTGCTGCATCTAGCGTAAGATGACCTGGATCAACCTACGATGAGGAACAATGCGCTGACTCTGAATCCGCTCCAACAATTGTCCGTGATGCTGCGATTCCATATATGGCATCATTTTAATTGGATGTGGGAGATGTGTGCCGTGTTTCACAGGGTATTCGGCTGTTTAGGCGTGCACAGCTAAACGGCTGTTTATCTCCCTTCATAAATTGCTATTTTGACCAACGATTAGCTGACACGTACAACGATGTTTTTTTTCCAGCATTTAAGGGTTCGGCGTGTGTGTTCGCAAGATGCTCGTTAACACCTTTCGTAAATTCAGCCTGGGTTTTGTGTCTGGGCAAAGTAATCAATGATTTAACACATCTAGTTTTTCATGTAATAGTTATTGAAGTAATACCTCGCTTCACGCTGCCCGTAGAATACTGATTCGTTACGGAGCTCTTTGTCCTGGAGAAATTTAAAATGAAGTCATCACACGGCGCTCCCCGAGTAAACACACTGCCACGTTGTTTGTACTGTTTGAACATGCTCTGAGCCAATCAGCTGTTACTCTGCCTTCTTTTTGCAAGCAGGTTGAGCCTCCTCCAACCGCTGTCATGTAATAGGAGCGAAGACATTTTTCTTTTGTTGATTTTGAACATAATGTTTTTGTTAATACTTCCTGACATGATTATTTTTATTTCGAAAACATGTTTCCCATCTGTATTATTGGTTCACTGGAACGTAGTTCTGGGGAGCTTATGGAATGGTTATTATTAGCACTATTACGATATCCTATATACCCCTCATGCATTGGAATAACGCTTTTGGAACGCATCTCCATCTTTTCAGGATCTTCATCCTGAGCGTTAAGCGGTCTTACTGTATTATGTCAGCCTGGTGTTTGCTTAATGGTTAAGGTGACTGGCTAAGCTCTTAGGGTCTTGAGTTTGAGCCGTGTCATGCCGTTAATTAACAGCACGTGGGTTGACTCGCCTGTAATCCTTCCGAGGTCGGCAAAATGAATACCGGCTTATTGGAGAAAATATGTTTACCAATATTTAATATGTTGCAGTGAGGGCACTGCCTCAGCGGCAGCAGCTATGCTGCCAGCAAATGATGCAACCAGCATCCATAAGGCTGTATACGTATGATGAACTGTATATGTTTTTAATTTATTACTAATGAACATGCCCGTACGTGCGTGCCCGTGCGTGTGTGGCTGTAACGTGCAAAAAAAAAAAAAAACTTTCAAACAACCACCAGGCCATTCCTTCCACACTGCCAAAAACAAAACCACACAGGCCGTTCGCTTCGCTTTCCTCTGCGTGCCGTATGTGCGTGCCGTACGTGCATGGCCGTACGTAAAAAAAAAAAAGAAGAATTGTGACGTCATTTGTGATGTCATAGCACGTGTACTGTCATTGGTTGGTAAAATAAATGGCCAATAACTTAGGAACCAACTTGTCCGATTAATATCAAACCTTGAAAAGGCCACATCCACAGGACCCCAGCATATATCCTGGCGCAAGTTTTCAACAATTAGATCGGACCAGTTGGTTGTCGAGAACAGCGGTCGCAGACAGACACACAGACAGCCAGACACAGACACACACACAGACACACACACAGACACACACAGTGATTGCTGGAATTATAGATAGATAAAGAAGTAGTTTTATTTTATTTTAGGAAACCTTTGTTATTTTTCTTTAATAGGAATGGAGTTTTGTATGTGTGTTAGTTTGATTAATATACAGAGTAGGGGGCTGCCTCAAAACGTTATTTTATTTCCTTGATATTTTTGTCCATGACAAAATATCGTCATTTTTTTTTTTTTCCTTACCTTTTTTGGGGCATCATCATTGGGTGCTGTGGACCCAACAATAGTTTTTTTTCATCACCCATGGCAACATGAGATAATTGTACACTGGCGTCGTGTTTGTTTGCTCTGGCGGTTTCGCGACCACAAGGCTAAAACGACTAAATTTCGGCACCGGCTGTTTGTCGTATGACTGCCCGTCACACGGATGACACGAGCACACCAAGTGTAAATTTGAGAATCAAATTTTATTGACATGGATATTAACTGAAAAGCATTTCACAGACATTGGACGGACTTTGTTGACATAACGTTTTGTGGACCCAGAGATTTGCAAACAGGCATTGTGACCAAACGAGGAGTTGTTGTTTTTCTTTCCTTTTTGTGTAATAATAATAATAATAATAATAATAATAAAATGTGAAGTTATTTTTATTTGCTGTTTGGACCTTTTTCCTTGGAGCGGCATGGCACGGAAACTTTGCAACTTTGTGTTCCGCGCTCTCAGATCTGCGACTATGTACTTTATTCACAGGATGTTTTCTCCAGCAAGATGTCTTTGTGTTTCCTGTTCCTGATATTCCTTTGTTTAGCATTTAATGTCCGACCAATTTGCTAATAAATGTATGTTGTTTTACTGCAGTCGGACTACCTGGCTTCCTGGTGGCCGTTCCATATACCCCGGTGGGTATAGTCTTGCAGGTTGGCGAAACGACTCGATTCTAAAATGTGATATGCATGAGCCCGGCATTTTGGCCTGAAATTTGCCATCATGTATTTTGTTTTCACACTTATATTTAATGAAGGCAATTGGTTTTTTGCCACATACCAGTTCATTGTGCACAAAGTCATTGTGATTGTTGGGAGTCGACCTTTACCTCGAGGTTTGGAAATGCAACATTGAGCATTTTCCGAGTGTTTATGTCTGGTGAAGTTTAGAGTTCCATTAATTATATTAATGCCCCGGTGTTCTTTTCAAGCGGTGATCCTTCAGATGGTTGGAGTAAATAGTGCATCGAAGTGTGCTTTAACCTTGAGCATGTCGATGACTCTCCGTGCACCTAAACAGTTCTTTCCTGGTTGCAGAAACGATCTAAATGTTTAAAAGCTCGCAGATGATAAGTTAGGGAAGGTGGACATTTTCACCAAGACATGAAAGATCGAGACCCGTTGCAGGCCGTATGGCGGTGTGCTCAACCTCCAGAAGCATCCTCGTTGAGATATCATTCATGAATGGTGGGATGATGTCATTCCGTTGACGCGTCTCCTGAAAAAGTTGCTGGTCATAAGCGTGCTTGATCCCTTGTGAGATTTCATTGAAGGCTCGAGATTACATGGTCTACGGTAAAAATATAAATAAATATTTTTTTGCCCTGATTTGTCAAAAA
The DNA here is from genome assembly GCA_035128595.1 of Eptatretus atami. Taxonomy (NCBI): domain Eukaryota; kingdom Metazoa; phylum Chordata; class Myxini; order Myxiniformes; family Myxinidae; genus Eptatretus; species Eptatretus atami. The sequence goes on from CM068955.1 coordinate 53,309,671, forward strand.
GTTGATCTTTTAAATTTTAAATCTTGCAGCGACTGATGGGAGTACAATTTATATATTTTTTAACAACTTCATTGTGCAGTTGTTCGCAGTGTGTATTAAATGTGGATTTAACCATTCGACATTATATACAAGAAACAACCTTTTTTAAAATAATTTATTTTAAATCATCTAATATTGAATAAAAATCCAACAGCCAAACTAAAAATTCTGGACGTGAAACCATCTCAGCCTCTCTCTGTTCAAAGGCAAAAAGCACTTTGCTTGATGACCAAACATTTCTCAAATCATTCTAACTTCTCAAATCATAAGTAGAGGAGATAAAGGGATGGAACTGGGGAAATCGATTTTTCAATTGAAACGAAGCATTCGACAACGTCAACATTGTGGTGACTCGGTGTAATGGTTAGAGCGTTCCGCCATGATGTCCTGGGAGGTCTGTGGTTCAAACGCCCGTCTGAATCATACCAATGAATTTAAAAATGGTACGTGCTGCTTCCTTAATTGGAATGCTCAGCATTTAAAGGACAGAGCAATGGCAAACCCATCTCATGGGCAGGAGGAAATTTCTGGGTCTGGACAGGAAAGACAATAAAAGATGGCATCCGTACTGAGATTGCCCTGGGAAGTTCCGTCCGATCGTTTAAAGCTCAGCGGCTGTTTGTCTGTAGTTCGGTCCGGTATTTATCTGCCTGTGTACGTGATTTGTGTTGCAGTTCATGAGGCCCTTAGACCCTTTAAAATGAAATGAATAATAAACCACGATCACTCAGGCAAATAAAACCTGGTGTTGGCTTAACAGTTAAGATGGCCGGCTTAAGATCTTAGTGTCCTTGAGGTTTTGAGCCCCTGTCAGCCGTTGAAATACACCAGGTGGGTTACTCAGCTGTTATTTCCGAGGTTGGTAAAATGAGTACACTGGCTTCTGGGTAAACGGGTTACTAACAATCACAAGCACAGCACACTTTAGAAAAAAAACAATGATGCACACCAACGGAGCACAGAAATACGAAACAACAACCCCAGGCAGGTGGTGGTTACCCCACGCACGTGAAGCGAAAAGCGGGATTAAGCAATTGGTTTATGTCGCTTGTCCGTCTGTCCGTCTGTCCACGACGTTTTTCTCTTTTTTTTTTTTTCTTGTTTTCTTGAACTTTTCATTTTTTCCTCCTCATTTGGTGCTTTGAGATTTTGCTTCAAAATGAAAAGTGGTTCCGATGATGTATCGGTTCATAGAAGTTTTGGAAGGGAAGTTGATTAAACTGCCCTTCAACTCGAGAACCTTGGAAAAAGTTTCTATATATAAATATATAATATATAATGGGAAGCATTTAACATAATTTGCATCTGTGAACATGTCTAGTTTGTTCAAAAGAACTGATGCAATTTTGTTAAAGTACTGGATAATGGGGATTAAATCTCGAACCTTGTCATGGTGTGAGCCAGGCTGAAGAAATGTGGTCGGCTTGCACGGATGATTCAAGTTGGCATTTAGTTGCACGCGGCCATGAGAGGATTTGGGTGGTGGTTTGGATGGTCCAGGTTGGATTTGAGATTTTAACCCTTCCATAGCGTGTTGAACTGTGGCTTGTGAAAGTGCTGTCATATATTTGTCTGTCGATTGTTGTCAAGTTATCAAGATGCAGCAAATAAATGAAATGAATAAAAGTATGAGGGCATTATGTACAACGTGATAAATTGGTGACTTGTAGCGAATGGAAAACTTCATCATGCGAACCCAAGCCTCTCGCTAACATGGCAAAGCTGCACCTACTGAGCTGTGGAGTTGTCGTGATGGAATCGTGACTTTCCTCAACATTAACACTGCAGGCTGTCATCGCTTATGTCGTGTGTGCTGCGCAAGGCAAGCCCTAAATGTGGATACGTGGTGTATATAAGAGAGATCGCTATTATGTGGGATTGCTTGGCCCAAGTCTTTTCACGAACGGCTGGCTCGAATCTGACTTTCGCCGAAGTATTGGGGCAGGACTTTAGAATTTGTCTACGGTGCTGCCAATAGCTCGCCTATCCTGAATTGCAACTGTCGGGTCTTTAATGTTCACCAACTAATGCCAGCAAAAAGACTCCCAGTTTAAAGTCCATCTGGGATGGCACACCACTTATCACCCTGCTGAAACACTGGGATTGACACTTTATAACTGGGTCGGAATTCAAATCGAGGATAGACAGCTTAAGTGGGTTGTGCACACCTCTAGGACATCCTGCTAGCCGCACGTTATTAATAACATGTTATGTAACACATTCATGCAGTAGATTTTTTCTTTGTTTAGTCGTTGGAGAAAATTGTGACGTGTCAAATTCAGAATATATTCATGTTTTGTCAATACAGGATAGTAAAACTGCTAAAATTAAATAACGTTGCCTTTTTTTTTTTAGATTTTTTTTAATACCCCCGAGAAAAGAGGGAAATCCGATTCAGATTGCCGTTGCCAAAAGATACTGAATAATTTATTTTACTTGCACCCAGGAAAAAGAATTTCCTTTCAATTGTGAAGATGCATGCTGAAAAAGACATATTCTGTTGGGGAGACGCGGCACACAGGTTTTTAATTTTCTAATTGCATTTGTATAAATTTCAGACTCATTCGTAGCTTGTTGTCCTACTTTGGTTATAAACGTTGTGAATCTCGACGACACGCGTCGTCGGCCTGGCTGCACTCGTCGGATCGGGCTTTCCCTTGATTGTGTGCACAGGGATAATTGCTGTGATTATTTTTAGTGCAGTGTAAATGCCAACGCTTTCAACTGAGCGCAATGGTGTGAATGAAAATAAAATAAAAAGTCGATTTGTTTCAGAGTGAATTTGCACTGCTCATGCGCAGCTAAAGTTAATTGATGCGTTCTACCTGACCCGTTGCTTTTCCGCATTTTTTTTTTTGTTGTTGCTTTCAAACCACCAAAATTTAGCAACAATGCGTGTTCTCATGATGTCATATTTGTTTTGAAAATAATAACTTGAGTTTGGAAAATTTATCCTTTTTTATGCCGTGTTGTTATCGAATTGAACATGGAGTTTGATTTTGGGGGAAAAAAAAATTAGCAAAATCTGGCACACCACATACACGGGTCAGGTGCCCCCTTTGATTTTGTGGACAATTGACCATCAATTCACCTACCTCGCGGAGACTAAGTAAATTGTCCCAAAATGTTGGAAGCATTTACGATGGTTTTTGCTCTGGTATAGATTACATATGGATATACCTCCCCTCCTCCCAAGGTGTGGTTCAGTTCATGGATCCTTTAGAAGGGCGTGAATAATGATTCAAAAATTTGATGACTCGGGTTCGTTCCACATTTTTTTGCAGATGGATGCGCAAGCTTTCATTGAGAAAATGAGTACTGGTCATGTCAATTGCAAGAATGGACCCACAAGTCTCTTGAAGCATTGAGCCTGTTTGGAGACCAGCAACACTTCTACGATGCTTCCAAAAGCATTTCAAATAGGAAGATCCTACTTTAGAGACATTTAGTTGCAACACATTTTAGTAGAACAAAAAACTGTATAACGTGCGCATTTATAAACCGCGAAGATTTCCATCAAGGTAAGCTGCGGCACTCTTCTAATCCATGTGTTGAAAAATTATATAGGAGCTACAAATGAAAAACAGTCTTGACCATGGAGGCTAGTGTCGATCTGTAGCGGCAGACAGGGAGAACAATGGATACATGCAGCAGGACGTTGATTGAGGTACGTCACCACGAGGGAAGCGAGGAGAACTGACATTTCTGGTGTTAGCCCTTTTTTTTCCTCGACAAAGGGTTAACTCTTGAAATGTCGTTCTGCTTTCTCTTGCAGCAGTTTGGCACACTCAATCATTGTTCTGTTGATGCCATCCATTTTATTGGGATCTAATATTTGCGAATTTCATTGTGCAGTTTTAGGTGAGACAAGAATGTCTTTGTTTACCATAACCTTTTAAAAAATAACAAATAATAAAAACGTTTTTGTTCAACTGTCGCATGACCAGCAAGGTGCTCATTCACAATCAATGCGTTTCTGTATGGCAAATAAACATGACTTAGTTAAGTGTTCAACCTCCTTTAATACCCCACTGCCTCCCCCACATAATGGCTAATCCTACTCCTGTCGTGGCCAAAAATATTGCACCTCCATTCTTTTTCAAATATCAACAATTTTCTCTAAAAATACGTTGAAATTGACGCAAAGTATTTGGTTCCACAATTGTTATTTCAACTGTTGATATTACAGAACTTTGTTTTAATTCAGACATTAATATAATCTTTTAAAATCAGAAAATAAATAGAAATGGTAATGACAATTAATTGCACCCTCCGACTTAAATATTTGGTATCCACAACCTTTGAACAAAATAATCTGCAGTCACGCGTTTCCTATTAGCATGAACGAGCTTCCTTCACTCCTCTACTGGCATATGTCCCCACTCTTCTTATGCAAACTGTTCCAGTTCTCCAGATTTGAAGGACCTTTCTCAACTGCTGTTTCAAGATCTCCCACCAGGTGTTCAATGGGATTTAGATCTGATTAAAATGCTGGTTACTTTCAGAACAGTCCAGCATTTTGTGTTGGAAACTATTCTGGGTGCATTTTGAAAGTGTGTTTGGGGTCATTGTCCTGCTGCAAGCAACATGACATTCGACGGAGACCCAGTTTTATGACACTGTGTTGAACATTGGCGCTCCAAAATGCTTGGATTAATCTCCCTGATTTCCCATGGATGCCATGCACACCATTCAGGCAACCCAGTGCCAGAGGCAGCACAGCAACTCCAAAGTATCACTGAACCTCCTCCATGTTTGACTGTGGAGAAGATGTTCTTTTTTTTGAAGGCTTCATTTTGTTTTCTTGTAAACATATACATGATGTGTTTTTCCTGAAAAGCTCTAATTTGGTCTCATCTGTCCACAGGAACGTTCTCCCGAAGGATTTTGGCTTGTTCAGAGTGTGTTTTGGCACACTTCTATCGGGCTTTCTTATGTCTCTCTCTCAGCAATGGGGTCTTCCTGGGTTCCTACCATAGAACCTCCTTTCATTGAGTTGGTGACAGATGGTGCGAGTTGAAACTATCATACCTTGTGTTGAAGGTCAGCTTGAATCTGTTTGGCAGTTCATCGAGGTGCTTTCCTCCACCATTCGAACAATCTTCGCTGCAATCTCGATCAGTTTTCTTCTTGTGCTTCATCCAGGGAGGTTGGCTACACTGCCATGGCCTAAACTTCCAGATAAATTGTGTACGGTGGACCCAGAACATCAATGTTCTGGAGATGGACTTTGTAGCCTTGAGATTTGTACATGTTGGTTAGAATCTTGGTGTCTGACCCCTCAGACATTCTCTAGTTTTTTCTTTCTTTTCTCCATGCTCATTGTGTTAACACACAGTGACACAACACCGCAGAATGCTCCTTTTCTCCATTTCAAACTGTGTTCAATGAGTGAATTTTATATTTGCAGGCACCTGCAACTCACCACAGGTGAGGTTCATTCCCAAAAATAAAGGAGAATCAAACCTGCTGGAAATCTAATTATTTCTAACAACTTCTAAAAAGGTGCCAATAATATTATCCGGGCCATTTTAGGATTTTTGGTGTGAATAAGCTAAGATTTAGTAATTTTTTTTCAGCTTTTTTGTTTTGTTTTCCACTGAAACCAAAAGATATACATGTGGGATACCAAAAGAGTTTTTTAATTTCAACAAATTTTCCTGGAAGAAATGGTGGATTATTTAAAAAAGTGCACAAGGGCTGTGCTGATCTCCACCAAAATTTTTGTGTACATGTTAGTAAAGTACCAGGGTCATCATGGGTTACAACCCCCTCCATCCCCTGCGAGGGGGGTGGGGGGGGGGGAAGACGACTTACGATTTTCACGCTATACAACGTGCCAAGTGCTAAGTGGTTCACTGACCGCCTGCCTTCAAGACAGGGGATTATTAACCACGACAAAATTATTTTGGCCCTACCTCCCCCTCGGAGGGGAGCGGGGTGTTTCTAGTTGGCCAACAATTTGTCACGTCTGAACTCCACACCATTTGGCAGCAACGGTTTTTGGATGGTCCTTGTGGTGACATTGACTGGGTGGGAAATATCTTACCTGGATGTTTTCCTTGTTTTTGATCTTGTTTTTCTTTGTTTTCAAGGCGAGAGCCTTGAAATTGATTTGATTGATTGATTGATGGGTTTTTTGTTTTGTTTTTTTGGTGCAGTTTAGTTCAGTGGATCAGGCTGGGATCTGTGCCAGAACAAGGCTCGGTGAACCTATCTAAGTTATCAACACAATAAGGAACGGAAATGTAATCTGGTTGGCAACGGTTAGATTTCCTTTAAATATGTTTCACAGTGCCGCTGTTACGATTGTCACAAGGTACGTGCATGAACATGCCTCGCATTGGGTATTGCAGAAAATAAAAAAAAATTCTTTACGCAAGCACCTGGCTCATGGTCAAACCGAATCCCCTGCACTCGCGTCTTTCAATTCCTCTTCCATAATATTTGCTGCAGTACTCTGCTGATATCCTTGCAACGTAAATTTAGGCAGGGCTTTTTCATTTGGGAGCAAACGGTCTGCTTGAGGGGGAACAATTTTGCTCCACGTGAATTGAAGGCGTATAAATTGGTGCCAACGATGGGGCGAGAGCCTTGATTAAAAAAAACCCGCGCTCCCTCTTTTCCCATCTCCGAATTTTGGGAAAAGCGGTGGGATGGCAAGGACTGGGCTGCTGGGCTATTAGCAGTTTTGGTCCTGAATGAGAACTGTGGATTGCCTGGCTAATGAATTACTTAGTTGGAAATGATATGTGCACAAGCAGCTGCTGGACTGTGGAGCACTTTTGGTGGTGGAGGGGGGTGAGTGTGGATGAATACATACGCCGCTGAAACCCATGGGATGTGCAGCCTGCGTCTTGAGTAAAAAATCGGTGAGGAAGGCAACAAGATATGCGGTAAAATGTGATCCACCGAGTCGACGAGTTTGGCAAACGAGTGAAACGGACACAGGATTTCGCTTTCCCATAGCAAGTGAAATGATCTTTGATATTTCAGGCATTCGATTTGAGCAGAATTTATGATGCTTTAAACAAACTT
>CM068955.1:53317189-53335565 GCA_035128595.1 Eptatretus atami
GGTCGCTCTTTCCTTTCCTTGTAGAGGGCCAGCAGGGACACGTTCGCTGCCTTCACGCCCTTCTGCTCAACCCTCCGCTTCAAAAGAACTACACGCTCAACAACAACCCTCAGAGCCCTATCAAAAACCTTGTCAGAAACCCGTGGAGAACTTCCTCCAAAACCCTCTTCCTCACTCGACTCTCAACCACCACAACCCTGTCAAAAACCTCAGAACAACCTTTGTAACAACCCCTGCCTCAGAGAGTCTCGGGAATTTATGGACCTCCCTCAACGGGGCGGGGCTCGCTCGAACAGACTCACTCCCTGCCCTGATTGACAGGCTCCTATGGGTTCGCCCTTCTGGCGGGTTTCTGCCCATTCGGGAAACCCCACCCACTCTTCCACGCGGTTCATACTTGTCGAGCAACAGTATCAATGTTGCAAAGGTCATCGTGAAAGAGTTACAACTTTGTGGAAGCCTAGAAACTGGAACCGCGAGATCCCGCCTCGGCACGTCAGGGTGCGAGAAGCAGCCAGTTGGCGGTGGATCGTGACGGGGGATGGGATGTTTATATGGCTTGTTAGATGTAATCACTATACTAAAGAAATCGCAACGCACACCTTTCATTCTCCCACTCGACAAAAGGAAGGGATCTGACTACACACATACTTAACGACATAACTGACTTTTGGACATCTGTATGTTGAATGCATATGGTTTCCAGATCCGTAACAATATGTTAGTTGTGCTTGAATGAGCTCAAAGGAGGCAGAAAAGGAGAGGAATAGGGCAGTTCGCTGACTTCGTGCATTGAGAATCTTCGAGGATTTGATGCAATTATCTGGAGAAGTATGACGATATCAATTTGTCTGGTATTGCAGACTCTAAAGAATCATTTCATGGCTCTGCATCTAGCGTAAGATGACCTGGATCAACCTACGATGAGGAACAATGCGCTGACTCTGAATCCGCTCCAACAATTGTCCGTGATGCTGCGATTCCATATATGTGCATCATTTTAATTGGATGTGGGAGATGTGTGCCGTGTTTCACAGGGTATTCGGCTGTTTAGGCGTGCACAGCTAAACGGCTGTTTATCTCCCTTCATAAATTGCTATTTTGACCAACGATTAGCTGTACACGTACAACGATGTTTTTTTTTCCAGCATTTAAGGGTTCGGCGTGTGTGTTCGCAAGATGCTCGTTAAACACCTTTCGTAAATTCAGCCCTGGGTTTTGTGTCTGGGGCAAAGTAATCAATGATTTAACACATCTAGTTTTAAACATGTAATAGTTATTGAAGTAATACCTCGCTTCACGCTGCCCCGTAGAATACTGATTCGTTACGGAGCTCTTTGTCCTGGAGAAAATTTAAAATGAAGAATATCCATCACACGCAGCGCTCCCTGAGTAAACACACCTGCCACCGTTGTTTGTACTGTTTGAACATGCTCTGAGCCAATCAGCTGTTACTCTGCCTTCTTTTTGCAGCAGGTTGAGCCTCCTCCAACCGCTGTCATGTAATAGGAGCGAAGACAATTTTTCTTTTTGTTGATTTTTGAACATATTATGTTTTTGTTAATACTTCCTGACATGATTATTTTTATTTCGAAAACATGTTTCCCATCTGTATTATTGGTTCACCTGGAACGTAGTTCTGGGGAGCTTATGGAATGGTTATTATTAGCACTATTACCGATATCCCTCATATACCCCTCATGCATTGGAAATAACGCTTTTGGGAACGCATCTCCATCTTTTCCAGGATCTCATCCTGAGCGTTAAGCGGTCTTACTGTATTATGTCAGCCTGGTGTTTGCTTAATGGTTAAGGTGACTGGCTTAAGCTCTTAGGGTCTTGAGTTTGAGCCCGTGTCATGCCGTTAATTAACAGCACGTGGGTTGACTCGGCCTGTAATCCTTCCGAGGTCGGCAAAATGAATACCGGCTTATTGGAGAAAATATGTTTACCATATTGTTACGGTTCTGGAAATTCGCAAACACCATAAAGGTCCCGTAGGTGAGATATATTTCTTAAGTACATGTGTAGTTAGCCCAAACCCATTGTATAGAGGGAATTAATGTGATTCATTCGGGCTGCGACCTTTGAGTAGGCGTTTTTCTGTTCTACTTTGTTTTGAGCCACCCACGCCAACAACAACAACAACGCCAGCAGCACAAAACCTACCTTCACCACTCGCTACCGCAAACCTCACATCACCGCCATTCCAAACAGCGCCATGGCCATCGGACACCGCCGAAAACCCTCACCACCTTCTCCTACGCCGAGCGTCGAGCTGTCTTCAGCGAGACACGCGAGACGCGAGTGCAGATGGCGGGGTTTTCTGAGGAGAATTCGGATCAGGAATGATGCACGCCCACATCTGATCCACCCAATCAGGAAGCGCGGGGCGGCTAGGCCCCGCCTCCAGACGCGCCTGACGAAAATCGGCATATGCAAATTGAGGATCAGGAATGATACACGCCCCTTTTTCTCCGTCCAATCGGCGAGCGTGGCTCCGCCCCTGAGGTCGTTTGGATCCGATAATTTGCATATGGTGGGTTCCCGAAGCGATAAAAAGGCGAGCTCAGTGAGGAGCTAGAGGGTATCGAGGAGTGTCGGTGGAGCAGCCAGTTGAGCAGTATCGTGGGGCGAAGTCAGTATCGAGGAGTGTCGGTGGAGCAGCCAGTTGAGCAGTATCGTGGGGCGAAGTCAGTATAGAGGAGTATCGAGGAGTGTCGGTGGAGCAGCCAGTTGAGCAGTATCGCGGGGCGAGCCAGTAGAGCAGTATCGAGCAGAGTGTCGGTGGAGCTCAGTCAGTATCGAGCAGTATCGAGCAGAGTGTCGGTGGAGCTCAGTCAGTATCGAGCAGTATCGAGCAGAGTGTCGGTGGAGCTCAGTCAGTATCGAGCAGTGTCGTGGGCGAAGTGAGTTGAGCAGCTCGAGCATGTTCGTGGGGCGAAGTGAGTTGAGCAGCATCGAGCAGTTCGTGGGGCGAAGTGAGTTGAGCAGTATCGAGCAGTATCGTGGAGGAGTGTCGGTGGAGCAGCAGATCGGTGAGGCGAGATCGTGGGGCAGACGGCTGCGGAGGCGAACGGCTGAGGTGGACCTGGAGGCTCGCGTCGCGGATCCAAGCAAGCCAGCCATACTCCCTCCCCAGAGCATCAACAATTCCCCTTTTTCCCCCGCGCTGAGAGGTGCGACAAGGGGCCTGTTCCCACTCACACCAGCAGGTGCCCACGGAACCGCCGTGCAGCGACATTCTGCGGCTCGCCACGAGGGCGCGGGTAGGACCTTCGGTCTCGTGGGCCTGGCCGCTCATCCAGGTTCCACGCGCATTAGGCCCACGGGCCCAGTCTGACTCCCTTGCCTTTGAGGGGTCTTTTCTTGCTTCGGTGTGAATGCGTGTTGTGGCGCCGTGTCTTGTAAGGTAGTAACTGTATAAGTGGTCCGTGTGTCGTGTAGTCGGTTTTAACTCCTTTTATATGTGCATTTCTTTTGTTCTATGTGATATATGTGCAATCATTAATTGTGACTGTAAATACGTGTGCTATAGGTGTGCTCCGCGTGCCGCGGAATAAATGTGCATTGTGTGAACTGTTTTCCCGTCTCGCTTCGTCTTTTCTTTAATTGAACCTCCATCCTGCTTCACGTAAAGGTTCGTAGTGGGTGCAAAACGCCCGGTAAATAATCTGAACCGTCGAGGTACGATAACACCGCTCGGTTATCCCGATAGTACGGAACGGCCCGCCCAAGCGGCTCGTGTCCGAAGTCGACCTGCGGCGAGGTACGATCGCCCGTTTACCATCCGCGTGGGTACTTAGGTAGGTCGAGTTTGGCGAACAACCCTATCCTACGCGGGTGGCCGATTGGCACGATTGTGGTGAGGCCGAAAGCCCACCCGTGACTGGATCCGGCGTTAGCCGGGAGGGTCACGACTGAATTGTCCGTCCGGTGGGCGAGGCGGTCGCGGTTCGAGTCGCGTGGCCGATCGCCACGCCGACGGGCGCGAATTCGCAACACTGGTGTACAGGAGTGTGATTCAAATCCCTCCCGTCTCCAAGCTAAATTCATAGGGAATCGGTTCAGGAGGAGCGACCCCGATTCCCTCCAAATTACGAGCGATTAAATTAACCCTTACGTGGAATAAGATGGCGTCTCAAGGCGAGCGGGAGCCGGGGGTAGTAGAGATGTATATGTGTAGTGATGTAGAATCCATGGTCCAGGATGTCGACGCCGAGCAGGACATTGGTGTGCAGGAACAGTTTCCCCCAAACGAATCCAGGGCCCGAAATGGGTGCGGCGGCGGCGGCGGCCGCGGTGTATAACACCTCCCCTCCCCCTCTCCACCAAAACCCCCGATCCTGGCCGCATCGGCTCAGCTGAGTGCACCCGACGTGGCCCCGCTATTCGCCATGCTGAACAAATGAAAAACGAAATGAAAAACGAAATAAAAGGAGTGAACAAGCAGATGGAAACAAACACAAACAAAATGGAAGGAATGAATAACGAATTGAACGAAAAAATGGATGGAAACGCACTCAAAATGGAAACAAACAAAAACGAAATGAAGGAAGAAATAAAAGAAATGCGGGTGAAACGCAGCAAATAGGCCAATGCCTGCAGGCGGCATGAAGGCAACAACAGCGAAGTGCGTAATGGCGACGCCACGTGTGGGAGGCGAACGAGCTGGGAGGGGTGCAATGGTTGTCAGGCCCGCGGTAAGGCGGGTGAGGAAAAATAATTCGGGAGACGTGTTGGGCGAGAAGTGTGGAGGTGACGGAAAAAGTGACGGTAACCGAGAGGGAAAAATTAATTGGGGTGACGGAGACGTGCACGAAGGAAATTAAAATGGTGGAGTGTGAGAAAAGACTTCAAGACATGACGAAGAGAGTTGATAAGCTGGGACTGGAGGTAAAAACTGAGACAGAGGAACTGGGAAGACGGATAGACACACAAGGGGAAGCCGGAAGGACAGTTAGAAGCCAAAGCAAAGTTGGAGTGTGCGGAGATGAGAAAGGATTGGAAAGAAAGTTTCTGAGTTACAAAACGAGCTGAGGATGTTGAGAGAGGAAAGAACGAGAACGGAGAATGAGACGTTAAGGAACCACGCTGTACAGATCGAACAGCTGGAAGCAAAGGCCAGATTGGGGAATGAGATGCAAGAAAGAGTAATGATGGAAGAACGAATGAGACAGAAGAAGGAAATCGATCAATGGAAGGAAACCACGAGATTGCAGAATGAGGAACAAGAAAGAGTCCTGAAAGAACAAGGATTACGACAGGAGAACGAAGTCAGTCAGTTGAAAGAAATAACGAGATTACAGAACGAGGAACAAGAGAGACAGTGGAATAGAAAACTGAAAGAGTATGAATTTGAAACTGAACGACAAAAGGAAAAAATAAGTTGGGATACGAGGAGAAGTTGAAGGAGCAACGAATGAAGCAGGAAGGAGAAATCAGAAGATTGAAGGACACAACGAGATTGGAGAGGGAAGAACGAGAGGAACAATGGGATAGAAAACAAAAGGAACATGAAGCCGAGGTTGGCCAATGGAAAGAAAAGGCAAGGCTGGAGTGTGAGGAGATAGACAAAGAACAGCGAATGAAACACAGGAAGGAAATGGGCCAATTGAAAGAAACGATGAGATTGGAAAATGAAGAGCAGGAGAAACGTGGGAGGAAAAACAAAAACAAAACGAGTTTGAAATTAATGAACTGAAGGAGGTAGAAGTATTGCCAGAGACACAGGAGATAAGACACGAGGTGAAAGGAATTGGGAGGGAGAGAAAAGAACAATTAAGACGGAAAGCAAGGATGAGGTACGCGGAGATCCTGAAAGAGCAAGGAGTGAAACGAGGGAAGGACGGGAGCGACTAAGGAGAAAGCAAGGTTGACCTATGTAAAGATAAGGAAAGACGCCAGAAAGAAGCAGAGTCTAATAGACACGAGGAGACAACAGAAACTAACAAATGTACAGAGACGCGGGAGGTAGAGAAAGTAGAGGAGAGACTGCACGATAAAGACGGGTTAAAGGAACAGAACACACACACACAGAGTTAGCGAGGCTTAATGGGGGCGAGCTCGCGGACTGGTAGAGACCCGGTGCGAGCAGCGGGATGGCCGCCTCCAGGAACGAGGGGAGGGAGTATGCCCCCTGAGGCGAATCACGACCAGGTGGGTTCGGTCGTGCCAACGGAGTTGAAGGGACGAGTGCTGTGGATGGGTGCACGTGCAGCTTGGGGGGCATAGAGGCCCGGGAACCCTTGTGGGGACACTAACCCCAGTGTGGTGTTGCAGGGGTGTGTTTGCGAGTGTGCGAGGGATGCGTGCTTTCCAGCACGCATGGTGTGAGTGAGACCCCTGTGCAAGTGGAAGGTTGGGTGTGAGTGAGAGGGTCCGTGTGAGGGAGACCGTGTGTGTGAGGTCTCTGTATGTGAGGGAGATGTCGGTCGGCATGCGTGAGCATGCAGCCGCGTCTCCCGGTGTGAATGTGAGTGTGTTGGAGTGGATCTGTGCGTCGTGACACGCAGTGTGCGTGGGTAGAACGGAGACGACGGCGACAGAGGGACAAAAGCGGGTAGCGGCTGCAGCTGTTGTGGGGACCGTGCCGGGTTCACCCAGCAGCGAGCGCGCGGTCCGTGCTGTGCAACGCACGAGACCCCCACGTGCTCGCTTGCGGGAGTGAAGCCCGGTCCGGAAACGCCAGCGTGGATTTGCCGATCCCGCGGACGGACAAAGGTTAGGCAGGATAACGGATTTGGACCGGATGGGTTCTCCACGCGAGCTTGTGTTAAGCTCCAACGGGCAGAGCACAGGTGTTCGCGTGGGGAGCCCCTCGGAGTGCGAGGGTTGTTTTGGGGTGCGCAGGGTGACGTCATGGCTGCACATTGGGTTGGAATCCGGCAGGAGGGGTATCCCTGCCGGATGGTACCGTCCAAGAGGGACGAGGTACACGTGCAGCGCATGACGTCACGGGAAAGGTGCAAGAGCGCAGGCTGTGAGTTGCCGCGCTGGTGCTGCGCATAATTGGAAATACAAAATTACAAAAGCAAGCCTCGCTTTCGGGTGGACAGGATTCCCTGGCAAGGGGTGAAAGACCCCTTACCAGGGCACAGGATGGAACTAGCTAGGGGGGTGGGTTAGCATTAGCTAGACCGCTCCATGGGGCAGGGGTAAGTCCTCATGGGGCCCGTGGAATGATTAGTTAGAGGGATGTAGTGAGCTTTAGATGGGAAATGGAATTTTAGGATTTGGAGACGGTGACAGACTTTGGATGTGTAGAGGGGACGTAGCTTAGTACGTAGTGTTAAAAGGAACGTGCTGTAGTTTAAGGGATGACGTGGGAGCACGAGTTAGTTAGGGGAGGTAGTTAGAAGGATGGCAGGATTCAGCGATGAGTGTGTTGAAGAGTTGGTGAGTTGTGTGGAGACATGTTGAGTGAGTGAGGCCAGTGGGTCTGTGTATAGAGTGAATGGGGAATGCATGGTGCGATGAGTGATTGGGGGGAGGAGGACTCCCGCCCAAGGGACCCCGGGTCAGTGTAGAGTGAGTTAGTGGGTATGTTAAATTGAAAAATGGAGGTCGTTTTGTTGTTGGTGGGGAAGTAGGCTCGAAACCCGTTTGGGGGTGGCAGGAGCCCTGTTGACGGGCTGGGAGCGTGGCTGCGAACGGTGAGTATCGCTGAGTGGGTACCCGGGCACCGGGCTAGTCGGCCGTGGTAGGCCAAGGGCCCATGGGGGCCGGGTTAGTGTAGTGGGCACGGGTGCGCCCGCTTGGTGCGGGGGCCGGAGCGCCGTTAGCCGCGTGGGCAGTGTCGTGGGCACGGGTGACCCTCGGAAAGGGGCCCGGGGCGCCAGCCTGCCACGTGTGCGTTTCAGGGGAGTTGCCATGGGGGGCACTCCCGGTGTTTAGGGAGCTGGTAGGCTCGGAGGCAGTGTAGTGCCCGGGGGTGCCATTGTAGGGGATTCGGCAGAGGTCGTGCCTGCCAAGGGGAGCCACGCGTCCCAGCCATGGACCGGTGAGAGGCACGGGAGGAAAATTGGAGGGCGAGGCCCGAAATTGTGAGGACACCAACACAGGCGACGGGAATCTGGGTTTTTAGAACCAATAGTGTAAGCGAGAGGCGCTTGTTGAAAGCCCCGGGGTAGTTTAAAGGTTAATGGATAGGGTAGATTAGGAAGTGTACCCTCCGCACCATCCATCCCTTCGCTCTCGTTGTGGCCGCTGGACCCACTTTGGGTTAGATCGCTGAGATCTGGGGAGCCATCCTGAGGCTTGGTTGGGCCTCGGCACAGGACGCTAGCTCTCCCTCATTCCCCTCCGGGAAGGGAACGTAGGGGTTGGGAGAAGGCTAGGTGACAGGATAGGTTAGCCGAACAAAGACAGTAAAGGGGTTAGGGGACGATTTCTAGTGGGTAAGAAAAAAATAAAAAACAAAAAAAAAAAAAAATTAATGCGGGCTAAATTGGTTTTTTACAAATTAAGGGAGTGGGTAGGTACAGTGACAGCAAAGGCGATAGGTGGGAGGGAGACAGGAGGTAGGTCGCGAGTCCACCTTCTGTGTGGCCAACACCACCGCACTCCCTCCACCAACCTCCACTGCAAGGCAAAGGCTGGCCAACTTCATCGTCTGCGGCTGTGTGCTGGGGCCTGCCGGCCAACTTCATCGGCTGGTTGTTTTCTGCAAGGCCTGTGCCGCGCGGATCGTCTGCTGTGTTTTGCTGCAAGGCCTGTGCCGGCCGGATCGTCCGACGGCTGTTTTTACTGCAAGGCCTGTGCCGCCAGTTCGTCTGCCGGCTGTGTTTGCCTGCAACGGCCTTTTCTGCAGGCTAGTTGCCTTTACCTTTGCCATGTCATGCCCACTGCCCCTGTTCACCAGCCCCGTTCAATTTTGCTTTGCACCCCCCTGTTCATTTCCATGCGCGCCAGGATCCGCAAGCAACAGTTTGCAAGCTGCAGGAACTGTCCTGTTGGCAGCTGCAACACGGCCTGCAGTGGCGGCCCGTGCACCGGTTTCCTTTTGACTCTTCTTTTTCCTGCAGAGTCCATTGATCCTGGGCCATGGGTAGTGTAAATTATAAGGCTAAGTTGTGTATTGTAAATATGAGTGCGCCCCCGGCATGTCTGTCTAGCGCCGGCAATTTTATTTAAGTCGTCTGTATGAGTGAGTTTGTTAATTAGTTACTCAGCCTCAGGTTATTTATTTTGGGGACACGAATACCATGAATGTCGCACTCAGGGATCCGTAGGTAAAACGTACTAGGGAGAACTACACATGATGGCACACGATAATTTGACGACTCGGGACGAGTCTGTAAAAAGGGGAGGGGTGAGTGTTACGGTTCTGGAAATTCGCAAACACCATAAAGGTCCCGTAGGTGAGATATATTTCTTAAGTACATGTGTAGTTAGCCCAAACCCATTGTATTGAGGGAATTAATGTGATTCATTCGGGCTGCGATCCTTTGAGTTAGGCGTTTTTCTGTTCTACCTTTGTTTTGAGCCACCCACGCCAACAACAACAACAACGCCAGCAGCAAAAACCTACCTTCACACCTCGCTACCGCAACCTCACATCACCGCCATTCCAAACAGCGCATGGCCATCGGACACCGCCGAAAACCCTCCACCACCTTCTCCTACCGCCGAGCGTCGAGCTGTCTTCAGCGAGACACGCGAGACGCGAGTGCAGATGGCGGGTTTTCTGAGGAGAATTCGGATCAGGAATGATGCACGCCCACATCTGATCCACCCAATCAGGAAGCGCGGGGCGGCTAGCCCGCCTCCAGACGCGCCTGACGAAAATCGGCATATGCAAATTTGAGGATCAGGAATGATACACGCCCCTTTTTCTCCGTCCAATCGGCGAGCGTGGCTCCGCCCCTGAGGTCGTTGGATCCGATAATTTGCATATGGTGGGTTCCCGAAGCCGATAAAAAGGCGAGCTCAGTGAGGAGCTAGAGGGTATCGAGGAGTGTCGGTGGAGCAGCCAGTTGAGCAGTATCGTGGGGCGAAGTCAGTTATCGAGGAGTATCGAGGAGTGTCGGTGGAGCAGCCAGTTGAGCAGTATCGTGGGGCGAAGTCAGTATAGAGGAGTATCGAGGAGTGTCGGTGGAGCAGCCAGTTGAGCAGTATCGTGGGGCGAAGCCAGTAGAGCAGGATCGTGAGCAGTATCGGTGGAGCAGGAGATCGGCGAGGCGAGATCGGTGGGCAGACGGCTGCGGAGGCGAACGGCTGAGGTGGACCTGGAGGCTCGCGTCGCGGGATTCGAGCGAGCCAGCCATACTCCCTCCCCAGAGCATCAACAATTCCCCCTTTTCCCCCGCGCTGAGAGAGTGCGACAAGGGGCCCCGTTCCCACCCACACCAGCAGGTGCCCACGGAACCGCCGTGCAGCGACATTCTGCGGCTCGCCACGAGGGCGCGGTAGGACCCTTCGGTCTCGTGGGCCTGGCCGCTCATCCAGGTCCCACGCGCATTAGGCCCACGGGCCCAGTCTGACTCCCTTGCCTTTGAGGGGGTCTTTTCTTTGCTTCGGTGTGAATGCGTGTTGTGGCGCCGTGTCTTGTAAGGTAGAATTGTATAAGTGGTCCGTGTGTCGTGTAGTCGGTTTTAACTCTTCCTTTTATATGTGCATTTCTTTTGTTCAATGTGATATATGTGCGATCGCTATTGTGATGTAAATACATGCTGTTTGCTTTACGTGTGCTATAGGTGTGCTCCGTGTGCCGGAAATAAATGTGCATTGTGTGAACTGTTTTCCCGTTTCGCTTCGTCTTTTCTTAATTGACCCTCCATCCTGCTTCACGTAAAGGGTTCGTAGTGGGTGCAAAACGCCCGGTAAATATCTGAACCGTCGAGGTCGACGATAACACCGCTCGGTTATCCCGATAGTACGGAACGGCCCGCCCAAGCGGCTCGTGTCCGGAGTCGACCTGCGGCGAGGTACGATCGCCCGGTTTACCATCCGCGTGGGTACTTAGGTAGGTCGAATTTGGCGAACAACCATTCCTACGCGGGTGGCCGATTGGCACGATTGTGGTGAGGTCGAAAGGCCCACCCGTGACTGGATCCCGGGCTTAGCCGGGAGGGTCACGACTGAATTGTCCGTCCGTGGGCGAGGCGGTCGCGGTTCGAGTCGCGTGGCCGATCGCACGCCGACGGGCGCGAATTCGCAACAATATTTAATATGTTTGCAGTGAGGGCACTGCATCAGCGGCACAGCTGCTCCAGCAATGATGCAACCAGCATCCATAGGCTGTATACGTAATGATGACTGTATTATGTTTTAATTTATTACTAATGCGTGCCCGTGCGTGCGTGCCCGTGCGTGTGTGGCTGTACGTGCAAAAAAAAAAAAAACTTTCAAACAAACACACAGGCCATTCCTTCCACACTGCCAAAAACAACAACCACACAGGCCGTTCCTTCGCTCTCGCGTGCCCGTACGTGCGTGCCCGTACGTGCATGGCCGTACGTACAAAAAAAAGAAGAATTGTGACGTCATTTGTGATGTCATAGCACCGTGTACTGTCATTGGTTTGGTAATAAAATGGCCATAACTTAGGAACCACTGTCCGATTAATATCAAACCTTGAAAAGGCACATCCACAGGCCCCAGCAATATACCTGGAAAGTTTAAATTAGATCGGACCAGTGGTTGGCGAGAAACAGCGGTCGCAGACAGACACACACATAGACACACACACACACACAGACATGCACCACAGACACACACAGAGATTGCCTAGAATTATAGATAGATAAAGAAGTAGGTTTTTATTTTATTTTAAGGAAACCTTTGTTATTTTTCTTTAATAGGATGCAAGTTTGAAACTTCACACATCCTAGTTTGTATGTGTGTCTAGTTTGTATGTGTGTCTAGTTTGATTAATATACAAGTAGGGCTGCCTCAAAACTTATTTTATTCCTTGATATTTTGTGTCCATGACAAAATATCGGTCATTTTTTTTTTCTTACCTTTTTTGGGGCATCATCATTGGGTGCTGTGGACCAACAATAGTTTTTCATCACCATGGCAACATGAGATAATTGTACACTGCGTCGTGTTTGTTTGCTCTGGCGGTTTCCGCACCACAAAGGCTAAAACGACTAATTTCGCACCGGCTGTTTGTCGATGACTGCCCGTCACACGGATGACACGAGCACACCAACGTGTAACATTTGAGAATCATTTTATTGACCTGGATATTAACTGAACATTTCACAGACTTGGACGGACATTTGTTGACATAACGTTTTGTGGACCCAGAGATTTGCAAACAGGCATTGGACCAAACGAGGAGTTGTTGTTTTTCTTTCCCTTGTTTGTTTAATAATAATAATAATAATAATAATAAAATGTGAAGTTATTTTTATTTGCTTGTTTGGACCTTTTTCCTTGGAGCGGCATGGCAGGGAAAACTTTGCAACTTTGTGTTCCGCTGCTCTCAGAATCTGCGACTATGTACTTTATTCACAGGATGTTTCTCCAGCAAGATGTCTTTGTGTTCCTGTTCCTGATATTCCTTTGTTTTAGCACGTTTAATGTCCGACCAATTTGCTAATAAATGTATGTTGTCTTTACCTGCAAGTCGGACTGCCTGGCTTCCTGGTGGCCGTTCCAATACCCCGGTGGGTATAGTCTGCAGGTTGGCAGAACGACTCGATTCTAAAATGTGATATGCTATGAGCCGGCATCTTGGCCTGATTTGCCATCATGTTACATTTGTTTTCACACTTCATATTTAATGAGGCAATTGGTTTTGCCATCATACCAGTTCATTGTGCACGAAGTCCATTGTGATTGTTGGGAGTCGACCTTTACCTCGAGGTTGGAAATTCAAACATTGAGCTATTTTCCGAGTGTTTATGTCTGGTGAAGTTTTAGAGTTCCATTAATTATATTAATATGCCCTCGTGTTCTTTTCAAGCGGTGATCCTCAGATGGTTGGAGTAATAGTGCATCGAGTGTGCTTAACCTGAGCATGTCGATGAACTCTCCGTGCACCTAAACAGTTCTTCCTGGTTTGCAGAAACGATCTTAAATGTTTAAAGCTCGCAGGATGATAAGTTAGGGAAGGTGACATTTTCACCAAGACATGAAAGATCGAGACCGTTGCAGCCGTATTGGCAGTGTGCTCAACTCCAGAGCATTCTCGTTGAGATATCATTCATGAATGGTGGGATGATGTCATTCCGTTGACGTGTCTCCTGAAAAAGTTGCTGGTCATAAGCGTGCTTGATCCCTTGTGAGATTTCATTGAAGGCTCGAGATTACATGGTCTACGGTAAAAATATAAATAAATATTTTTTGCCTGTTGTCAAAGTTGATCTTTTAAATTTAATCTTGCAGCGACTGATGGGAGTACAATTTATATATTTTTTAACAACTTCATTGTGCAGTTCGCAGTGTGATATTAAATGTGATTTAACCATTCGACATTAATACAACAAAACACCATTTAAAAATTATTTATTTTAAATCATCTAATATTGAATAAAAATCCAACAGCCAAACTAAAAATCTGGACGTGAAACCATCTCAGCTCTCTCTGTTCAAAAGGCAAAAAGCACTTGCTTGATGACCAAACATTTCTCAAGGTCATTCTAACTTCTCAAATCATAAGTAGAGGGAGATAAAGGGATGGAACTGGGGAAATCGTTTTGCAGATTGAACGAAGCATTCGACACCGTCCATTGTGGTGACTCGGTGTAATGGTTAGAGCGTCCGCCCTGAGTCTGGGAGGTCTGTGGTTCAAACCCCGTCTGAATCGTACCAATGAATTTAAAAATGGTACGTGCTGCTTCCTTAATTGATGCTCAGCATTTAAAGGACAGAGCATGGCCAAACCCATCATCCATGGGCAGGAGGAAATTTCTGGGTCTGGACAGGAAAAGACAATAAAGATGGCATCCGGTACTCAGATTGCCCTGGGAAGTTCCGTCCGATCGTTAAAGCTCAGCGGCTGTTTGTCTGTAGTTCGGTCCGGTATTTATCTGCCTGTGTACGTGATTTGTGTTGCAGTTCCATGAGCCCTTAGACCCTTTAAAATGAAATGAATAAATAAACCACAGATCACTCAGGCAAATAAACCTGGTGTTGGCTTAACAGTTAAGATGGCCGGCTTAAGATCTTAGTGTCTTGAGTTTTGAGCCCCTGTCAAGCCGTTGAAATAACACCAGGTGGGTTGACTCAGCCTGTTATCCTTCCGAGGTTGGTAAAATGAGTACACTGGCTTTCTGGTAACGGGTACTACATCAGCAGCACAGCCGCACTTTCAGAAAAAAAAATGATGCAACCAGGAGCTACAGATACGAAACAACAACCCAGGCAGGTGGTGGTTACCCCACGCACGTGAAGCGAAAAGCGGGATTAAGCAATTGGTTTATGTCTGTCCGTCTGTCCGTCTGTCCACAGACGTTTTCTTTTTTTTTTTTCTTGTTTTCTTGACTTTTCATTTTCTTTCCTCCTCATTTGGTGCTTTGAGATTTTGCTTCAAAATGAAAGTGGTCGATGATGTATCGGTTCATAGAAGTTTGGAAGGGAAGTTGATTAAACTGCCCCTTCAACTCGAGACCTTGGAAAGTTTCTATATATATATATATATATATATATATATTATTATAGTGAAGCATTTACATAATTTGCATCTGTGAACATGTCTAGTTTGTTCAAAAGAACTGATGCAATTTTGTTAAAGTACTGGATAATGGGGATTAAATCCTCGAACCTTGTCATGTGATGAGCCAGGCTGAAGAAATGTGGTCGGCTTGCACGGATGATTCAAGTTGGCATTGTAGTTGCACGTCGGCCATGAGAGGATTTGGGTGGTGGTTTGGATGGTCAGGTTGGATTTGAGATTTTAACCCTTCCATACGTGTTGAACTGTGCTTGTGAAAGTGCTGTCATATATTGTGCTGTCATTGTTGTCAAAGTTATCCAAGATGCACCAATAAATGAAATGAAATAAAAGTATGAGGCATTCATGTACAACGTGATAAATTGTGACTTGTAGCGAATGGAAAACTTCATCATGCGAACCCAAGGCCTCTCGCTAACATGGCAAAAGCTCCACCACTGAGCTGTGGAGTTGTCGTGATGGAATCGTGACTTTCTCACATTAACACTGCAGGCTGTCATCGCTTATGTCGTGTGTGCCTGCCAAGGCAGAGCCCAAATGTGGATACGTGGTGTATATAAGAGAGATCGCTATATATTGTGGGATGCTTGGCCCAAGTCTTTCACGAACCGGCTGGCTCGATCTGACTTTCGCCGAAGTGGTTGGGGCAGGACTTTAGAATTTGTCTACGGTGCTGCCAATAGCTCGCCTACCCTTCCTGAATTGCACTGTCGGGTCTTTAATGTTCACCAACTAATGCCAGCAAACAAGACTCCCAGTTTAACGTCCATCTGAGGGATGGCACACACACTTATCACCCTGCTGAAACACTGGGATGACACTTTATAACTGGGTCGGAATTCAAATCGAGGATAGACAGCTTAAGGGTGGGTGTGCACACCTCTAGGACATCCTGCTAGCCCACGTTACTTACATACAATGAAATGTAAACATTCATGCAGTAGATTTTCTTTGTTTAGTCGTTGGAGAAAATTGTGACGTGTCAAAATTCAGAATAATATCATGTTTTGTCCATCAGGATAGTAAAACTGCTAAAATTAAATAACGTTTGCCTTTTTTTTTTTAGATTTTTTTAAACCCCCCCGAGAAAGAGGGAATCCGATTCAGATTGTCCGTTGCAAAAGATACCTGAATAATTTATTTTACTTGCACCCAGGACAAAATGAATTTCCTTTCCAATTGTGAAGATGCATCTGAAAAAAAGACAATTCTGTTTGGGAGACGCGCACACAGGTTTTATATTTCTAATTGCATTTGTATAAATTTCAGCTCATTCGTAGCTGTTGTCCTACTTTGGTTATAACCGTTGTGAATCTCGACGACACGCGTCGTCGGCTGGCTGCACTCTCGGATCGGCTTTCTTGATTGTGTGCACAGGGATAATTGCTGTGATTATTTTTAGTGCAGTGTAAATGCCAACACTTTCAACTGAGCCAATGGTGTGAATGAAATAAAATAAAAAGTCAGATTTGTTATCAGAGTGAATTTGCACTGCTCATCGCAGCTAAAGGTTAATTGATGCGTTCTACCTGACCCGTTGCTTTCCGCATTTTTTTTTTTGTTGTTGCTTTCAAACCACCAAAATTAGCAAACAAAATGACGTGTTCTCATGGATGTCATATTTGTTTGAAATAATAACTTGAGTTTGGAAAATTTATCCTGTTTATGCGTGTTGTTATGATGAACAATGGAGGTTGATTTTGGGGGTGAAAAAAAATTAGCAAAATCTGGCACACCACAACACGGGTCAGGATGCCCCCCTTTGATTTTTGTGGACAATTGACCATCAATTCACCTAATCGAGGAGACTACAGTAAATTGTCCAAAATGTTGGAAGCATTTACGATGGTTTTTGCTCTGGTATAGATTACATACGAGATATAACCTCCCCTCCTCCCCAAGTGTGGTTCAGTTCATGGATCCTTTAGAAGGCGTGAATAATCTGATTCAAAATTTGATGATTCGGGTTCGTTCCAATTTTTTTGCAGATGGATGCGCAAGCTTTCATTGAGAAATGAGTACTGGTCATTCAAATTGCATGAATGGACCCCAAGTCTCTTGGAAGCATTGAGCCTGTTTGGAGACCAGCTACAACTCTACGATGCTTCCAAAAGCATTTCAAAATAGGAAGATCCTACTTTAGAGACATTTAGTTGCAACACATTTTAGTAGAACAAAAAACTGTATAACGTGCGCATTTATAAACCGAAGATTTCATCAAGGCAAAGCTGCGCACCTTCTAATCCATGTGTTGAAAAATTATATTAGGAGCTACAATGAAAAAACAGTCTTGACCATGGAGGCTAGTGTCGATCTGTAGCGGCAGACAGGGAGAACAATAGATGACATCAACAGGACGTTGATTGAGGTACGCTCACCACCGAGGGAAGCGAGGAGAAGCTGACATTTCTGGTGTTAGCCCTTTTTTCCTCCGACAAAGGGTTAACTCTTGAAATGTCAGTTTCCTGCTTTCTGCAGCAGTTGGCACACTCAATCATTGTTCTGTTGATGCCATCCATTTTATTGGGATCTAATATTTGCAGATTTCATTGTGCAGTTTAGGTGAGCAGAATGGGTCTTTGTTTACCATACCTTTTAAAAATAACAAATAATAAAAACGTTTTTGTTCAACTGTCGCATGACCAGCAAGGTTGCTTCATTCACATCAAGCGTTTCTGTATTGCAAATAAACATGACCTTGTAAGTGTTCAACTCCTTTAATACCCCACTCCTCCCCCCACATAATGCTAATCCTACTCCTGTCGTGGCCAAAAATATTGTCACCCTTCCACTTTTTTCAAATAACTCACAATTTTCTCTAAAAAATAAGTTGAAATTGACCAAAGTATTTGGTCTCCACAATTGTTTATTTCACTGTTGATATTATAGAACCTTTGTTATTGATTCAGAACTTAATATATCCTTTTAAATCAGAAAATAAATAGAAATGGTAATGACAAAATTATTGACACCCTCGACTTAATATTTGGTATCACAACCTTTGGACAAAATATCTGCAGTCAAGCGTTTCCTATAGCCATGAACGAGCTTCCTTCACCTCTCTACTGGCAGTATGTCCCACTCTTCTTATGCAAACTGTTCCAGTTCTCCCAGATTTGAAGGGAGCCTTCTCTCAACTGCTGTTTTCAGATCTCCCCACAGGTGTTCAATGGGATTTAGATCTGGATTCAATGCTGGTTACTTCAGAACAGTCCAGCATTTTGTGTTGAACTATTCCTGGGTGCATTTTGAAGTGTGTTTGGGGTCATTGTCCTGCTGCAAGACCCATGACATTCGACGGAGACCCAGCTTTATGACACTGTGTTGAACATTGCGCTCCAAAATGCCTGGATAATCTCCTGATTTCATGATGCCATGCACACATTCAAGGCACCCAGTGCCAGAGGCAGCACAGCAACTCCAAAGTATCACTGAACCTCCTCCATGTTTGACTGTGGAGAAGATGTTCTTTTTTTTGAAGGCTTCATTTTGTTTTCTGTAAACATATACATGATGTGTTTTTCCTAAAAGCTCTAATTTGGTCTCATCTGTCCACAGGACGTTCTCCCAGAAGGATTTTGGCTTGTTCAGGTGTGTTTTGGCACACTCTAGTCGGGCTTTCTTATGTCTCTCTCTCAGCAATGGGGTCTTCCTGGGTCTCCTACCATAGAACCTCCTTTCATTGAGTTGGTGACAGATGGTGCGAGTTGAAACTATCATACCTTGTGTCTGAAGGTCAGCTTGAATCTG
>CM068955.1:53340575-53366182 GCA_035128595.1 Eptatretus atami
GGATGACAGTTTTTCGTTGGGTTGAGCGGCGAATGCTGACGTGACGGATCAAAGGGGGTTATGCTGTCTCTGAGCTGTCTTGTCGGTCGTCACAGTATTACCATACATGTGATGGAGTGGTGGGGGGACATTGTGGAAAAGGAAACTGCATTGCGCTCGTGCAGTTCGGGTTTAATTTTCTGCTCGACCCGTCTCCAGCCTATAGTCGTGTCCTGTTCAACCATCCCCTCAAACGTCTGAACCACATCGATTCCTGTGTGGCCCGTGCTCCCGATATTTGTTTTGAGCCACGATACTGATACAAAAGTAGCACACGTGACACAGTTTGCGCCGTGTAGGCATTAGATCATCTCGTGGTGTGCTGTTGATTACTTTGGGGAGATGTAAGTGCTCAAGCGGGCTTCAGATCGGTAAAGCTCTGAACGTTACTGTGCATCGTGAGAGCCACCATGGTACCATGTACGAGTAATTTGGAGTTGCTCTCTGCACAACCTTTCGTGACCGTGCATCACCGAGCTCCTGTTTTATGTTGAATGCGTATTATTGGATGCCATTGTGGAGGAAGTTCTTTTTATCATCGTTCTGTACCGTACATTCCGTTGTGATGCCAATGTATCGCATGTACAACATCCATCCCTTACAATCGCAGTTTTCAATTTCTGATTATCCATTGTTATCGCCACACTTCTTGAAAATATAGAATAGGGGGTGGGGGGGTGTCTGTCTGTCTGTCGTGTCCTGTTCTGTTCTGTCTGTCCGTCCAAATTCACCAAACGTGGTAGTTGTGATCACATGGCAACAAGTAGCGAGAGCAGTCATTTTTTGGACCCATCCCACTGAAAAATGCACTTACGGGCACATTTTTAAACATTTTTTTTTTTCATGACACTTTGTACATGCAATCAACATTGGGGGACGCATGAAATTTGTAACTTTTTTTGGATTTCACCCCCGGTCCATGCACAAGGGGTGGGGACAGCTTCACAGGGGTCAAAACGGGGAAAAACATTTAACTCCAAATTTGATGGCGTCATTCCCGTGGAACTTTTCGCCATCTTTCAACTTTGCTTTGTGTGGAAAGCGTGGGGATTTGTGATGGTACGCCGTCCACTTCGCTCTCGTATGTTTACGCCGTCACCTACGTCTCGTGCATTTGCTGTAAAGTTCAGAGATGTGGCTGTGCGATGGAAGCGTGAGTGCTCTGGGGTAATAAACAACCAAGTGCACATGTGGTTTGTAGTAAGGTGATGACTCGCAAGATTTTGCAACACAACGTGTTTTTTGTTTATCCACATTATCTTGATTTTTCAAGTTGTGTTCATGGTTTGTGGTTTTGGCTCGGTGCTTGCACAAGCCCTTCCCACCTCATTCTTGATCCAAGTTTCTAGGAACTTTTTTTTTGATGTGCTTGCTGAAATCCAAAACCTGATGACCGAAAGGCAGTGTATTTGTAAAGTAAAGGTCTGCACGTGCACAACGTTAACAAATTGTCTTTCACTGTGGGGAGAGATAGACACAGATCGAGATAGATCCAGTTCGTATTTCCATCACATGACCAGCAAAATATGCTGAACTTTTTCAGGGTTTCGAGAGCTGGTATTGAGATTCTCGGCAACAAGTTCTTTGTGACCGCTTCTTAAAAGCGCTCGACGTAGCAGCTGATGAGCTGGTAAGCTTTTGGCATTTCTCAAATCCCACCGTATTGACGGGAACCGCTTCTTACGGGAATGTCTTGTGCTCGAGCAGCTTGCCATTGCATGATTGTGATGGTGTGAAGCCTTTGCCAATTTCCATTCCATCAAGGCATCATCCCCACAACTCCTTTATCTAATCCTGGGTTTTTGACCCACAGAGATGTTTGCGCTGTGTTTCGGTACCAAGCCGCGTATCGTTTGATTAAAGGCTCTGCAATTGCGGACACACCGTAGAGCGCAGGCGTTCCGGGAAAGATCGATGCCCCATTCTGTAAATTGCTTTTTGCAGTTGGACTTGTGAACCGGCTATGTGTTGCGAGTGTAAAGCGCTCCAGACAAATTTGCATGTGCTGTAGTTGTGCGTTCGTGGCCCTAATCCATGGCACTTTGCTGAACCTCCACCTATAAATGGCTTTACTTGCCCTTTGAATGTGGTTGTCTGAAATTTATCACTTTGGTTGTGTGGTGTGTGTGGTGGTGTGTGAAAAAATAATATAATTGGGGGAAAGGGGGTGGGGGGGGGTTGAGAGCAGTAGTGACAGGCTTGCAATACACTGTGCAAAACTTTTTGTTTGTTTTATGCAAATGTCCACTTCCATTTGGCTGGATTTGCCACTTGTGCATTTGCTTGCCATCATATCACACAACACGTAGAGTGTCTGCTCTGAATCTGGAAGGTCAGCAGTTCAAACCAAAGCCAAGTCATACCAAAAACTAACAAGTGAGCACAATATACGCCCGAACAAGAAGTATATACAGAATTGTGCTACTACATGGAAAACAGCATCCTGGTTGCCATGGCAACCACTTTAGATACGAACTTATGTCGCGACACACCGTCTCCACAGTCTGTACCTATGTACCAAATGTGAAACGTGAAAGTTGAAAACTTTGGGAGTTCGAGTGCGGACAGGAACGGACGGACGGACGACCGGTATCACATAATACACCCCGATATATATCGTGCGTATAAAAATGGTACATGCTGCTTCATTAGCTTGATGCTCGGCATTTTAAAAGGATAGAGTAAGGACAAACAACTATAGGTTAGCAACCATTGCACAAACTTGATGGCCCTAACCAGCACCCACCCCACTTCCTGCATTTTCTTCACTTGGAAGTTCCATTTTTCTCTGTCCCCTCCAGAAATACGATATTTCATCCCATGATTGCTTGGTTCTATTATTGTTGAAGCGTGCTCCAAATGAGTTTGACTTTCGCTTCTTTAGATCCATAAAGATATGTTGTTGTTTTTTTAAAACTCTGATTGAGGTCTTTAATTGAGCGCCTTGCACCAACCCTTCGGTCTCTGCGTGCTTGACCAAAACAACCCCTCCAGCTGTAAAGTGATCTGCGATCTTGCTATTTCAATGGAACTAAATGTGCACCTGCACTGGACAACCTCACCCGATTGGCAGTTTGGCCTTGGAAGCAGCAGCTGTGCCCTAATGCATCTCATCCGTCTTCTTGTGCTTGGCCACTTGCCTAAGGCCAATTAATTGAAGGCCATGGGTTCCTGGACATTTGTTTGTAGTTTAGTTCAATGCAACTTGTACCATGCACATTATGAATGTTTTTGTCGGATCTGTTGTCCCTGAAGCATTTTGTTTATGTAC
The DNA here is from genome assembly GCA_035128595.1 of Eptatretus atami. Lineage (NCBI taxonomy): Eukaryota > Metazoa > Chordata > Myxini > Myxiniformes > Myxinidae > Eptatretus > Eptatretus atami. The sequence goes on from CM068955.1 coordinate 53,343,886, forward strand.
AGCTCCGCTTAATGTCATGCACTGTGTTGAACAATTTTTTTTCAAACTTAAGTAATAGCTCGTTCATCAGCAAAGCTGTGAAGTGGCTGTGAGCACTTTTAGAAGGTTTCCGTTACTGTCTGAATTTGTTTGAGAGTGCACGTCACCTGATTTGCCCAGTGTTGTGGGTTTCATGAGGTTTTGAATGTCCACATATGCTGCCACACAAAACTTCTAAAATGATTGACAAAGACTAGGCTCTTCGAAGAGGAGCCAACATTAACAGTTTTAACTAGAAGGGCACTCGGTAGAGCGAGTACCTCCGCCACGCAATGCCTGATCCACAAGAACATATCTGCCCTCATACATTTTTCATATATCATGCTATATATTGTTTTTGTCCCTATCTCTCAATGGTAAAGAATCACTTTTATAAAAAAAAAAATTCTCGTATCCAGATCTGGATTTGTATCTTCACCAAAATCGAGTCAATTTGTCGTGGTCACACACCTGTCCTGTCCTGTCCACCAAGACCAAGACCAAGACTTGGTCCTGTCCACCAAGTCCTGTCCACCAAAACCTGTCCACCAAGTTTCATCCGAATCCGTCCACAACTTTTTGAGATGTTGAGAGCATTATATATATATATATATATATATATATATAATATTAATATATATATATATATATATATATATATATATATATATATATAATCATTTTGGCCCTGTCTCTCAAGGGTGAAGAATCACTTAAAAATTCAAGTCGTAGGATCCGGATCTTCACCAAATTTGAATCGGTTTGTCCTTGTCACACAAGTTTCGTCCACCAAGTTTCATCCTAATCCACCAAGTCTCATCAAGTTTCCAAGTTTCCACCAAATGTATCCACCAAGTTTCCACCGAATGTATCCACCAAGTTTCCACCGAATGTATCTACCAAGTTTCGTCCTAATCCGTCCACAACTTTTTGAGATATCCTGCACACAGACAGACAAACAAACAAGAAGACATCTCTGTGCAAAATCCATGAAACAAATTTGACCTGAAAAATAATTGGTCGTTGAATTCAATGACCAAATATGCAAATCCTCTTCAAATGCCAAGCCAATCGGGTGAAAATTGCCAATTTTTATAAATGTGGCCTATGTTGTCCTTTTTGTTCACCTCAAAAATAATTGGTGATTCAATTCAGTGACCAAGCTGTTGAGTGACCAATGCTAATCCTGTTCAAATTTCTCGTCAATCGGATGAAAATTGAGGATTTTAGAAATGTGACAAAGTTATTTACCTTTTGACCTTTTAACCTCAAAAACAATAGGCTTCTTGCTTCTGATGAACTCTCCCAGTTGGTGAAGTTTCGTGAAGATCGGTTTGAAATTGTGACTTGTCGGCGATTGACTTACAAACAACAAACAGACGGAATAACGCACAAGACCAACCAACAGACTTGAACAATCTTCGATTTTTGCAAGTAACATACAGACACACAGACAGACAAGCAGGAGTGAAAACATAATGTCCTTTTTCCTTCAGTGGCAGAGGTAACTAGAACGGCACTTGGTAGAGCACTCCTACTCAGACAAACATGCAGATGTACAGACAGACAAACAGGGGTGAAAACAAAACTTCTGCTCAGCTCAGGTGGTGGAGGTAAATATATAAACATTTAAAGAAGCATAGAAAGGTCGAGAGAGAGAGAAAAAAAATCAAAGAAAAGCAAAATGCAGTGGTAAGTTAATTAATGGTGTTGCATGGTGGTAGTGGTTGTGAAAATGTCGTCGAGTCTGGGAGCTGTGACCGACAAGAATGTAGAACAACCAGCGATGTCTGTTTTCCCATCTTCAAAGATATGTTGTGGGCTGGTAGCATAGTCTAGAAATGTCCAGTCTGGGTTCGAATCCTGACCCAGCTATAAACAGTCACCCCTGTGTGTCACAGGCAGGGTGATTCATCAATGTTTGTGCCGCTGTTCGGGATAGGATTAGGTCTAGTTTTAGAAATATAACTGACGGGCGTTAAACTGGGTGTACCGTCTGCCGGCATCAGTTGGTGGACGTTAAAGATCCCACGATGTCCTTCGTGAAGAGTTGGCGAGCTATCACCGGTACTATGAACAAATTTGTGCTCTAACCTACAGGGGGCACTGCATTGGCACCAAAGCCGTGCCACCCATAAAATGATGATGATGATGATTGTGATGATGCTTGCAGCCATGTGCTGTATAAGAAAGAAGTAGATGTGCTGCAAATGCAGTTTGTTTGGAGGTTTCGTCGGTTGTGATCTCTGACCGGTTTGCATCCAGGTGGGAACACCAGGTTGCACTGTCACTTTTGATCCAGGTAACCCTTGGTGGTTTAGCTCTGTCCATAAAAATTTGAATAGTCAATTTAAAAAATGCAATTTGTTCCTCGACGGTGTGGCTACCAGTAAATCGGTAATCATTTCAAATTCCTCAGGCACACTTCTGTCTTTGATATGCAAATATCAGGTGGAGCAAGATTGATTTTTTTTGGGGGGGGGGGGGGGGGGGGGTGAGGGTGAGTCTGCTTTGTGTGGAGGCTTAATTTTCATGATTTCATCAACGTGCCGCTCGGTGCACCACTCCGTAAGTATTTTCCTCCTTACAGACTTAAAATTATCGTCGTCCCCTTCTTGTGCTGTGACAACTCATCTTGAACGTGCAATTTGCTCACGATGCTTTCCCATCTGTTGGCAGGTTGGCTTGGAGCACAGGACGAAGAGTGAAATGAGAGCGACAGTTGCCATGGCCCTGTGGTTACCGCTGTCCTCTCGAAGCCTACGCCTTACGCTGCTTACCGTCGGTTGCCTCTCAGTTTTTCTTTCTTTTCCCCAAAAGGGTGAGGCAGTTTATTTTCTGATGCTTTTTGCACTTATCTGTCGGTTTGAGTGAAAGGCGCGTTTCCATGATGATGAAGCTCAAACCAAAAAAAACAAAGTGTCGATGAAGAAGACACCGGAGCGGTGCTTAAATTGTAGATTTTTTCTGGAATCGATGTTGTTCTTCATTATTCCTGACAGTTGAGAGCTAGCATTAGAAAGCCGGGATATTTGGAGCTTTCTCTTCCCTTTCCCTCGCAAGCAACTGCTCGGAGTTGTGTGCATTTACCTGTCGGTGCATGCCAGTGTGAAATGTAATGCATTGCTGGCTGTTAATGCATAGCCATCTGGACAAATACTCGGATGCATTTCCTTGTGCTGGCCCACAGCCAGCCTATGGGTCGTGTAAACCCCCTCTTCGACTATGGGATGTCGGGGTGGGGGGACGTGCTCGCCACTGACTGATGAGCTAGGCTAAATGGCTGGTGCTGTGATTTATCCATCATTGTGTGATGACCTTTCAAAGGAGTGCTGCACTGCAAGGCTAACACATCCACGGCCTGTGCCCCTTCTCCACCCCCACTGTTCCCCATCACCACCTCACTGTACAACCGGTTTTGGTTGTTTCTCGTGCCCCGTCTGTTTCGATGACTTGTGCCAGCATCATCTCTCCCTGCCAGTTTTTCAAAGCCTTCTATGAAATTACAGTCAAGGATGAGAATGATGCTTGTGTAAATGCCGGTGGAGGCCTGCCGCATGGTATCCTTGTCTCACGTCCTTTACCTGTCTTCCAATCAGCGCTTTCCCGGAGCGAGTGTCGCATTCTGAAGTGCAATTCGGTGTTTGACATGACCTGGTCGGCTGCACAAACTCCGGCTGGACTGTGCGCCGCGCTGCGGTCCTACTCTCGCTGCACCAAGGCAATGGCAAAGATGTGCAGAGGAGATCTTGCTTACCATGCTGCACGGCGTGGCATTGACGATCTCATGGCCCAGCACAACTGCTCGAAGGATGGTCCTTCTGCTCCTTCTCCTACGTCTGATGATCGGTAACCTGTGCTTCATTATAAAGTTTCCAGAATGTTGCTCATTCCATTCTTCTTTATTCCACGAGTAAGCGTCTTATTTGGTGAATTGGAAATTATTTCTAGCTTAAATTATTATTGTTTTGTTTATTTCTCATTTTTGCTTGCATAAGTAAAACTTGCTTGATTGAATGGTTTCCACAAATCCACTTATGGCTGTGAAATATCACGAGAGCTACGGTTGGTTTAGGACTTGCACTTGCGAAATAGTGTGGGCTGTGAGAAGGGAGGAATAAGAAGAGGAGTAAAGGGAGAGGGGAAATGCTTTCACATGCCCGACTCCATTCTTGTTTCCATCACCATCACCGTCACCGTCACCGTGCAGAACAACACCTGGTTGTGGATGTCATATGTAAGATGTTTTTTTTTGCGATGATCTTGTCTTCATGGCAACAGACAATACCGTAGCAATTTAATAGCAACAGTGTGAGTTTGCTCGCTGCACAAACCATCTGGTGGAAACGTAACGTCGGTGCACCACATACAAATAAATAGGCGGTATTGGTTTCGGAAACCTACCTTCAAACTAGTCGCATATAGGAGACTTGGCCTGGCCTGCAAAGCCCATAAGGCTTCCCACTTCAGCTCGGGAATGTTTTGGCAGCTCTGACGGACGAGGAAGGCAATGGTGCACGTCCAGCTGCGTGAACTGCTCTCCAAAGCATAGCTAAAGATGGCTTTGTTTTGCAGTAATTCATGTTTTTCATCCAGGCCCCTGCATGTGCCCGCATCCGTAACGTGTTGCTAAGGCAATTTGTTTCTTTCTTTCTTTTTTTCTCACTCTCTCTCTCTCTCTGCAATTCAAAGCCTCATGTTTTGCTTGAAGGCATGAAGGTTGCATAAGGAGTGTGAGTGGTTGTTGACATTTCGCTTCATGTCGTCAAACAATTTATGTCAATATTGTCACTTCCGTAAGTGACAAAACTAGCTTACTGAAAATAGAGGTTTCATCCATCATTGGATTGGCAACATTTGAGGATTTCTCGATCAAGATGTGATTTTTACACTTGGAAGTTTTATACACATTATTGTAAAAATTCTGCCAATGTCTTGCTTGTCCAACCTATCCGGTGTTCTCCAGGATCGAGGAGCACATGGGCAGAGAAGACCCGGCCCGGGGTCGGTGCTCCTTCTCTCCAGCTGGTCTCGAGGGTGTTTATAACGATGGGGAGGTGGGCCCCGAGAAGGGCCGAGTGGCATTCAGCTACTGTGGCTTATTCGGTGACCCACATCTTCGTACATTCCACGATGATTTTCAGACGTGCAAAGTGGAAGGGGCCTGGCCACTCGTTGACAATGGGCGCTTATTTGTCCAGGTTACCAACATCCCCGTGGTGCCTCTGTCTAGTGCCACGGCATCTAACAAGGTCAGGGCTTGTCCTCATGTTTCACCCTGATGAGAATTTTTTATACTCCTTGAAAATGTATTGCTCATCAAATCAATATATTAATGTAGGGAATGTATGTATGTATGTATTGTATCTATTTATCTAGTTGTATGTACTGTATTAATCTATGTATGTATGTGTCTATGTTATGTATCTATGATGTATGTATATGTTTGTATGGTATGTATGGTATGTATTATCTATGTATGTACTGATGTATGTATGTGTATGTATGTTGTTGTATGTAATCTATGTATGTATGTGTATGTAGTATCTATTTATCTATGTATGTATGTATGTATCTATGTATGTATGTGTCTATGTATGTATCATTATGTATGTATGTATGTATGTTTGTTTGTAGATCGTAGTATGTATGTATCATTATGTATGTATGTGTACTGTATGTATGTATGTATGTTTGTTTGTATGTATCTATGTATCTATGTATGTATGTATGTATCTATGTATCTATGTTATGTATGTATCTATGTATGTATGTATCTATGGTATATGTATGTATGTATCTATGTATGTATGTATCTATTATCTTGTATTATGTATCTATGTATGTATGTATATATGTATGTATGTATTATGTATGTTATGTATGTATCTATGTATGTATGTTATGTATGTATCTATGTATGTATGTATCTATGTATATGTATCTATTACAGTATGTATGTATGTATCTATGTATTATGTATGTATGTATCTTGTATGTATGTATCTATGTATATGTATCTATATTATCATATGTATGTATGTATCTATGTATTATGTATGTATGTATCTATGTATATGTATTATTTACAGTATGTATGTATGTATCTATGTATTATGTATGATGTATGTAATATATGTTATGTATGTATCTATGTATGTATGTTATGTATCTATGTATGTATGTATGTATCTATGTATGTATGTATGTATGTATGTATCTATGTATGTATTACTATGTATATTTTATCTATATACAATATGTATGTATGTATTATGTATGTATGTATGTGTGATCGACGACTCCGAAAGGATTGACCGAGGAAGCTGAAACTTTCAGGGATTAATGAGGGCACTGAAGTTGGGCAAAAAAATTTTCTTCAAAACTTGATGGAATCGAACAAAACTTGCACATGCACATCTTAGCATTCCTTTCCTTTGGGGGGGGGTAGGGGTGCAATTGGATTTATCCGAGTTATATAACCACGATGTATGAATTGTGCCATAAGCAGTCCGCATGTTTTTATTTCATGTGCGTAAGCTAGGTTATATATTTTTTTTTTTTGGGAGCATGACAAAAAGCAGTGTCTGTTGCCTATACACCACCCAAATAAAGGGATGCGTCAGAAGAATGTGTTGCACGCTTGGAACAAGATCCCCTGTAGTGTGGGTACTCTGCTCTGCTATGGTATTAATAATAATAATGATAATAACATGACCCCCACCCCCCACTTCCCAGCCGTTCTCGTCGGGAATGGTTGCTTCTATTTGATACAATTCTATCGTCAGGGTTTCACTTCCTTCACGGAGTTTTCATATCGAAGTCGAAAAGAAACCCCAATTATTGCAGTCTCTGGTTCATTTTTTTTATTTTATTTTTTGAACCGTATAAATATCCACAGATGCTCATCCACATTCATTTTGACATTGAAATGATAGATTGCTCAGGTTATTCGGCGATCCAAGTCTCGCGTTGTGAAATTGCAGAAACCCTGCATCGTAATAAGGTGTGTTTGTGAAAAGCAGAAGAGACTTTGCAATTGCTCTGCCATTAAATCCAAATCGTTTACAGATCGAGTGAAAACGCTGTTTGTTGTGCAAAGGAGGGGTTCAAATGGCCGGAGAAGCATGAAACGATTTCTGGTAGAACTGGATCACCTTCCTGCTTGTAGACTGCAAGCAACAAGGAAGAAGTCTTAGTTTCCTTTCAAAGGTGATTACTCATGAGCAGGACAAGGAACTTCTTTGTTGTCTTTGATGACGAGCAGGTATTCTGTGATCCGCTGCAACGGGATATTGCTTAAATACTATCCCTTTGCAACCATAAGGAGTCAGGCAGCCTTACACTACTGCAAGTAGCTCGTGCTGCAGAGCACGTTCACGAGAAGATGCTCATCTTTCCTGCTGACACTGGTGTTATTTTACATGCAGCGATGATGCCTGACACGGTATTGGTCCAAGATGAACTATGATTAGCCTGAAGAACGGGGAAAAGTTTCTGCTGCTTGGCAGCCCAATAACGAGCCACCTGTTATTGGAATAATAATATGAGTTCCCTTACTAGGAACTTCAATGCAGGAGGTGACCATTAGGCCTATCAAGCCAGTGCTTTAGTTTTGGTCATGCTCTTTCTTTAAATGCTTCGTGTCAAGTAAGCACGTACCATCTGTAAAGTCTTTGGTATGACTCGGCTGGCGTTTGAACCGCCGACCTCCCAGATTCAGAGCGGATCCTCTAACCATTACACCACCGAGTCTGGTTAGCATTATGCCACTGAGCTGTTATTTATTTTATTTTTGTGCAAGATTGAAGCTCATGGAAAAGTGAGGTGACAGACGATAAGGTAACGAGCTGCCCGGGGCAGTGGGGCCACAGTTGCACAGGAAAATGAGGAACGAAAAGGTGATCTGAGGGTTGAGGGTTGAGTTTGGCTCGATAGGGTTAATTGGGGTGGAAAAGAATGCACATAGGGATGGGGCTTGGAGGGGGTGTGGGTGACATGAATGGCGATTGTCATTCTGAGCGGTGGATGCGACACTGTCAGCCTTTGCCAGGCATGCAAGACACCAGCCCGAGCTCCCTGAGACTCACTTGCCTTAACTCACTGATGCATTTCTTGAACCTGTCAGGCACGCCAACCAATATCCCAGAAGAAAGCAGGACTTGTTGAGAGGTTTCTTATAATCATGTGTGATGGATAATGTTGTTATCCTTCTACTGTCTCGGGCTGCGTCAAAAATGTTGGGACTTTTTGCAAGTAACACCAGATGACACTGCTTTAAGGGCTTGCAAAACCTGCAATAAGTTGGTCTCCTGCACCTGCAAGAAAAGGCACCTCAACTGCTGCAAGTGGAAAAAGTGTGCAAGTACCAATGTGAGGGAGAATGTCCCAGAAAACGACGACACAATCTCTACAAAATTACAAAGCACTCAATTGTACTCGAGACATTTTCTTTGCATCTTATGTTTAATGAAAAATGAAACCATATTGGAGCCTTTCAATTGGCATGGGAACATTCGCGAATATTAAACTTGTTGCGAAATTGCTCCTTTTTCCAGTAGCATGTTGTGCACATGCATTGGGTTGGATCATTCCATTTAAAAAGATGTTTAATCACCAAGTTCAAAAGATTGCATTTCAAATTGAAATTGCTGTGCATGCCCATGCAGGTACAATTTCTAATGCCTCATCTCAAAGGGAATCATAACGATGGATATTCATATGAAAATCGACAAAGACTGGTTATGGGATTTGATAGGAAGAGAACATCAATCCTGTGATGTCACCCATTGGAATGCCCTGACGTCATCCGGCATGGTAAACGTCCGCTCCAAATCTGGGAGGTCAGTGGTTCAAACCCTGTCAGAGTCATACCAAAGACTTTACAATGGTATGTGATACTTCCTTGCTTGACGTTCAGCATTTAAAAATATAACAGCACAGGTAAACCCCATCGGTTGACATCCACGGGGAGGAGGAAATTCCTCCTTGGAAAATACCCCGCTAAGTGCAGTGAGAAAGGCGGCCCCATTGTTGTGACGTCACTGATACCCACCCAGAGTGCCCTGGGAAGTGACGACACCTCCCAATGTTCAGTGGCTGTGTTCATCTCGTCTAACAGTCCTGTGTTGTCCCATCGACAGTCCAGTCTTTTATTCATCTGCATGTCCACGTGTGTGAGATGTGTGGCAGTTCCACACGAGCCTTAGCTTCTGTTTAAAAAATATATATATATATTGTTTACTTTCGACTTGGCCAAACAGAATAAAAAGAAGAGTTTGGAAGTACATTTGGATGTCGTAAGTAGAATTGTAAGATAATGTTAATTATGCCTACGGAGTTTTGTGGTGATGCATGAACTGGTGAGAGAGAGGAAAGATTTTTTTTTAGATTTCGTAAGTATATTGATGACTTCCGTCCTCTGTTTGTGTGTTTGTGTGTTTGTGTTTGTGTGTGTGTGTGTGTTTGTTTGTTTGTGTGTGTGTTTGTTTGTAGGCACGATAACTCGAGAACGGAAGAAGCTACCAATGTCAAATTACACCACGTGATTCAGGAGGGTGATGGCTAGCGCTGATTAGATTTTGGTCAAAATCGGTCAAAGGTCAAGGTCACAGTGAGGTCAAACATTCGATTTTTGATAGTTTGGTACAGAATAATCATAGAAACTTCTGGTTTGCATCACGACCTTCTCTAGAGACAGCTTTTATTAGACAAGGTCAGAAGTCAAGTTGACGATTTCGTAAGTACCAGTCTATGACTGCTTGTTTTTTTCTTTGTATTTTTCTAACTAGTACACCCACTCCCTATGGAGCAGCAGGAAGGGTCATGTTATTATCCTCTCTGGCGTGTATAGATAACAGTCGACCTCGGCTTGGGCCTCAAAAACGTCAGGGATGTGTTCAGTTACCAAGTCGATTGTAGAGCGCTCGCTAACTGGCTTAAACACTCCAATCGAAAGCTGGCCTGCTGCTTGGTAACTGAACACACCACGGGCTTCCTCCCTTTCAGTTTAGTGTTATACAGCAGTATCGACTGTTTAAAAAGGTTATCAAATATGTTTGTGGCGTATAATTTTTTTTTACCTGGAAGGAGTGCCCCATGAAATTGCACGATAAGCGATTTTTACATGTTACCACGGTGTTTGTTCAAGGAGGAAAAACTCTTTGGGGAGAAGGGATATTATTAGTATTAATATTGTTTTGTAATAACATTAATATTACGTTATTATCATTCGTCGTGTTGTTACTTTTGTTTGACGCAGCCTTGGAAAAATGCCACGATTAGCTTTCTTAACACAGATTTTGCCCAAGACGAAAAACCTCCTTGGGGAGGGGGGAAGGGAATGAAGTCGCTATAACCTCCACCATGTGATCCTTCGTCCTCTTGTCAGGTTTGGTTGAGATGGGATAAGTAACAACCGAATGTATCGTGGTCAGACAGACAGACAGACAGACAGACAGTTAAGTGGGAACCTCACCCCGAGTTTAAATGGGAAGCTGTTGACAATACACCATCACAACCGCAGAACAACAACTTACTGGATGTTATTGTTTTATTTTTGCTTGGTAATGACCCCGGCAACGTTATTAATAGTGTCGCATTCTGAGATTAGAAGGGTCTGTCTGCGGTGCTAACGAGTCTCGACATTTGTGTGCAGCTCACGATCATCTTCAAAAGCTTTGGCGAGTGCACCGAGCAGAAGATGTACCAGGCAGAGTCTGGCAGCCTACCGCCCGCCTTTGTGGACGGATCTAAAAATGGGGGTCCACGAGACTCCACCGGCAGCCTGCGAGTTCTCGAACTGGTTCCTGGCCACCACATTGAAATCCGTGCTCGGCACATTGGCACCACCGTTGTGGTCAGACAGGTCTGTATCATGGCTTCGAGGTCAAATCCTATGATATTCTTTGGAATTGGCTGGTGTTGTATCTCAGCAATGTATGTGTAGGTCCGAATCAAATGCCTTGATCCTAAACATTGGCATGCTATTTGCAAAAAGACCTACAAACGTACAAGAGTTCATTTTCTCTTTAATTCTTTATTTTCTATTTCTTCCCTTTCTTCCCGGATCCTTCTGAAGGTGGGCCGGTACCTCACTTTTGCCGTACGTGTTCCCTCTGTGCTCGCGGAAGCTGGCTCGAGCGAGGCTGGTGGCTTGCAGCTTTGCCTTTCAGGCTGTCCAGCATTGGAGCGCATTCACAAAGAGGAGTACCACGCATTGCTCGCCCGCCCACCGGCGCGCGCACCAGCACCAGCCACAGCACGAGCCCGATGTAAAGAGCGCCTGCCTGTCGAAGACCTATACTTTCACTCATGTGTCTTCGATCTCCTTACGACGGGCGACCTCAACTTTACACAGGCTGCCTACGCTGCTTTTGAGGATGTACGAGCACTCTACCCTGATAAGCGGCGCCTCAACGTGTATCGCAGCACAACGGACCCCACACTGCGGGGCGGTGCCCCTGGTCGGCCGTGGCGCCTTGCGTTTTCGCTCATTGCCGCAGCTGTCAGCAGTGCAGCTTTTTTGTGTTGACCCAAAAAGACACTTTGTTATTGTTCTTGTGTTTTTGATGTTACCATCATAATGGTTCTGTTATTTATATTGTTAGATTGTGTAATATATTGTACACCCAATATCTTCTCCCTTTAACAGAAGTGTCTTTATCTTGTTTGGCTCAAATGCCCCCCTCCCCCTTCCAACTCCAATCCCTGTTTTTTTTTTGGAGTCATGATTTTGGAGGAAACCCGGAAAGAGCTTTGATATGAGGTCTCTTTTCCAAACTTAGATTGAGCCAAGCGTCTGGCAAAGGTGTGATCCATGCAATCAGACGCTATAATGTTGAAACGATTTGCCTGACCTTGGATTAAATATTTTCTTTCTTTCTTCTTCTGATTCGTTTCTTTGTATGGTTTCAGAATAATTTCATATCCCTGGATTGTAATGAAGGTGATGAAAGCAGATTCGAAAACTATTTTTTATATTTTTTTGGAGGGGGGCGGGGGTTTCTTCGCCACGACATTTAAGAATCGTACCGTCTCCAGAGTTCTAGATAAAACCGTGTGAGGCTTATTTAACATACATACGTGATGTTTAGGTTATAATTGAAGCCATTGCCCTATTAAAAGCATACACGCAAGCCTTTTATGGCCTTTGAAGTCGCTTTCTGTTGCTTTATGTTAAACTCCCCTTGGCTCTCCTTTCCTCGCTTGACCTCACTCTGACTTTTTGGTGATGTTTAAAACTTTGCCAGCTGTATATATATATAAGAGTATATTGTGATTTGTGTTGATGGTTAAACCTGAAGATTGTGATAATCTGTCTTTCGTGTCCTAATTTGTTGGGGGTTTTTTTATTTTATTATTTCCTCTGTCACTACATTTTTCACGACGTCCCATAATCTACAGGGAAATCTCGAGACAAATTTGAGACTATCCATTTTGAGATTTCCATGAATGGACGTGCCGTGAGATGATGTCGGTCCTGTTAGTCTGTCAGTCTTGCCCAGAAACTCTCTCTCTGTCTCTCTGTCTCTCTGTCTCTCTGTCTCTCTGTCTCTCTGTCTCTGGATTTTTTTTTGAGGAGGAACAAACAGTTTGAGAAGAAGTTTATTTGTTGTATCTGTACATACGTTATTTATTTATGAAAAGCCAAACTTTTGTTTGATCGTGATTTTCATGATTGCATTTGCATCATACCCTGTTTGTTTGCACTGTACCGTTTATTATGGTCAATAGATTGATGGATTTAACAAAATGATTTTCTCCAAGTATTATGGTCTGTTGTTTGGTGGAGTTTTCAAATGTATGTCCCCCGGTTGCATCGTGGTTTTCATGGTGTAGTGGTTTGGGTGTGAAACCTTTCGAAGTTTGATTTTCTTGTTCATCAGGCAGGTATATAAGTAATGTTCAATGGTTTGGCGGAGTGGAATGGCTCCGTTTCCGAAAAGTTGCAAGAACAAGTTATTTAAGATTGTTTAAACCGAGGTGCAGGTACCTGGTATTGCGAACTGCTTTTTGGTGAATTGCTGGTTACACTTTCCTTACTTTCGGAGGTGCTTTCCATCTGTACTTCTCATCAGTTTTGCCATCTCCCATAAAGCTCACAACAACATTTTTTTCGTGACTTTTTAAAACTTGTTCCAATCAAGTCCATATTTTTACTGTTTTTTAAAAAACAAATTTTGGCTGTAACTTGTCTCCAATTGGGCATATTTCGGCCACTGAACCATCTTGTTTGTATCAAGAAGCCGTCAACTTGTGCTTCACGATTAGCATTGTGCAGGGCTTGCGTTAGGATTAATACATGGTCCGTATCCTTTGGATCTCCGAGGTGACGGCATCCTTAGAACTCAAATTGGCAGCGAGTGCTAATTGATGATGTGGATTCTCAGTTATCCCTTGCAGATGTTTCAGTATTGCTGATACGTCGTCATCGTAATAAAGTGTGGGTTCAAAGATGAGCTTTCGTACTGGATTCCGATCACCCTCATTGGAACTTTCAAAAAGTTGATTGAAGGATAAAATGAATAAACATGCGCTTTGTTTGGAAATAAATACTGTACTTGCTATTGTGATGCTTTCTTTTGTGTGGTCTTTTCTGACATCTACAGGGCCCCGTTATTTTGTCCAAACACGAGTTCATTGATAGACAGCGCCACTTGGTGGGCGTTAAGAGAAACTATGCAAAGAACTTGAATGCAGGGAGGATGCCAGTTGGTCCATCATGTTGATTTTGGGTGATGAACAAATACCGACAACACATTCAACTTTTTAATGAGACTCTCTCACAAACACCACAATCATGGCATGTATACAATCACCTATCCATATCAATGATTGCAATCCATAGGTGAGCTAACCAGCTGGTCCTACCAACATGTACAACTGCCTCCCCAATGCTTCTGGGTTCCCATCTAATTCCACTTTTAACCTATCTACCCTTTCTGCTGCCACGACCTTTCCAGGAAGACCATTCCATGCATTGACTACTTTGAGTGAAAGACCTTTGGCCTATTCCGGTCCTAACTTTCCTCTTTACTCTCAGGCTGTGGCCCCTGGTCTTGTCAGTATATTTTGTTGAAAAACTGTTGCACTTTGAGACCTTGAATTATTTTAAACTTTTCCATGAGATACCCTTGTAATCAATCATCTAATGCATAAAGACCTGTCTTCTTCAGCCACGCTTCATGGCTTTGTCGAGCTACCATTGGAAGGGTCCGTGCATGGTGATGAAACAATAGCACTGAAGCTTATTATTTTGACCCTCACGTAAGGATAAAAAGCCCTTTGCCCACTGCTCCCATGGACTTCGCTTGAGGATCAACAACTTTGCCGATTCCCGATTTTGATGTCATTGATGTGAAAAGTCAATGAAGCACTCGACAACGATTGTTCATCGAATGCTTCGATCTGTCAGCTGTATTTGAATCCCAGTCTTTGCATTAATTAACTAGTTTACATCATTGGTTGGTAAATAGAAACTGATAAGATAACCTAGAAGTATGTGCACTTGCCTTTGAGTTGTCGAGGCTGTCCATACTCTATCTTTTTAAAATACCGAGTGTCAAGCAAGGAAGCAGCACGTACCATTTTAAGCGGTGAAGGTGCTTCGATGTTTGGGTATGTCCTTCCTTCCATCCCTCTGTAAAAATGAAGAAGAACCTAACACACTATGTTTCATTTGGAAAGGTTATTCTAGAGGGTTCTACAGGGTAATTTTAATGGGTTTCGTTTGTTTCTAGGCTTTGCCTATTTCATCTATCTATAATTCCAGCAATGTGTCTGTGTGTCTGTGACCGCTGTTTCTCGACAACCACTGGACCAATCTAATTGAAACTTGCCAGATATATTGCTGGGGACTTGAGGATGTGCCTTTTCAAGGTTTGATATTAATCGGATAAGTGGTTCCCAAGTTATGGCCATTTATTTACCAACCAATGACAGGGCAGGTTGCTGCGTAGGCGTGGCCGATGGGGAAGAGAACCTCAGCCGCGTTCCCCATTACGGTTACAACGTACGGACTTCCGGATAGTGATGACTTCGTGTATTCTGATAATTTCTCGATTTCTTATGCGCATTTATAGATAAACACAATGCTCCAATCCAGTCGTCGTTTAGGAGAGCGAAGGAACGGCCTGTGTGGTTGTTATAAAGTTTTTTATTTTTGGTTTGCACGTACGGCCACGCGAGAGCGAAGGAACGGCCTGTGTGGTTGTTGTTTCTGGCACGCGGTTTGAATGTTTTTTTTTTTGCACGTACGGCCACGCACGTACGGGCACGTGCTAGTTCTAGATAAAGTGAGGAATTGATCGACGTCATATCCGGAAACTCTGAAATGAACGAGAACTCAAGAACCAGCGGACATATCGAGGTTTCCGGTTGTTGTTGTTTTTTCCCCGCACGGGATTGGTGCATGCTGAGCTGCTTCTTTTCACCTCACGAAAGCTGAGGTTTCCGAAGCGGATTCGTCTAAAAGTGTTGCTGTTGTATCCCTTGCAATATTTCATGTTAATGCGTTCATTGTTTGTGCTGTTCGTTTCGTGTTGTTCAAGGCCTCATACAGGCCTTTCCTCAGATAGAAAGTGTGAAAATTATTTGACTCCGTATTCCTCGTTTTGCTTCTTTCTTCCCGGGTATCTTGCTTCTACCTTCTCAACATCATAAAAATTCCCCTCCTCACTTCAAAAAAATAAATAAAAACAAAAAAGAAAACAACTTTTACCTTTTAACTTCACACACACAATGATACTTTACCCCCACCCCCTGCACTGCTCCTCTTTCCTCAACATCTCCAAACTAAATCTTCATTAAATATAAACACCTTCTTTCTTTAAAAGAATTTACAACCATTAGAAAAAATGCATTTCAACCCTTCCATCTCCTTCAGAAATGCTATACGTCTTCTTCTTCTTCTCCTTCACAAAGCTTTTCCAAAAGTGTCAGCTAAGCGCCCGGTCCTCCAAGTTCTCCCGCATGTATAGCTCCATGTTTCTCCATGCTTTCAACAAAATATCTTATCTCCCTTCCCATGATCTTTAACTGCATTTGTCAAAATTGGGAATTTGGAATCAGAATAAGCTTCCACCCCCACTGCACCTCCTCAAAGCTTCTTGCCCCCTCTTTATGCTTCTCCCTCACCCAACCCAGTAAATACTTCCTCCTCAACCCTCAAGCCCCCTAACAAACGGACACCAACGTTGTCAGACGGAATGAAAACCCGTCATTCTTGTTACAAAAACAGCTAAAATTGATGAAAAAGCGGCCGAAATTGAAACCAACACTAGTTACGGTCGCAATAGCAGATATAATGGAAACCAACACGTTTATTCTACACACAAGAACGGTCGTGACGGAAACCAGAACGGACAATTCCGAAATAGATTGGTGGGGAACGGAAGCAAGATTGGTTATTTCCGTCGCGAAACGTCCGAGAGCGAAACAAAAGCGGTTCATTCCGGTTACTGTAGTGCGAACAAGATGGCGGATGCAGTCGAACACCTGTTACGGTATGTAAATTTTTAGTGCTTGTGCCTCGAACATAAATTAATATAGATATATTATAGTGGGTAGTACCTGATGTAGTTTTAACAATTTATTAAACCGAATTTTGTTTGTGATGATAATGTTTGGTTTGCCTGTATTTCGAGCCCCGAGTGAAGGATCGCTAGTTGTGTATGCCCAGTTCAACATAGGGATCGTGTATGGTGTAATGAATGTGATAGGAAAAACTCAGAGTATAAGGCTTTATTTCACTTGATTGAAGCCGTCTCTACAAACACAGAAAAGAGAATATATTGCAGTCAATCAGCGCAAGGTATAATATCAATTAGCCAGCAAAATACACGGAGTCGGACACTCTCAATTCCCACCATTCAATGAGCAACAAGTGAACCACAGCAGTTAATGACAATGCCCCAGGGACAATCCACCGACCGCGCGACACCCGGTTTTATCTGTCTGCGCGCGAGCCACGCGTCACGTGATCATTCGGCACTTCATCCTTTATTTTCACAACATTCTCCCCATCTTTAAAATGTAACCAGGGGGTTCAACTAGCGCACCATGATTACTTCAAAGTTAGAGGAGCTACATTTCAAGCAGTGAGAGCCATTTAAAACTACGAAAGCATACATTTCAAGCAGTGAGAATTATTTGGAGTTTATAGAAGCATAGTGATGGGTTATCAAGGGATCTAATTCCCTTTACAGATCGAGTCGTCGAGGGGTTTTATCCGTCGACCTCTCCGGGAGTAGATGGTGGTTTCGCTGAGGGAGCTTTCGATCCTCCTGAGGAGCCTCGATTCGTGCCGCGGGATGTCTACACGATTGCTCTCGGGTGGGATGCGGTAGCTCCGTCTACATCAACCCGACGCCACCATTCTCGGGTGAGGAAATCTCTGAGGAGAAACGCCTGGGAGGGAATGTCAGAGGGAGGAATACCAGAGGGAGAAGTACCCGCGGGGGAGTACCAGAGGGGGAAGGACCGTGGGAGCCAGGTGGCGAACCGACACAGTGGTCTCCCTGCCATCAGGAAGTCTACATGAGCATACTCAGGATTAGCATCGATGAGTTCGACCTTCTCCACCATTGGTTCATACTTGCTTTGTCGTACCGGCGCTTCATGAACACCGTACCCGGATAGGTTAGCCAGTCGGGCACCGAATGTCCGCCGGTATAACGTCGTTGGTGAGCAACATTCGTTCATGCGGGGTAGCATTGATGGACGTACAGAGCAAAGAGCGTATGAATTCAGGGCATCGGGGAGGGTAACCTCCCACGCTCGGGCCCCAGTCCTCTCGATTTGAGTGCCAGGGTTACGGCTTTCCAAATGAATCCATTATACCGTTCCACCAGTCCATTACCTTGGGGTTGTAACTCGTCGTTCGACTAGTTGCTATGCCGTGTTCATATAGAAACCGTTTGAGTTTCGGCCGACATGAAACACGGACCTCTGTCAGAATGTATGTACGAAGGTTTCCCAACATGGCAAAGAGTTCAGAGAGACATTTCACGACAGTGCCGAGGTCATATCCGAACAGGGGAATGCGAACGGGAACCTTGAGTATTCGTCAACAACAGTGAGTATGTATTCTGTTGTCTGTCTCAGTCGGCAAGGGCCCTTTAAAGTCGATGTTGAGTCTCTCGAAGGGTGAAGTAGCCTTGATCAACTTGCCCGGGGGCGGCCCATAGAATCTGGGTTTTAGTTCGGCACAACAGGGCAAGAAGCACTCACTTGTTAACATCTTCGATAGAATAGGGAAGGTTTTGTCTAGTTACAAAGTGTGCCATCCTGGTTACCCCTGGGTGGCATAGGGAGACATGAAGGTCTTGCAAGGCCCGACCTGATGTTGCCGAACAGTAGACCCGAGAGAAGGTGTCCGCAGCAGGGTTTTCCTTTCCAGGCGATAAACAATGTCGTAACTATAACAAGATAGATCTATCCGCCATCTCATAATTTTTGTCATTCTTAATTTTTCCGTTGTTTTTCCCATCAAACATGAAAGCAACGGATCGCTGGTCCGTAACGAGTGTGAAGTGGTTGCCCAGTAAATAATGTCTCCATTTACGTAGGGCTTCGACAATAGCGTACGCTTCCTTCTCTATCGCCGAGGTTCTCTGCTCGCTTTCCGATAGGGTTCTCGAGAAGAACGCGACGGGTCGGCCGGACTGATTAGCGTCGCGGCGATGCGGTGATCGGAAGCGTCCGTTTCCACCACGATCGGCACCATGCTATCGATCGATAATACTACGGACTTACTGATATCATCTTTGAGGCTGTGGAAGGCTTTTTACAACAGCGGCATCTAGCGGAAGCTCTTGCAGTGCACCAGAGGAATGTATTTTCTCAGAGTATTGGGGAATCCATTTAGCGTAGTACGCGAACATCCGATCACCCGACGCAATGATTGCAGTCATGAGGGGGGTAGTTCGCGGAGCGGCGTAACGTTCAGGATCGGGCTTGATCGTGCCGTCGGCTATTGTGTATCCGAGTAGATCGATTGACTTTTACCGAGAATACGCATTTGTCATAGTTCAGTGTCAGATTATATTTTCTAGCAATACTCAAGAATCTGTCCAGATTCGCGTCATGTTCCCCCCGATCCTTTCCGCACACCGTGACATTGTCCACGTAAACAAAAGTGTCTTGAGGTTTTCATCCGAGATGATGTCGTCATGACTCGCTGGAAGCAAGCCACTCCATTAGTGACACCGAACGGGATTCTTCTAAATTGATAGAGTCGCCTGCCCGCTCGAACGCGGTGTAAGGTTTGTCTTCCTCTTGAATGGGAATTTGATGATACGCGCTCTGCAAATCGATGGTGCTGAATATTTTGTAATTGGCCACTCGTTCGACCATCTCGTCTATGCGCGGCAATGGGTAGGCATCGAGGTGGGTGAAGCGATTGACCGTTTGAGAATAATCGAACAACCATTCGTTTCTTTATGGTTCTGGTTGGAGGTCACCAATACTTGCGCGCGCCATGGCGAATCGCTCGCTCTATAATACCTTCCTCCAATAATCGCTAGTCTCAGAAGCGATGAAGTTCGTATCGGCAGTGGTATAACGTCCGCATTTGATCGCTATCGGTTTGCAGTCCGGTGATAAGTTTGCAAACAGCAGGGGGGCGATACCTCCGCGGTAGTCAGAGCATTCAGAATTAGACGAGGTTTGTTTCCGCCAAAGGGTATTTCACACTCGTGTGTTGCTTGAGGACATTATGCCCCAAGATTACATCCGCACATAAATCACGAAGCACCAGTACCCTTACATCCCGATTGTGTAGCCTTTTACGTCCAGTTCGACGTTACAGTACCCTTGTGCGCTAGACTGTAGCGATGTCGAGCCATGCATACCGTATTGTCGGTCGGGTAGACCTTCCATTTTCTGTCTCTCGCTAGTGAGCTATCGACGAAACTTTCAGAGCTGCCGGTATCGATCAGCGCCTCGCCATTGCCCGTTAATTCGTACTTTGATGATAGCTTTGGATAGATTTCCGGTGAAGCTGCTGTCACTTCTTCTGTAAGTAGAGGCAGCGGAAGTGGGTTTATTTCTTCTAGAGTAGATTTGCATACCCTGGCATAATGTCCTTTCTTGTCACAGTTCATGCATGTGGCATCCCTGGCGGGGCATTTGCTACGGGGTGTCTTTTATACCCACAAAAGAAACATTTACCAACTGAAGTGTTGCCGAGGAGCTCGACGTGGTCTGGGTGTCCGATTCCTCGGGATTATCTCCATCCTCAGCATCGGGGATTGTCCGGGGAGTTCTTTGAGTTCCGTCGGGTAGCAGCATTCATTAGCAGCACCGTGTCCATATGACTCAGCTTGCTGCTGTGCCGTTCCATAGCTCGGGCCTGGTTGGCTACCGTTTCAAGATTGGTGTGCTTTTTCCAGTAAGCGTTGCGAATGGGGGCTGATCGGAGCCCCTGGATGAAGGCCTCCCGGGTCGCTTCATCTCGATGTTCCCTCGCGGTTACAGCCCGAAAATTGCAGTCTTTGCCCAACTGCTTTCAGAGCTTGCAGGTACTGACGACTGTCTCGCCGGCCTCTTGCCTGCGGGGTGTGAGAAGATGTCTTGTGTATACCTCTGTTCTTGCGCTTCACATAGAGCGCTCGCAGCACGTCAATCGCTGCGTCGTAGGTGGCCACACTCCGAGAAGAGCCTGAATATGCTTGGCGAGACATGGTTTACGAGTGCGGCCAGTTTGTCGGCTCCCTCTTCAATGATGGTCAGGTAGTGTGAGAAGGAGCGGTACCAATGGGTCCACTTCATCTCCGAGTCGGGTTAGCGTTCGGGTCCGCATCGAATCTCTCTGGCTTGTAGATCTTGTCCATGATCAGTTGATGCAGCCAAAGGAATCAAGTGAAATAAATTGTAATGAATGTGATAGGAAAACCTTCAGAGTATAAGGCTTTTATTCACTTGATTGAAGCCGTCTCTACAAACACAGAAAAGAGAAATATATATTGCAGTCAATCAGCGCAAGTATAATATCAATTAGCCGGCAAAATACACGGATCTGGTACACTCTCAATTCTCACCATTCAAGGAGCAACAATGAACCACAGCAGTTAATGACAATGCCCCAGGACAATCCCACGACCGCGAGCACCCGGTTTATCTGTCTGCGCGCGAGCCACGCGTCACGTGATCATTCGTCACTTCATCCTTTATTTCACAACATATGGGATCTTTTTACAGTTTTTACTTCATATTAACTTTGTTATTTTATTGGAATTTGCAATTTATTATTACTATCAAATTTTACTCTTGCAAATATAAAACGATCAATCGTCACTGATCGCTGCAGCACGGGGGCACGAATTACATGAAATGTCAGCCACACATTAAGTCGAAGAGGCCATCTATCGCTGCTTGTATAATATCCCGTACCACAAACGGGTTTCATTAACAGACATGATATATTCAAGGCAGGACTACGTTAAAGTTAACTTACCATAACTTCAATAACTTTTCAAGCCACCATGTTTTCCACGTTATGGTAACCGGAATTAATCGCTTTCGCTTCGGTCTCCGCCGTTTCGCGACGGAAATAACCGATGTTGCTTCCATCCCCACCGTTCTATTTCGCGGATTGACCGTTCTTGTGTCCGTCACGACCGTTCTTGCGTGTTGAATAAACGTGTTGGTTTCGGTTATATCTGCTATTGCGACCGTAATTACTGTGTTGGTTTCAATTTCGGCCGCTTTTCATCAATTTTAGCTGTTTTTGTAACAAAGAATGACGGGTTTTCATTCCGTCTGACAACGTTGGCGTCCGTTTGTTAGGGGGGCCTGACCCTACCCTCTCAAACTTTATCCCGCATGCCACACACTTGATCCTTCCCCCACACCCCAAGCACCTGATCCGTCCCACGCACCCCCACACACACTATCGTTCCCCTGCACCCCACACACTCAATCCTTCCCCTCCCCTCCCCACAATCCATCCTACACCCTACACCCTCCCACTGCCTCCTCCCCTCTATTACTAACTGTGTGGACTTCAAGCATTCGAGGTCTCTGCTCCAACCTGACAGATCTCTTAATCCAGGCCACTGCTAATAAACCAAACATCATCTGTTAAACACAATCCTTCCTCCCATAGGAAGTCCCTGACCCATAAGGCCTCTCCCTGATTACTGTCCCTCCAATTTTATAGAACTGAAACATGCTCAGGCAGCTGAGTTGCACATTACATCAAAAACTCAATTTCCCACTGCCCTAGTGCTGACCTTACACCTCCCAACCCCCAGGAGTAACTCTGGCTATGACTTCC
>CM068955.1:53372553-53401799 GCA_035128595.1 Eptatretus atami
CATGGCTTTCCGGCTGCGAACAGTATGGCGCTTCTTGTATGAACCCTGTTTGGTCTGGAGACAACTCACCCGTTGCATCTTCCGACAAACGGGAAAATTGAACTTTGCACAAGAGTTGTTCTTGATGGACTCAACCAAGATAGATTTATCTGGGTCACGGCTTTTCACCGAAGCCTACTCAATGCATGGCAAGCTTTCGGCTGCCGTCGTGACCCCTCGACCTACACTGAACCCATGTTCTTCAACGAGCCACTGTTTCATAACAGTTTATTGAAGGCAATGAAGGGGAAAATGCTTTCATTCAGCATTCATAAACAATGCAATAACGAAAGTGTGCCACTTGAAGAATGTCACCAATGATAGGTGGCTAAGTGCCACTGCTCTTGCTGTCAGAGGTTGGCATTAGATCATGTCGCACAAGTGGACAGGGTGCTAAAATCGGTACTACGCACCTACTGTGCCTCACAAAAAGTTTGGAAAAAAAACCCCTCCATACCCACCTCGACTTTTCCCCACCTTCCCAAACCTTTATCTATCTGGCTCTACTAGTCTAGAACCGATTGGTTTTTGGCCGATCTTGATCCTTTTCTGGGAATGATCGAAAAACCCTGAACATACAATGCCTAAAAGTCCTTTTTCCCTCTTTGTCCTCCCTCGTATCCTGTAGATGGGTCACAGTCTTACCAAAAACCCCTCCCCTTTATCCTATTTGGAATTGGTACTATAGACAGCCTGTACCAAAACGGGTTGGAGATCTCCAATGGAGAATCACACATTGGGTATTGCCAACAAATTCTTTAATTCACTGGTTTTCACAAACAAAAGTGAGCAATGTCCTTTGTGGACAAACCGAAACACTACCTCACGCGTATGTACGCTGTAACCGTTTAACCCCTTTATTTATTTTCCTGAAGATGCTTTTGGCATGTCTCTCTTGTAATTTTGATTTTCCAACCTTCATTTTTGGCCCGAGTATGCCCTTCAACTCCCCAACAGCAATCCTAATTCATTTTTCCCTTTCACAAGCTAGTAGAGCGAGTACCTCCGCCACGCAATGCCTGATCCACAAAAACTATATCTGCCCTTCATAATATATATTCAATCTCATATCTATGCTATATATGTTTTTGTCCCTATCTCTCAATGGTAAAGAATCACTTTTATAAAAAAAAAACTTGCTCGTATCAGATCTGGATTTGTATCATTCACCAAAATCGAGTCAATTTGTCATGGTTCACACACCTGTCCTGTCCTGTTCCACCAAGGACCAAGACCAAGACTTGGTCCTGTCACCAAGTCCGTGTCCACCAAAACCTGTCCACCAATTTCATCGGAATTCCGTCCACAACTGTTTGAGATTGTTGAGCATGCTATCTATATATATATATATATATATATATATATATATAAATATATATATATATATATACTATATATAATATATATATATATATATAATCATTTTGGCCCTGTCTCTCAAGGGTGAAGAATCACTTAAAAAATTCAAGTCGTTTAGGATCCGGTCTTCCCAAATTTGAATCGGTTTTGTCCTTGTCAACCAAGTTCGATCCACAAGTTTCACCTAATCCACCAAGTCTTCATCAAGTTTCCAAGTTTCCACCAAATGTATCCACCAAGTTTCCAACGAATGTATCCACCCAAGTTTTCCACCGAATGTATCCACCAAGTTTTCATTCCTAATCCACCAAGTCTCAATCATTTCCAAGTTTCCACCAAATGATCCACCAAAGTTCCACCGAATGTATCCACCAATTTCCACCGATTGTATCTACCAATTTCGTCTAATCCGTCCACAACTTTTTAGATATCCTGCACACAGACGACAAACAAACAAGAAGACATTCTGTGCAAAATCCATGAAACAAATGACCTGGAAAAATAATTGGTCGTTGAATTCAATGACCAAATATGCAAATTCCTTCAATGCCAAGCCATCGGGTGAAAAATTGCCAATTTTATTAAATGTGGCCTATGTTGTCCTTTTTGTTCACCTCAAAATAATTGGTGATTCAATTCAGTGACCAAGCTGTTAGTGACCAATGCTAATCCTGTTCAAATTTCTCGTCAATCGGATGAAAATTGAGGATTTAGAAATGTGACAAAGTTATTTACCTTTGACCTTTAACCTCAAAAACAATAGGCTTCTTGCTTCTGATTTGACACTTTTCTTCCCCAAGGGGTTTGGTGGAAGTTTCGTGAAGATCGGTTTGAAATTGTGACTTGTCGGCACGATGACTTACAAACAACAAACAGACGAAATAACGCACAAGACCAACCAACAGACTTGGAACAATCTTGCGATTTTGCAAGTTACATACAGACACACAGACAGACAAGCAGGAGTGAAACATTAATGTCCGTTTTCCTTCAGTGGCATTGAGGTAACTTAGAACGGCCACTTGGTGAGAGCACTTCCTACTCAGACAAACATGCAGATTACAGACAGGGACAAACAGGGGTTGAAAACAAAACTTCTGCTCAGCTCAGTGGTGCGAGGTAAATATTATAAACATTTAAGAAGCATTAGAAAGGTCGAGAGAGAGAGAAAAAAAAAATTCAAGAAAAAGCCAAAAATGCAGTGGTAAGTTAATAATGGTGTGCATGGTGGTAGTGGTGCTTGAAAAATGTCGGTCGAGGTCTGGGAGTGTGACCGTTACAAGAATGTAGAACAACCAGCGATGTCTGTTTTCCCATCTTCAAAGATACTGTGTGGGCTGGTAGCATTAGTCTATAAATGTCCGTCTGGGTTCGAATCCTGACCCAGCTATAAACAGTCCACCCCTGTGTGTCACAGGCGGGATGATTCATCAATGTTTGTTAAGCCGCTGGTCGGAGATAGGATAGGTCTAGTTTTAGAAATATAACTGACGAGAGCGTTAAACTGGGCTGTACCGTCTGCCGGGCATCAGTTGGTGGACGTTAAAGATCCCACGATGTCCTTCGTGAAGAGTGGGCGAGCTATCACCTTGGTACTATGAACCAAATTTGTGCTCTAACATACAGGGGGCACTGCATTGGCACCAAGCCGCTGCCACCCATAAAATGTGATGATGATGATTGTTGATGATGCTTGCAGCCAGTGCTGTATTTAGAAGAAGTAGATTGTGCTGCAAATGGCGTTTGTTTGAGGTTTCGTCGGTTGTGATCTCTGACCGCGTTTGCATCCAGGTGGGAACACCAGTTGCACTGTCACTTTTGATCCAGGTAACCCTTGGTGGTTAGCTCTGTCCATAAAAATTTGAATAGTCAATTTAAAAAATGCAATTTGTTCCTCGAACGGTTGTGGCTACCAGAAATCCGGTAATCATTTCAAATTCCTCAGGTCACACTTCTGTCTTTGAATTGCAAATATCAGTTGGGCAAGTATTGATTTTTTTTGGGGGGGGGGGGGTGGGGCGTTGATCGCTTTGTGTGGAGGGCTTAATTTTCATGATTTCATCAACGTGCGCTCGGTGCACCAACTCCGTTAAGTAATTTTCCTCCTTACAGACTTAGTAAATTATCGTCGTCCCCTTCTTGGCTGTTGACAACTCATCATTGAACGTAGCAATTTGCTCACGAGCTCTCCCATCTGTTGGCAGGTTGGCTTGGAGCACAGGACGAAGAGTTGAAATGCAGAGCGGAACAGTTGCCATGGCCCTGTGGTTTTACCGCATTGTCCTCTCGGAAGCCACGCCTTACGCTGGCTACCGTTCGGTTGCCTCTCAGTTTTGTCTTTCTTTTCCCAAAAAGGCGTGAGGCAGTTTATTTTCTGATGCTTTTTGACCACTTATCTGTCGGTTTGAGTGAAAGGCGCGTTTCCATGATGATGAAGCTCAAACCAAAAAAAACAAGAAGTGTCGATTTGAAGAAGACACCGAGCGGTTGCATTAAATTGTAAGATTTTTTCTGGAATCGGATGTTTCTTCATATATTTCCTGACAGTTGCCAGAAGCTTAGCATTAGAAAGCCGGGATATTTGCGAGCTTTTCTTCCCTTTCCCTCGCAAGCAACTGCTCGGAGTTGTGTGCATTACCTGTCGGTGCATGCCAGTGTGAAATTGGTAATGCATTGCTGGCTGTTAATGCATGGCCATCTGGACAAAATACTCGGATGCTTTCCTTGTGCTGGCCCCACCAGCCGCTATGGGTCGTGTAAACCCCTCTAAATCACTATGGGATGCTCGGAGTTCGATGGGGGACGTGCTCGCCACTGACTGATGAGGCTAGGCTAAAAGGCTGGTTGCTGTGATTTATCCATCATTGTGTGATGACCTTTCAAAGGAGTTGCTGCACTTGCAGGCTAACACATCCACGGCCTGTGCCCCTTCTCCACCCCCACGTTCCCCATCACCACCTCATGTACAACCGGTTTTGGTTTGTTCTCGTGCCCCGTCTTTTCGATGATTGTTGCCAGCATCATCTTCTCAACCTGCCAGTTTTTCCAAAGCCTTCTATGAAAATTACAGTCAAGGATGAGAATGATGCTTGCTGTAAATGCGGTGGATTGCCTGCCGGCATGGTATACCTTGTCTCACGTCCTTTACCTGTTCTTCAATCAGCGCTTTCCCGGGCGAGTGTCGCATTTCTTGAAGTGCAATTCGGTGTGTTTGACATGACCTGGTCGGCTGCACAAACTCCGGCTGGACTGTGCGCCGCGCTGCGGTTCCTACTCTCCTGCCACCAGGCAATGTGCAAAGATGTGCAGAGGAGAACTTGCTTACCATGCTGCACGGCGTAGGCATTTGACGGATCTCATGGCCAGCACAACTGCTCGAAGGATGGTCTTTCTGCTCCTTCTCCTACGTCTGATATCGGAAACCTGTGCTTCATATAAAGTTTCCAGAATGTTGCTCATTCCATCTGCTTTATTCCACAAGATAAGCGTCTTATTTGGTGAATGGAAATTATTCTAGCTTAATTATTATTGTTTTGTTTTATTTTCTCATTTTTGCTTGCATTAAGTAAAACTTGCTGATTGAAGGTTTCCACAAATCCACGTTTATGGCTGTGAAATATCACGAGGAGCTTACGGTTTGGTTTAGGACGTGCACTTGCGAAATAGTGTGGGCTGCTGAGAAGGGAGAGGAATAAGAGAGGAGTAAAGCGAGGAGGGGAAATGCTTTCACATGCCCGACTCCAATCTGTTCCCACACATCACGTCACCGTCACCGTGCAGAAACAACAGCCTGGGTGGATTCATTATGTAATATGTTTTTTTTTTCGATGATCTTGTCTTTCATTGGGCACAGACAATCCGTAGCAAATTTAATAGCAAACAGTGTGAGTTTGCTCGCTGGCAAAACATCTGGTGGAAACGTAACGTCGGTGCACCACATACAATAAATAGGCCGGTATTGGTTTCGGAAACCTACCTTTCAACTTAGTCGCCATTATAGGAGGACTTGGCCTGGCCTGCAAAGCCCATAAGGCTTCCGCCACTTCAGGCTCGGGAATGTGTTTGCGCTCTGACGGACGAGGAAGGCAATGGTGCCCGTCCAGCTGCGTGAAACTTTGCTCTTCCAAAGCATAGCTAAAGATGGCTTGTATGCAAGTAATTCATGTTTTTCATCCAGGCCCCTGCATGTGCCCGCATTCCGTAACGGGTTTGCTAAGGCAATTTGTTTCTTTCTTTCTTTTTCTCACTCTCTCTCTCTCTCTGCAATTCAAAGCCTCATGTTTTGCATTGAAGGCATGAAAGGTGTCAAGGAGTGTGAGGTGGTTGTTGACATTTCGCTTTCATGTCGTCAAAACAATTTATGTTCATATTGTCACTTCCGTAAGTGACTAAAAACTAGCTTACTGAAATAGAGGTTTCATCCATCATTGGATGGCAACATTTGGAGGATTTTTGATCAAATGTGTTTTTACACTTGGAAGTTTTATACACATTATCTGTAAAAATTCGCCCAATGTCTTGCTTGTCCAACCTATCCGGTGTTCTCCAGGATCGAGGGCACATGGGCAGAGAAGACCCGGCCCGGGTGGTGCTCTTCTCTCAGCCTGTCTCGAGGGTGTTTTATAACGATGGGGAGGTGGGCCCCGAGAGGGCGAGTTGGCATTCAGCTACTGTGGCTTATTCGTGCCACATCTTCGTACATTCCACAGATGATTTTCAGACGTTTCAAAGTGGAGGGCCTGGCCACTCGTTGACAATGGGCGCTTATTTGGTCCAGGGTTACCAAGCTCCCGTGGTGCCTCTGTCATAGTGCCACGGCATCTAACAAGTCAGGGCTTTGTCCTCATGTTTCACCCTGATGTAGAATTTTTATTACTCCTTGAAAATGTATTGTCATCAAAATCAATATGATTAATGTAGGAGAATGTTTATGTATGTATTGTATTATGTATCTATTTAGTACTATATCGTAAGATGTATGTGTTATGTTATCTATCTTATTATGCATATGTTGTATTAGTATGGTATGTATATGTATGTAATGTATGTTATGTATGTATGTGTGTATGATATATGTATGTGTATGTATTCTATTTATCCTGATTATGTATGATTATGTAGTATGTATGTATTACTATTGTATGTATATGTTTTTAGGTAAGTATGTATGTATCTATGTATGTATGGTATGTTTACGATTATGTTTGTTCTATATCTAGAGATGGTATGCTATGTATTATGTATGTATGTATCTTGTATGTTTATCTATTAATGTATTATGTCTATGTTTTGTCTATGTCTTGATATGTTTTGTGTTATATGTGTTGGTATCTTGTATGTATTATGTATCTATATAGTGTATCATGTTAGTATCTATGTATATGTTTATTACGTAGTAGTAGTATCTTTACTATTATGTATGTATCTGTATGTATGATATGATATGTATCTATTGTATGTATGTAGTTCTATGTATCTGTTGTAGTACTATGTATTATTATTACGTATGTATCATGTATCATTTGATGTATGTATGTTATTGTATGTATTATGTATGTATGTATGTATATATGTATGTATCTATCAAGATGATGTATGTATCTATACTGTCTATGTATATTTTATCTATATACAATATGTATGTATGGTATCTATTAGTAGTTGTATGTGTGATCGACGACTCCGAAGGAGTGTGACCGAGGAAGCTGAAAACTTTCAGGGATTAATGCAGGGCACTGAAGTTGGGCAAAAAAATTTTCTTCCAAAACTTGATGGAATAACAAAAACTTGCACATGCACATCTTAGCATTCTTCTTCCTTTTGGGGGGGGGGGGTAGGGGTGCAATTGGATTATCCGATTAGATATAAGCCACGATGTATGAATTGTGCGCACATAAGCAGTCCCGCATGTTTTGTATTGTTTCATGTGCGTAAGCTTAGGTTATATATTTTTTTTTTTTGGGAGCATACAAGAGGCAGTGTCTGTTGCGCTATACACCACCCAAATAAAGGGATGCGTCAGAAGAATGTGTGCACGCTTGGAACAAGAATCCCCTGGTAGTGTGGTGTACTCTGCTCTGCTATGGGTTTATAATAATAATGATAATAACATTTACCCCCACCCCCCACTTCCAGCCGTTCTCGTCGGGAATGGTTTGCTTCTATTTAAACAATTCTATCATCAGGGTTCGACCTTCCTTCACGGGTTTTCAATCGAAGTCGAAAAAGAAACCACCAATTATTGCAGTCTCTGGTTCAGTTTTTTTATTTTATTTTTTGAACCGTTATAAATATCCACAGATGCCTCATCCACATTCATTTTGACATTGAAAATGATATTGATGCTTCAGGTTATTTCGGCGATCCAAGTCTCGCGTTGTGAAATTGCGAAACCTGCATCGTAATAGAGGTGTGTTTGTGAAAAAGCAGAAGGACTTTGCAATTGCCTCTGCCAGTTAAATCCAAATCGTTTTACAGATGCGAGTGAAAACGCTGTTTGTTGTGCAAAGAGGTTCAAATGGCCGGAGAAGATTGAAACGATTTCTGGTGAAACTGGATCACCTTCCTGCTTGTAGACTGCAAGCAACAGGAGAAGTTCTTAGTTTCCTTTCAAGGTGATTACTCATGAGCAGGACAAGGAACTTTTTGTAGTCTTTGATGGACGAGCAGGTATTCTGTGATCCGCTGCCAACGGGATATTCTTAAATACTATCCTTTGCAACCATAAGGATCAGGCAGCCTTACACTACTGCAAGTAGCTCGTGCTGCCAAGAGCACGTCACGAGAAGATTGTTTCATCTTTCCTGCTGACACTGGTGGTTATTTTACATGCACGATGATGCCTTTGACACGGTATGGTCCAAGATGAATATGGATATAGCCTGAAGAACGGGGAAAGTTTTCTGCTGCTTGCCAGCCAATAAGAGGCCACCTGTTATTGAATAAAAATAAATATGAGTTCCCTTACTAGGAACTTCAATGACAGGAGGTGACCATTAAGGCCTAATCAAGCCAGTGCTTTAGTTTTGGTCATGCTCTTTCTTTAAATTGCTTAGAGTGTCAAGTAAGCACGTTACCATCTGTAAAGTCTTTGGTATGACTCGGCTGGCGTTTGAACCGCCGGACGCCCAGATCAGAGCGGATCTCTAACCATACACTACCGAGTCTGCGTTAGCATTATGCCACTGAGCTTGTTATTTAATTTTATTTTTGTGCAAGATTGAAGCTCATGGAAAAGTGAGGTGACAGACGATAATGGAACGAGCTGCCCGGGGCAGTGGGGGCCACAGTTGCACAGGAAATGAGGAACGAAAAGTGTGATCTGAGGTGAGGCGTTGAGTTTGGCTGCGATTAGGGTTAATGTGTTGGGTGGAAAAGAATGCACATAGGGATGGGGCTTGGAGGGGTGTTTGGGTACATGCAATGGCGATTGTCATTCTGAGCGGTGGATGCGCACACTGTCAGCCTTTGCCAGGCGATGGCAAGGACACCAGGCCTGAGCTCCCTGAGAACCTCACTTGCCTTAACTCACTGATGCCATTTCTTGACCTCGTCAGGCACGCCAACCAATATCCCAGAAGAAAGCAGACTTTGTTGAGAGGTTTTCTTATAATCATGTGTGATGGATTAAATGTTGTTATCCTTCTACTGTCTCGGGCTGCCGTCAAAAATGTTGGGACTTTTTGCAAGTAACACCAGATGACCACTGCTATTAAGGTGCTTGGCAAACCGCCCAATAAGTAGTCTCCCTGCCCCTGCAAGAAAGGCACCCAACTGCTGCAGAGTGGAAAAAGTTGTGCGCAGTACCAATGTGGGAGGAGTTAATGATCTCCTTATTAGTTCCAGAAACGACGACACAATCTCTACAAAAATTACAAGCATCAATTGTTACTCGAGACATTTTTCTTTGCATCTTATGTTTAATGAAAAATGAAACAATATTGGAGCCTTTCAATTGATAGGAAATTTCGCGAATATTAAACTTGTTTGCGAAATGCTTCCTTTTCTTCCAGTAGCATGTTGTGCACATGCATTGGGTTGGTCATAATCCATTTAAAAAGATGTTTTAATCACGCAAGTTCAAAAGATTGGCATTCAAATTGAAATTGCTGTGCATGCCCTGCAGGTACAATTTCTAATGCCTCATCTCAAAGGGATCATAACGATGATATTCAATATGAAAATCGACAAGACTGGTTATGGGATTTGTAGAAGGAACATCAATCTGTGATGTCACCCATTGGAATGCACCTGACGTCATCCCGGCATGGTAACTACAGACGTCCGCTCCAAATCTGGGAGGTCAGTGGTTCAAACCCTGTCAGAGTCATACCAAAGACTTTTACAATTGGTATGTGAACTTCCTTGCTTGACGTTCAGCATTTTAAAAATCATAAGCAGCACGGTAAACCCCATCGGTTGACATCCCACGGGGAGGAGGAATTCCCTCCTTTGGAAAACTACCCCGCTAAAGTGCAGTGAGAAGCGCGCGTGACGGGGCCCATTGTTTGACGTCACTGATACCGCACCCAGAGTGCCCTGGGAAGTGACGACACCTCCAATGTTCAGTGGCTGTGTTCATTCGTCTAACAGTGCTGTGTTTGTCCCATCGGACAAGTCCAGTCTTTTATTCATGCTGCAAGTCCACGTTTGTGCAAGATGTGTGGCAGTTTCCACACGAGCCCTTAGCTTCTGTTTAAAAAAAAAATATGATATTAATATTATATATATATATATATACATGTTTTTCGAAACTTGACCAAACAAGAATTAAAAAAGAAGAGTTTGGAAGTACATTTGGATGTCGTAAGTAAGAATTGGTAAGATAATGTTAATTATGCCTACGGAAGTTTTGTGGTTGAATGCATGAAACTGGGTAGAGAGAGGAAAGATTTTTTTTTAGATTCTCGAATGTATATTGATGACTTCCGTCCTCCTGTTTGTGTGTTTGTGTGTTTGTGTTTGTGTGTGTGGTGGTGTTTGTTTGTTGGTGTGTGGTTTGTTTGTGGCACGATAACTCGAGAAACGGAAGAAGCTACCAATGTTGTCAAATTACCCACGTGATTCAGGGGGTGATGGCTAGCGTGATTAAGATTTTGGTCAAAATCGGTCAAAGGTCAAGGTCACAGTGAGGTGCAAACATTCGTTTTTGATAGTTTGGTACAGAATAATCATAGAAACTTCTGGTTTTGCATACGACTTCTCTAGAGACAGCTTATTATTAGACAAGGTCAGAAGTCAAGTTGAACGATTTCGTAAGTACCAGTCTAGATGACTGCTTTTTTTTTTCTTTGTATTTTTCTAACTAGTACAACCCACGTCCCTATGGAGCAGGCAGGAAGCGGTCATGTTATTATCCTCTCTGGCGTGTTAGGAAACAGTCGACCTCGGCTTGGGCCTCAAAAACGTTCAGGATGTGTTCAGTTTACCAAGTCGATTGTAGAGCGCTCGCTAACTGGCTTAACACTCCAATCGGAAAGCGTGCCTGCTGCTTGGTAACTGAACACATCCAACGGGCTTCCTCCCCTTTCGTGTTAGTGTTATACAGCAGTGTATCGACTGTTTAAAAAGGTTATCAAATATGTTTGTGGAGTATAATTTTTTTTTATCCTGGTAAGGAGTGCCCCATGGAAAATTGCACGATAAGCGATTTTACATGTTACCCACGGTGTTTGTTCATAGGAGGAAAAACTCTTTGGGAGAAGGGAATTATTAGTATTTAATACTTGTTTCTGTAATAACATTAATATTCACGTTATTATCATTCGTCGTGTTGTTACTTTTGTTTGACGGCAGCCTTGCGAAAATGCCACGATTAGCTTTCTTAACACAGATTTGCCCAAGGACGAAAAACTCTTTGGGAGGAGGGGGGAGGGAATGAGTCGCTATAGACGTCACACATGTGATCCTTCAGTCCTCTTGTCAGGTTTGTTGAGATGGGATAAGTAACAACCGAATGTATCGTGGTCAGACAGCAGACAGACAGATGCTAAGTGGGAACCTCACCCGAGTTTAATGGGAAGCGTTGACAATACACCATCACAACCGCCAGACAACAACTTTACTGGAATGTTTATTGTTATTTTTGCTTGGTAATTGACCCGGCAACGGTTATTAATAGCTGTCGGCATTCTGAGATTAGAAGGGTCTGTCTGCCGGTGCTAACGAGTCTCGACATTTGTGTTGCAGCTCAACGATCATCTTCAAAAGCTTTGGCGAGTGCCACGAGCAAGAAGATGTACCAGGCAGAGTCTGGCAGCCTACCGCCCGCCTTTGGTGGACGGATCTAAAAATGGGGCGTCCACGGACTCCAACCGCAGCTGCGAGTTTCGAACTGGTTCCTGGGCCACCACATTGAAATCGTGCTCTCGGCACATTGGCACCACCGTTGTGGTCAGACAGGTCCTGTATCATGGCTTCGAGGTCAAATCCTATGATATTTTTGGAATTTGCGCTGGTGTTGTATTCAGCAATGTATGTGTAGGTCGAATCAAATGCCTGAATCTAAACATTGGCATGCTATTTTGGCAAAAAGACCTACAAACGTACAAGAGTTCATTTTCTCTATTAATTCTTTATTTTCTATTTCTTCCTTTCTTCCCGGATCCTTCTGAAGGTGGCGGTACCTCACTTTTGCCTACGTAGTGTTCCCTCGTGCTCGCGGGAAAGCTGGCTCGAGCGAGGCTGGTGGCTTGCAGCTTTTTGCGCCTTTCCCCCAGGCTTGTCCGCATTGGAGCCGCATTCACAAGAGAGTACCACGCATTGCTCGCCCGCCACACGGCGCGCGCACAGCACCAGCCAGCAGCACGAGCACCGACTGTAAAGAGCGCCTGCCTGTCGAAGACCTATAACTTTCACTCATGGGTCTTCGATCTCCTATACGACGGGCGACTCAACTTTACACAGGCTGCTAACGCTGCTTTTTGAGGATGTACGAGCACTCTACCCGATAAGCGGCGCCTCAACGTGTATCGCCAGGCACAACGGACCCCACACTGCGGGGCGGTGCCCCTCGGTCGGCCGTGGCGCCTTGCGTTTTCCTTCATTGCCGCAGCTTGTCAGCAGTGTCAGCTTTTTTGTGTTGACCAAAAAAGACACTTTGTTATTGTTTTGTGTTTTTGATGTTTACCATCATATGCGTCTGTTATTTATATTGTTAGATGTGTAATATATTGTACACCCAATATCTTTCTCCCGTTTAACAGAAGTGTCTTTATCTTGTTTTGACTCAAATCGCCCCCTCCCCTTTCCAACTCCAATCCCTGTTTTTTTTTTTGGGAGTCATGATTTTGGAGGAAACCCGGAAGAGCTTTGAAGGGTCCTCTTTTCCAAACTTAGATTGAGGCCAAGGCGC
The DNA here is from genome assembly GCA_035128595.1 of Eptatretus atami. NCBI lineage: Eukaryota > Metazoa > Chordata > Myxini > Myxiniformes > Myxinidae > Eptatretus > Eptatretus atami. The sequence continues at coordinate 53,385,305 of CM068955.1, forward strand.
GGCAAAGTGTGATCCATGCAATCAGGACAGCTATAATTGTTGAAACGATTTTGCCCTGACCTTGGATTAAATATTTTCTTTCCTTCTTCTTCTGATTCGTTTCTTTGTATGGTTTCAGTAATAATTTCATATCCCTGGAGTTGTAATGAAGGTGAATGAAAGCAGATTCGAAAACTATTTTTTATATTTTTTTGGAGGGGGCGCGGGGTTTCTTCGCCACGACATTTAAGATCGGTCCGTCTCCCCCCCAGATTCCTAGATATAAACCGTGTGAAGGCTTATTTAACATACATACGTGATGTTAGGTTATAGATTGAAGCCATTGCCCCTATTTAAAAGCATACGCAAGCTGCTTTTAATGGCCTTTGAAGTCGCTTTCTTGTTGGCTTTATGTTAAACTCCCCTTGGCTCTCCTTCCTCCGCTTGACCTCACTCTGACTTTTTGTGATGTTTAAAACTTTGCCCAGCTGTATATTATATATAAGGTATATTGTGATTTGCTGTGTTGATGGTTAAACCTGAAGATTGTGAATAATCTGCTTTCGTGTCCTATTTGTTGGGGGTTTTTATTTTATTATTTCCTCTGTCACTACATTTTTCACGACGTCCCTAATCTACAGGAAATCTCGAGACAATTTGAGACTATCCATATTTGAATTTCATGAATGGACGTGCCGTGAGATGAGTGTCGGTCCTGGTTAGTCTGTCAAGTCTTGGCCCGAAACTCTCTCTCTGTCTCTCTGTTCTCTCTGTCTCTCTGTCTCCTGTTTCTCTGATTTGTTTTTTTGAGGAGAAAACAACAGTTTGAGAAGGAAGTTTATTGTTGTATCTGTCTAGTTATATTTTATTTATGAAAAGCCAAACTTTTTGTTGATCGTGGAATTTTCAGATTGCATTTGCATCATACCCTGTTTGTTTGCACTTGTACGTTATTATTGGTCCAATAGATTGAAAATGGATTTAACAAAATGATTTTCTCCAAGTAATTATGGTCTGTTGTTTGGTGGATTTTTCAAATGTTATGTCCCCCGGTTGCCATCGTGGTTTTCAATGTGTAGTTGGTTGGGTGTGAAACCTTCGAAGTTTTGATTTTCTTGTTCATCAGGCAGGTATATAAGTAATGTTCAATGTTTGGCGGGTGGAATGGCTTCGTTTCCGAAAAGTTGGCAAGAACAAGGTTATTTAAGATTGTTTAAACGCGAGGTGCAGGTACCCCTGGTATTGCGAACTGGCTTTTTGGTGAATTGCTGGTAGTTACACTTTCTTACTTTCGGAGGTGACTTTCCATCTGTAACTCTCATCAGTTTTGCCATCTCCCATAAAGCTCATCACAACATTTTTTTCGTGACTTTTAAAACTTGTTCCAATTCAAGTCCATATTTTTACTGTTTTTTTAAAAACAATTTTCTGCTGTAACTTGTCTCCAATTGGGCATATTCGGCCACGAACCATCTTGTTTGTAATTCAAGAAGCCCGTCAACTTGTTGCTTCACGATTAGCATTGTGGCAGGGCTTGGTTAGATTAATAACATGGTCCGTATCCTTTGGATGCTCCGACGGTGACGGCATCCTTAGTACTCAAATGCAGCGAGTGCTAACTTGATGATGTGGATTTCAGTTATCCCTTGCAGATGTTTCAGTATTGCTGATACTCGTCATCGTAATAACAGTGTGGGTCAAAGCGATGAGCTTTCGTACTGGATTTCCATCACGCCTCATTGGACTTTCAAAAAAGTTGATTGAAGGATAAAATGAAATAAACATGCGCTTTGTCTTTGGAAATAAATACTGTAATTGCTATTGTGATGCTTTCTTTTGTTGTGGTCTTTTCTGACATCTACAGGGCCCCGTTATTTTGTCCAACACGAGTCATTGATAAGCAGCGCGCACTTGGTGGGCCGTTAAGAGAAACTATGCAAGAATTGAATGCAGGGAGGATGCCAGTTGGTCCATCATGTTGTATTTTGGGTGATGAACAAATACCGACAACACATTCAACTTTTTAATGAGACTCCTCACAAACACCACAATCATGGCATGTATACAATCATCCTATCCATTCAATGATTGGCAAATCCATTAGGTGAGCTAACCAGAGCTTGTCCTACCACCATGTACAAACTGCCTCCCCAATGCTTCTGGTTCCCATCTAAATTCCACTTTAACTATCTACCTTTCTGCTGCCAGACCTTTCACGGAAGACCATTCCATGGGCATTGACTACTTTGAGTGAAAGACCTTTGGCCTTTCGGTCCTTAACTTTCTCTTTACTCTCAGGCTGTGGCCCTGTCTTGTCAGTATATTTTGTTGAAAAACTGTTGCACTTTGAGACCTTGAATTATTTTAAACTTTCCATGAGATACCCTTGTAATCAAATCATCTATGCATAAAAACCTGTCTTCTTCAGCCCGCTTCATGGCTTTGTCGAGCTACCATTGGAAGGGTCCGTGCGCATGGTGTATGAAACTAATAGCAGCTGGAAGCTATTAATTTTTGACCCTCACCGTAAGGATCAAAAAGCCTTTGCCCACTGCTCCCATGGACTTTCGCTTGAGGGATCACAACTTTGCCGATTCCGATTTGATGTCATTGATGTAAAAGTCAATGAAGCACTCGACATAACGATTGTTCATCGAATGCTTCGATCTGTCAGCTGTATTTTGATCCTAGTCTTTGCATTAATTAAACTAGTTTTACATATCATTGTTGGTAAATAGAGAACTGATAAGATAACTAAGAAGTATGTGCACTTGCCTTTTGAGTTGTCGAGGCTGTCCATACTCGTATCTTTTTAAAAATCCCGAGTGTCAAGCAGGAAGCAGCACGTACCATTTTAGCGGTGAAGGTGCCTTCGATGTTTGGGTATGTCCTTCCTTCCATCCTTCTGTAAATGAAAGAAGAACCTAACACACTATGTTTCATTTGGAAGGTTATTCCTAGAGTGGTTCTACAGGGTAATTTTAATGGTTTCGTTTTGTTTCCTAGGCTTTGCCATATTTCATCTACTCTATAATTCCAGTAATGTGTCTGTGTGTCTGTGACCGGCTGTTTCTTCGACAACCACTGGACCGAATTCTAAATTGCAACTTCCCAGATATATTGCTGGGGACTTGAGGATGGCCTTTTCAGTTTGATATAATCGGAATAAGTTTGGTTCCCAAGTTATTGCGCATTTATTTACCAACCAATGACAGGGCAGGTTGCTGCGTTAGGCGTGGCCTATGGGGAAGAGAACCTCAGAAACCGCGTTCCCATTTACGGTTACAACGTTACGGATTCCGGATAGTGTATGACTTCGTGTATTCTGTGATAATTTCCCTCGATTTCTTATGCGCATTTAATAGATAACACAATGCTCAATCCAGTCGTCGTTTTAGGAGAGCGAAAGGAACGCGCCTGTGTGGTTGGTTATAAAGTTTTTTTATTTTTGTGTTTGCACTGTACGGCCACGCGAGAGCGAAGGAACGCCTGTGTGGTTGTTGTTTCTGGCACGCGGTTTGAATGTTTTTTTTTTTGCACGTACGGCACGCACGTACTGGGCACGTGCCTAGTTCTAGATAAAGTGAGAATTGATACGTCATAATCCGGAAATCTGAATATGAACGAGAACCAAGAACAGCGGACATATCCGAGGTTGCGGTTGTTGTTGTTTTTTTCCCCGCACGGGATTGGTGCATGCTGAGCTGCTTCTTTTTCACCACGAAAGCTGAGGTTTCCAGAGCGGATTGTCTAAAAGATGTTGCTGTTGTATCGCCTTGCAATATTTCAGTTAATGCGTTCTTGTTTGCTGCTGTTCGCTTTCGTGTATTGTTTCAAGGCCTCATACAGGCCTTCCTCAAGTAGGAAGTGTGAAAATTATTTGACTCGTTATTCCTGCGTTTTTGCTTCTTTTTTCCGGGTATCTTGGCTTCTTACCTTCTCAACATAAAAAATCCCTCCTCACTTAAAAAAAAAATAAAAAAAAAAGAAAACAACTTTTACCTTTACCACTTCACACACATCAACTGATATTTAGCCCCCACCCTGCACTGCTCCTCTTTCCTCAACATCTCCAAAACTTAAATTCCTTCATTAAATATAAACACCTTCTTTCCTTTAGAAGAAATTTATAACCATTTTTAGAAAAATGCATTTCAACCCTTCCATCTTCCTTCAGAAATGCTATAAAGTCTTCTTCTCTTCTCCTTTCACAAAGCTTTTCCAAAAGTGTCAGGCTAGCCGCCCGGTCCTCCAAGTTCTCCCCGCATGTATAGCTCATGTTTCTCCATGCTTTCAACAAAATATCTTATCTCCCTTCCATGATCTTTTAACTGCATTTGTCAAAAATTGGGAATTTGGAATCTAGAATAAGCTTCCACCACCCACTCATCCTCAAAGCTTTCTTGCCCCCTCTTTATGCTTCTCCCTCACCAACCCAGTAATACTTCCCTCCTCAACCCTCATAGCCCCCTAACAAAGCGGACACCAACGTTGTCAGACGGAATGAAAACCGTCATTCTTGTTACCAAAAACAGCCTAAAATTGATGAAAAAGCCGGCCGAATTGAAACCCAACACAGTAATGACGGTCGCAATAGCAGATATAATGAAAACCAACACGTTTATTCTACACCACAAGAACGGTCGTGACGGAAACCAGAACGGACAATCCGAATAGATTGGTGGGGAAAAACGGAAGCAAGATTGGTTATTTCCGTCGCGAAACGTCCTGAGAAGCCCCGGAAACAAAAGCGTTCATTCCGGTTACGTAGTGTGCGAACAAGATGGCGGATGCAGTCGAACAACCTGTTACGAGTATGTAAATTTTAGGCTTGTGCTTCGAACATAAAATGTAATATAGATATTATATGTGGGTAGTACTGAATGTAGTTTTAACAATTTATTAAATCCGAATTTTGTTTTTGTGATTGATATGTTTGGTTTGCCTGTATTTCGAGGCCTCCCGATGTGAAGGATCGTAGTTGTGTTATGCCCAGTTCAAACATAGGGGATCGTGTATGGTGATACTGTGATTAGGTTAAATAACATCGTTGTTATACTTTATTTCACTTGATTTGAAGCCGTCTCTACAACACAGAAAAGAGGAATATATGCAGTCAATCAGCGCAAGGTATATATATTCAATTAGCCAGCAAAATACACGGAGTACGGGACACTCTCACATTCCCACCATTCAATGAGCAACAATGTGAACCACAGCAGTTAATGGACAATGGCCCCAGGGACAATCCCACCGAACCGCGCGACCACCCGGTTTTATTCTGTCTGCGCGCGAGGCCACGCGTTTCACGTGATCATTCAGGCACTTTCATCCTTTATTTTCACAACATTCTCCCCATCTTTAAAATGTAAACCAGGGGGTTCCTAGCGCACCATGGATTGGACTTTCAAAGTTAGAGGAGCTACATTTCAAGCAGTGGAGCCATTTAAAACTACGAAAGCATACATTTCAAGCAGTGAGAATTATTTGGAGTTTTATAGGAAGGCATAAGTGATGGGTTATCAAGGGATTTCGTAATTCCCTTTCAGATCGAGTCGTCGAGGGGTTTTATCCGTCGACCTCTCCGGGAGTAGATGGTGGTTTCGCCTGAGGGAGCTTTCGATCCTCCTGAGGAGCCTCGATTCGTTGCCGCGGGATGTCTACACGATGTGCTCCGGGCTGGGATGCGGTGCTCCGTCTACATACAACCCGACGCCACCCATTCTCGGGTTGAGGAAAATTCTCTGAAGGAGAAACGCTGGGAGGGAATGTCAGAGGGGGAATTACCAGAGGAGAAGTACCCGCGGGGGGAGTACCAGAGGGGGAAGGACCGTGGGAGCCAGGTGGCGAACCGGACACAGTGGTCTCCCTTGCCACAGGAAGTCTACATGAGCATACTAGGATTAGCATCGATGAGTTCGACCCTTCTCCACCATGGTCATTACTGCTTTGGTCCGCTACCGGCGCTTCAATGAACACCGTACCCGGATAGGTTAGCCAGCTCGGGCACGATGTCCGCCGTATAACGTCGTGGTGAGCAAAACATTCGTGTCGCATGCGGGGTAGCATTGATGGACGTACAGAGCAAAGAGCGTATGAATTCAGGCATCGGGGAGGGTAACCTCCCCACCGCTCGGGCCCCAGTCCTCTCGTATTTGAGTTGCCAGGGTTACGGCTTTCCAAATGAACTCCATATACCGTCCACCAGTCCATTACCTTGGGGTTGTAACTCGTCGTTCGGACTAGTTGTATGCCTGTTCATATAGAAAACCGTTTTTTGAGTTTCGGGCCGACATGAAACACGGACCTCGTCAGAATGTTTATGTACGAAGGTTTCCCAACATGGCAAAGAGTTCAGAGCAGACATTTCACGACAGTGCCGAGGTCATATTCCGAACAGAGGGAATGCTGGAACGGGGAACCTTGAGTAGTTCGTCAACAACAGTGAGTATGTATTCTGTTGTCTGTCTCGTCGGCAAGGGCCCTTTAAAGTCGATGTTGAGCTCTCTCGTATAGGGTGAAGTAGCCTGTATCAACTTGCCCGGGGGCGGCCCAGTAGAATCTGGGTTTAGTTTCGGCAACAAACAGGGCAAGAAAGCACTACACTTGTTAAACATCTTCGATAGAATAGGAAGGTTTTTGTCTAGTTACAAAGTTGTGCCATCCTGGTTACCCCTGGGTGGCATTTAGGGAGACTGAAGGTCTTGCAAGGCCCGACCTGATGTTGCCGAACAGTATAGACCCGAGAGAGGTGTCCGCAGCAGGGTTTTCCTTTTCCAGGCGATAAAACCAATGTCGTAACTATAACAACGTAGATCTATCCGCCATCTCATAATTTTTGTCTTCTTAATTTTTCCGTTGTTTTTCCCATCAAATGAAAGCAACGGATCGCTGGTCCGTAACGAGTGTGAAGTGAGTTGCCAGTAAATAATGTCTCCATTTCGTAGGCTTCGACATAGCGTACCGCTTCCTTCTCTATCGGCCGAGGTTCTCTGCTCGCTTTCCGATTAGGGTTCTCGAGAAGAACGCGACGGGTCGCCGACTGATTAGCGTCGCTGGCGATGCGGTGATCGGAAGCTCGTTTCACCACGATCGGCACCATGCGTATCGATCGATAATACTACGGACTTACTGATATCATCTTTGAGGCTGTGGAAGGCTTTTTACAACAGCGGCATTCTAGCGGAGCTCTGCAGTGCACCGAGGAATTATTTTCTCAGAGTATTGGGGAATCCATTTAGCGTAGTACGCGAACATCCCGATCACCCGACGCTAATGATTGCAGATCATGAGGGGGGTAGTTCGCGGAGCGGCGTAACGTTCGGATCGGGCTTGATCGTGCCCGTCGGCTATTGTGTAATATCCGATGTGATCGATTGGACTTTACCGAGAATACGCATTTGTCATAGTTCAGTGTCAGATATATTTTCTTAGCAATACTTTTCAAGAATCTGTCCAGATTCGCGTCATGTTCCCCCCGATCCTTCCGCACACCGTGACATTGTCCACGTAAACAAAAGTGTCCTTGAGGTTTTCATCGAGATGATGTCGTTCATGACTCGCTGAAGCAAGCCACTCCATAGTGAACACCGACGGGATTCTTCTAAATTGATAAGTCGCTGCCGCTCGACGCTGGTGTAAGGTTTGTCTTCCTCTTGAATGGGAATTTGATGATACGCGCTCTTGCAAATCGATGTGCAATGAATATTTTGTAATTGGCCACTCGTTCGACCATCTCGTCTATGCGCGCAATGGGTAGGATCGAGGTGGGTGAAGCGATTGGACCGTTTGAGAATAATCGAACAACCATTCGTTTTCTTTATGGTTTCTGGTTGGAGCACCAATACTTGCTGGCGCGCCATGGCGAATCGCTCGCTCTATAATACCTTCCTCCAATAATCGCGTAGTCTCAAGAAGCGATTGAAGTTCGTATCGGGCAGTGTATAACGTCCGCATTTGATCGCTATCGGTTTGCAGTCCGGTGATAAGTTGCAAAACAGCAGGGGGGCGATACCTCCGCGGTAGTCAGAGCATTCAGAATTTAGACGAGGTTTGTTTCCGCCAAAGGGTATTTCTACACTCGTGTTGTTGCTTGGGACATTATGCCCCCAAGATTACATCCGCACATAAATCACGGAAGCACCGTACCTCCTTACATCCCGATTGTGTAGCCTTTTACGTCCAGTCGACGTTTACAGTACCCTTGTGCGCTATAGACTGTAGCGATGTCGAGCCATGCATACCTGTATTGTCGCGTCGGGTAGACCTTCCATTTTCTGTCTCTCGCTAGTGAGCTATCGACGAAAACTTTCAGAGCTGCCGGTATCGATCAGCGCCTCGCCATTGCGTTAAATTCGTACTTTTTGATGATAGCTTTGGATAGATTTCCGGGTTGAAGCTGCTGTCACCTTCTTCTGTAAGTAGAGGCAGCGGAAGTGGGTTTATTTCTTCGTAGAGCTAGATTTGCATACCCTGGCATAATGTCCTTTCTTGTCACAGTTCATGCATGGGCATCCCTGGCGGGGCTTTGCTACCGGGGTGTCTTTTATAACCCACAAAGAAACATTTACAACTGAAGTGTTTGCGAGGAGCTCGACGTGGTCTGGGTGTCCGATATCTCGGGATTATCTCCATCCTCACATCGGGGATGTCCGGGGAGTCTTTGAGTTCCGTCGGGTAGCAGCATTCATTAGCGCACCGTGTCCCATATGACTCAGCTTGCTGCTGTATGCCGTATCCATTAGCTCGGCCTGGTTGGCTACCGTTCAGATTGTGTGCTTTTTCAGTTAGCGTTGCCGAATGGGGGCTGATCGGAGCCCCTGGATGAAAGGCCTCCGGGTCGCTTCATCTCGATGTTCCCTCGCGTTACAGCCCGAAAATTGCAGTCTTTGCCCAACTGCTTTCAGAGCTTGAGTACTGAGCGGACTGTCTCGCCGGCCTATTGCCTGCGGGGTGTAGAGAAGATGTCTTGTGTAACCCTCGTTAGTTCTTGCGCTTCACAGTTAGAGCTGCTCGCAGGCACGTTCAATCGCTGCGGTTCGTAGGTGGCCACACTCCGAGAAGAGCCTGATATGCTTGAGCGAGACATTGGTTTCGAGTGCGGCCAGTTTGTCGGGCTCCCTCTTCACATGATGTCAGGTAGTTGTGAGAAGGAGCGGTACCAAATGGTCCACTTCATCTCCGATCGGGTTAGCGTGTCGGCCGCATCGATCTCTCTGGCTTGGTAGATCTTGTCATGATCAGTTGATGCAGCCAAAGGAATCAAGTGAAATTAAATTGTAATGAATGTGATTAGGAAAACCTCAGAGCTTATAAGGTTTTATTCACTTGATTGAAGCCGTCTCTACAAACACAGAAAAAGAAATATATATTGCAAGTCAATCAGCGCAAGTATAATATCAATTAGCCGGCAAAATTACACGGAGTCTGTAACACTCTCATTCCTCACCATTCAAGGAGCAACACTGGAACCACAGCAGTTAATGACAATGCCCCAGGACAATCCCACGACCGGGCACCCGGTTTATCTGCTGCGCCGAGCCACGCGTCACGGTGATCATTCGTTCACGTTCATCCTTATATTCACAACATATGGATCTTTTTACAGTTTTTACTTCATATTAACTTTGTTATTTTATTGGAATTGCAATTTATTATTACTATCATTTACTCTTGCAATATAAAACGATCAATCGTCATGATCGCTGCAGCACGGGGGGCACGAATTACATGAAATGTCAGCCACACATTAAGTCGAAGAGGCCATCTATCGCTGCTTGTATAATATCCCGTACACAAACGGGTTTTCATTAACAGACATGATATATTCAAGGCAGGACCGTTAAAGTTAACTTACCATAACTTCAATAACTTTTCAAGCCACAGTTTTCCACGTTATGGTAACCGGAATTAATCGCTTTCGTTCTTCGGTCTCCGCCGTTTCGCGACGGAAATAACCGATGTTGCTTCCATCCCCACCGTTCTATTTCCGGCATTGACCGTTCTTGTGTCCGTCACGACCGTTCTTGCGTGTTGAATAAACGTGTTGGTTTCGGTTATATCTGCTATTGCGAACCGTATTACTGTGTTGGTTTTCAATTTCGGCCGCTTTTCATCAATTTAGCTGTTTTTGTAACAAGAATGACGGGTTTTCATTCCGTCTGACAACGTTGGCGTCCGTTTGTTAGGGGGGCCTGACCCTACCCTCTCAAACTTTATCCCGCATGCCACACACTTGATCCTTCCCCCACACCCCAAGCACCTGATCCGTCCCACGCACCCCCACACACACTATCGTCCCCTGCACCCCACACACTCAATCCTTCCCTCCCCTCCCACAATCCATCCTACACCCTACACCCTCCCACTGCCTCCTCCCCTTTATTACTAATGCTGTGGACTTCAAGGCATTCCGAGGTCTCTGCTCCAACCTGACAGATCTCTTAATCCAGGCCACAGCTAATAAACCAAACATCATCTGTTAAACACAATCCTTCTCCCATAGGAAGTCCGTGACCATAAGGCCTCTCCCTGATTACTGTCCCTCCAATTTTATAGAACTGAAACATGCTCAGGTGGCTGGTTGCACATTACATCAAAAACTCATTTTCCCACTGCCCTAGTGCTGACCTTACACCTCCCAACCCCAGGAGTAACTCTGCATGACTTCCCCTCCTCCCCACCTCTTGTTCATCTGTGTGTTGGACATTCTCCTACAATGATGACTCCATCTATTATTCCCTCCTCTCCTCTCTCTGTGGTTTGGTTCTGGGTGCGGTGTCATGGCCACCGTAGGCTCCTCTCTCTTGTGTTGTGAGTTCCAGTGTTATTCTCTCCCCTGCCTGTTTAATACTTTTCATCGTCTTTTTTGTTTCCTCTTCCCCCTCTCGCTCTGCTCCCACCCCACTCTTCTCGACTCCCCGTCCCCTTCCGTCCCCATCCTTTCCCACCCCACCCTTTTTCCCCGTGTGGTTCAACGGTTTCGTGTTTAATTTTTCATTACCTTACCTTTCCCCTTTTCTTCTTTGGGATGAGAAGAGAGACAGAAGCCCACAGCTGGTATAGGTAAGCTTTGAGCCGTAGCCTATTCGTTACGAGTGCGTTCCTGTTTACCTGTATTACGGTGTTGTTTTCTTGTTTCACGTCTCCTACGGCGAGACACATGCGAGCGGTATATGACCCTTCCCCTCATTTCCCTCCTCACCCCCTCCCTCTACTCTGTTCGTTGAAATCAAAGAATGTCGACACGTTCCCGACTACGTGGCCTATGAGCCTTGACGAGGAAAAATGGTGTCGTGTGCGTTCCTCCTAACGAGGTCAGTGTTTGATACATTGTACTCCATTGGTAATATGGTTGGGTTTGAAAATGTCCGCGCAGCTTCACATGAATAACGAGTAGTTGTTTTGTTATCGGGCAATCATTTAGTACATGAATCGTCTCGACTGGAACAAACAACTGGAAAATGGTTCTGTTTCATCTAGCTCCACTCTCCCACAACTAGGTACCAAATTGACTCAGTAATGTCCCACCTTTCATCAGGAATGAGCACTGGTAAAATAATTATCTCGATTCGGGGCCGTAGTCTCTCAGATTACAATGTTACCTTTGCGATGCCGGAACGAGCAGGCTAGACATATGATGTCTTTCAGGCGACAGGGCGTACATTGTGCTTCCCTCATTCTAACGTCGATAAAGTGCTTAATGGTTTCTAATGTCGCATAATGGACATGAGTACCAGGTGTACGCGTCACGGAAACACTGAAATGTTTAACTGCGATGGTTTCGGCCATTTAACGTTTCTGCCCGAAACTGCATCCCCAACAGCCGGATACTATTGTTCCATCTAATACTTGCCCACCTTAGCACTGCGACCCTGTTACAGTCTAGAGAACGAAACATCAGACCCGAGGACACAGAGGACAGTACCTCAAGTGTTTGGATGGGTTTACAACTATTCCCTATTAAGAAAAGAAAAACGGATCAGAATCTACTTAACCCAATAAAGGAAAAAAAGTGGTTTTGGCTGTGAGTGAAACAACTCCGGGCTTATTGTGACACTGTGTCAATGACAAATCGGTATGAGTCACTCTCAAATGATGAAATGGACCCCCTGTTGGAAGATCAAGGTGTAGGATTTACTCCAGAGAAAATTAAAGAAACACAGTCAAGATCCCTACTTTGATAAAGAAATTGAACCATGTAAGGATTACCGAAAAGCCACTAAAAAACTGTCTCCAGAACCCCCAATAGTGCATTGAGTTAACCACCAACGCTCCTCAATGTGGAAACTGCTCCATCGAATACCCCTGAAGTCATACCTGAGTGTTGTGACAAAGCTCTGAAAAAAACGCATCCTGAAAAACTGAGGCAGACGCTGATACTACTACTACTCCCCCCTCCCCTCACTCCATCTCCCCCTCCCCTCCTCCACTCCCCCTCCCTCCCTCTACATACTCAAGGGAATCATGCCTCCCTCACCCCTCCCCCACATCGAAAACAGAACAACCTGATACCTGTTATATACGGTCATAAACACAGTTTGTGAATTAGAAATTGAAAATTTTCCAATAGTGCTTCTGACATGTCAGAAGGAGAACCCGATAGACTCGAGAATTCCTACAAACAGTACTCCTAATGTCTCACCATCGCAAATCCTTAAATCCTAAATCATACTTTTTGGAAAAGAATGTAGCTATAAAGGAATATTTTTCGGACTTACATGGTTTATTGAAACAGCAAAAATATCATTCGTCGACCTAATGATTACCATTTCACCGAGCCACAGTGCAGTAGGCTTAAAAAACACATTGTTAAAAGCTAAAATGGAAATGAAATGATGACCTGCGTGACTTTGCTTGCCACCTCTTCATCACTATGGCGATCTTGGCAAGCCTAAACATAAATGGTGGAGCAGCCAGTCAGGATGCTCCAAGTAGTCAACCTCATTAAACAACAAAATTAGATGTAGCCTTTTACAAGAAAACCCACTCTACTCCAGCATCGCACAGTGTTTGGAATAGAATGATGAAAAAGACCGGTTATTTTAGTGATTCCACTCTCGCACAGCAGGAGTTGCCTTTCTGCTAGTCCGCACTTCTGCCCTCTACAACTTTCATTTCAGAAATAATCCCAGGTTACCTTGCTTCCTGCGATTTTGTTGACAATAACATCGAAATTTACTTAATAAATGTCTACGCTCCTTCAAAGGGCACAGACCGCCGAAGCTTCTTCAAAAGTTACGACTCTACATGAGGCAATTAGATTTTGCAAAATTATCGTAATGTGGAGGTGATTTCATTGCACCCTTCAGCCCGTCGTGATCGGAATGGTGCAGGCCTCACCCGGATCAGCCAGACTGCTGTCTGACATAATAAGAGATTTTAGTCTTCAAGACATATGGCGGTACAACAATCCAAATTACCCATCAGTTTACTTGGAGTAAGTTGCCAACATCAGGTGGGCCCTTGCCCGGCTGGATAGATTTTACATAAACTCACCCCTTTAATTAACCTTTCACCTACCACGAGAATTTATCCATCTGGTTTCTCGGACCATCACCTTATCACCATGTGCTACCGAATAGGTCGTCTCCAATCTCCACTCTTTTTGAAACTTAACATCTCCTATTAGACAACCCCTCTTTTAATAGTGCCTTTCATAGTGTATGGTCAATTTAGTAATTGCTAAGGGCCCATTAAAGACCAGCGGTTATGGTGGGACACACAAAGGTCCAAATTTCGAATTTCTGTCAACATTTCTGCTCTTAAATACACAAGTAGAACGCAGAATAAAGCGGAACTGGAGAAAGAATTCTTACAAATTCAAAGTAACCTAAAAACCCACCCTGCCCCCAAACAAAACTAAGACTGGCATGAGAAAAAGTCTCTTCTCAATAGCATAATCACCAACCATACCAAGGAGCGTTACGAGATTACGCTTTCAACACTTCATCTCTTAGATAACCCAACCCGTTTTTTTTTTTTAATTTGAATCAAATCGCCTCATTCCTTAATCACTGCTTTAAAACGTCCTGATAATTTGGTCACTACTACCTGGTAGAAATTAAGAACAACGCAAAACTTTTCTTTTCTAAACTTTACCAGGCAAAAATGTTGATTAGAACTGGTTTCTCAATTGGCGGATGGTATCAGTGTTTCTATCCCCAGCAAAAGTTGGATTTAGAATCACCACTCACACTCGAACATTCTGTTGCCCTTAAGAGCTGAATGGAGGGAAATCACCTGGGCTGGATGGTCTACCGGCGGAGTTCTTCAAAAATTCTGGGACCTGATTGGACCTGAATTGCTTCTGGTCTTCCAAGAGAGCCTTGAGAAGAATGAACCCCACTAAGTTGCAGAAGAGTGTACTTACTTTGTTTCCTAAAAAAGGAATCCCTTGCTCATCTGACAGTGAGGGCCAGTGTCCCTGGTGTTACAGACATAAAAACTCTCAAAAGCTTTGCCTTACGCATTTCACCTCTGCTAAAGGATATTATAACATATGGACCAAACCTACTGTGTCCCCGGGCGTAAATCAGGATAGTATCTCTGTTATTCGAGATATGTAATTGATATTGTGAGATAATCATGGAAGTTGTGGCCTGGTCTTCTTAGACCAGGAGAAAGCATTTGACTGTTTTCTCACACATCCCTTTTTGAAGTTTTAAAATCTTTTTTGGTTTTGGCCCTCTTTCTATCAAAAATACAGTTATGTTATTCAACATAATGGCCATTTCAAAATAAACAATGAACTTGTACCCCCCTTTGGGTTGGAGGAGGGTAGGCAGGGCTGCCCTCTTTCAGGATATTGTACTCTTCTCTTGAACCCTTCTTAAACACCCTTCGTAAATCCTTATCTGGTGTCACTATGGGAACTAATCCTTAAAAGCATCGCCATGCAGATGACATCTGTGTCTGCATAAATCATGCAGAAGACATTGTTAAGATGACGAGTACCTTGGATTCTCTTAGTAAAGCATCATCAGCCAGAATAATTGGCTAAACAGAAGCACTGTGGCTCAACCTCTACTATCCCTTATCACCCCCCCCCTTTCCTCTCCTCCTGTCTCCCTGGCAATATTTCTTGGAAAGTGACGGGATCAAGTTCTGGGAGTGTTCTTTGGTCGGGCGATTTTGTGAGCATAACTGGGAAGGTTTGTGCACGCATGGAACTAATTTTACTGAATGGAAGAGTTACTCTGCCAGCTGTCCTACCAGCAGGGTATAGTCATCAACAGTCTGGTCACCTCAACGTTATGGTACAAGGTTCTTGCCCTACAGCCACCTGCAGACATCGTGGACAATATACAGAAATGCATCACTCGTTTTTCTTCTGGTCTGGAAAGCACTGGCTGGACCGAAATCTGAACTTACCAGTGGCTGAAGGTGGCCAGGACTTGTGAATGTCAAGTGCCGCATCATGGCTTTCCGGCTGCGAACAGTATGGCGCTTCTTGTATGAACCCTGTTTGGTCTGGAACAATCCACCCGTTGCATCTTCCGACAAACGGGAAAATTGAATCTTGCACAAGAGTTGTTCTTGATGGACTCAACCAAGATAGATTTATCTGGTTACTGCTTTTCACCGAAGCCTACTCAATGCATGGCAAGCTTTCGGCTGCCGTCGTGACCCCTCGACCTACACTGAACCCATGTTCTTCAACGAGCCACTGTTTCATAACAGTTATTTGAAGCAATGAAGGGGAAAATGCTTTCATTCAGCTTCATAAACAATGCAATAACGAAAGTTGCCACTTGAAGAATGTCACCAATGATAGGTGGCTAAGTGCCACTGCTCTTGCGTCAGAGGTTGGCATTAGATCATGTCGCAAAGTGGACAGGGTGCTAAAATCGGTACTACGCACCTACTGTGCCTCACAAAAAGTTTGGAAAAAAAACCCCTCCCATACCCACCTCTGACTTTTCCCCACCTTCCCAAACCTTTATCTATCTGGCTCTACTAGTCTAGAACGATTGGTTTTGGCCGATCTTGATCCTTTTCTGGGAATGATCGAAAAACCCTGAACATACAATGCCTAAAAAGTCCTTTTTCCCTTTGTCCTCCCTCGTATCCTGTAGATGGGTCACAGTCTTACCAAAAACCCCTCCCTTTATCCTATTTGGAATTGGTACTATAGACAGCCTCTACCAAAACGGGTTGGAGATCTCCAATGGAGAATCACACATTGGGTATTGCCAACAAATTCTTTAATTCACTGGTTTTCACAAACAAAAGTGAGCAATGTCCCTTCTGTGGACAAACCGAAACACTACCTCACGCGTATGTACGCTGGAACCGTTTAAACCCTTTATTTATTTTCCTGAAGATGCTTTTGGCATGTCTCTCTGTAATTTTGATTTTCCAACCTTCATTTTGGCCCGAGTATGCCCTTCAACTCCCCAACAGCAATCCTAATTCATTTTCCCTTTCACAAGCTAAGCTTGCGATTAATAAGACAAGAAAATCAAAATGTGCAATGATTTGTAACAACAGATAGCTTAGAAGTGTTTAAAGCCCT
>CM068955.1:53403270-53414877 GCA_035128595.1 Eptatretus atami
CTCTGTCTCTGTCTCTGTCTCTGTCTCTGTCTCTGTCTCTGTCTCTGTCTCTCTCTCTCTCCCTCTCTCTGGCTGGGTGTTGGTACCTCTCTCACCAGCGATGGTACTTCAGCAAAGGACTTCTGTGACTCCATGGGACTGACTCAATCTGTGAACTTTCCAACCCGAATTTCTCCCAATTACAAATCCTCCCTTCTGGATTGGGTGATGACCAACTTTCCCACAAATGTCGCCTGCTCTTCCTCGACTCCAATTGGTTCATCTCATCATATACTTGTGAAAGTCATCATCTCTCTGGCTATCTCAGAGAGCTGCCTCAATGCGGGCAATTTTAACATTTCACTCAAACAGATTGTCAGGGACTACAAGCAGCCATCTCTCTTCAGGACTCGTCTCCCATATATACTGCCCCTGATGTTAACTCAGCCTGGGAATTCTTCCACAGAATCCTGCTCTCTCTCGCACACTGATTCATCCCATCTCATCTTCAACTATTTTACCCTTTTTCCCACCCAAACTACACTGAATCCTGTGGTGAGATAGTTGCTGTGAAACAACTTACCTTCTCTTCCTGAAAGGCAAATCTGACCGAAGGCAATCAGTGCATTCCAAAAAGTCTGCAACAAGTGTGTGTCCACTCCCAGGAGAGCCAGAAAACAACATCTTTCCAACCTCAAGAATGACCTTTCAAACTTGTCTCCCTCCTCTAAAACCTGGTGGCATCTTGTCAAGTCTGTCACTTGAGTATGCTCCCCTTCCATCAACTCCCTCTCTTCAAATGGCACCACAACCGACTCCACTTGTCAGAAGGCTGAATGTCTCAATTCTGTGTTTGCTTCCAAATCTTGTGTCCCCAACTCACCCTTCCCTGTTGAACCCAATTGCTCCTGGACTCAGTGTCTTATGCATCAGATAAGGTGGAGAAGGTTCTTTCAACCCTCGACTCTGACTCTTGTTATGTTCTGCCTCCATGCACCGAAGCGAGTGCCCCAGTTACCCGGAGAGCTAGCACAGCAGAAAAACTTTACGGACAAATATATTTCCCATCTAATATTTAACGGGTGAAACCAACATACGACACGAAACATACAGATATTTAATAAGAATTTGTTAATCCTTACTGTCGACTTTTCAAACACTAATACCATTTCATAATATTCCATCACAATGATTTTAACAGAAACACTCAATGCTTTTAAAACTCCCAAAAGTTCCACATGACAGGTTTCAATACACTTTTGATTTATTTCACGACCTTTAAGTTGGCAACTTATCTCATGTACCCAGTTCTTAATAAGACCCCAAAAGGGCACGAATTTATGTTAAAGTCGGATGTGTTCACATTCAAAGCAGGCTCTGTTGCCCCGATAAGTGTATTTTTTTATTTTTCATACATTATCAAGGCTCGTATGAGAGCTAACACACAACGCACAGCAAGAGGGGCATGAGACAAGAGGGGTGGGAGAGGGAAGGACAAAACAGTGGGGAACCGAGACATGAGGAGATCTGTGGGAGGGAGAGGGATGGGGCGGGGAACACGGGGTATACAAGATGGACATTACAGGGACTTTCATGAAGGAAAGCAGGGAATTTGAAGGAGGTAATTTTGGGGTTCTTCCGAGTGAAGTACAATCTTCCAAGTATACTGAGTGAAGTACAACTTGCCAGTTGCGTTATGAGTTCCAGAGGGTGATCTTCGTACCACCAAAGCAAGCAGATGAACCTGAGTCCACTACTCACTATTGAGGACCACTTCCACACCAGCAGTGCCAAGGAATGAGGAAAGAAGAACTTGACTTTTGCTTTTTCGATATGCCAAGAGAAGATTCGTCTGCTTGGAATTCTGTGACACCAGCAGAATAGTCGTATGCTTGAATGTCGTCTCCACGACACCAGCAGGATAGTATGGGTTCATCAAGAACCTGACAGGCCAGCAGATAAGATCGACTAGCATCCGCGGAGATGCAGCTGGTTTGAAAGTCGGGACTGTGGTCCACACGCCATGTGGTTAACATGCAACTCTCTCAGCACCCTCATTGCTATATTGAGCCTGGTTTGTAAAATGAACTTCAGCTTGGATATGCCATGTACCCAGCTGGCTTCTCTCTGGTTACATCCTGTTCCCTTCCTGTCTCGTATGGCTCTGTGTCACCTTTTTATTGTGTTGTACAAGGTCACTCCGAAGCCTGACGTCGAGATGCCTGCTTTGGATTGGCTTTGATGATGCGTGTACGTGGCTTTGATCAGCATTTCCCACAACAATTCTTTCCTCCCATTTTGTCATTCCTTTTAACTCAGCCACCCCAAAATTCCTTTAATTCAGCCCACCCCCACTTAGCAGGCACGCATGTCAAAGCCTGCTAGGACACTGCCTGAGTCCCTGCTTTTTCCAACAGTACAAACTTATTTAATTTAAATTGCCTTCTCCACAGAACATTCTTTATCAACATTTCCAATTATGTGTTATATATCACTAATCCGTAACACTCCCCCCCCCCTTCTAAAAAGAAAGCTTGACCAAAGCAAGAACTTTCTTACCTTTTAGATGAAGTCTAAACATCAATTCAGCTATGAGTAGCATTTAGAAATGAATATAAAAACCAAAACAGATTATTCTCCGAAACACTTTTTATAAAGAACAATTCCCAAGTTATTCAGATCGAGACAAAGCATCCACAATCACATTGTCTTTGCCTTTGATGTGTTTAATTTCCAAGTTGAACTCTTGTAAAACTGAGCTCCATCACATTAATCGCTGATTTTTATTCCTCATTTTATAAAGAAAAGTTAACGGATTGTAATCTGTGAAAACAATTACTGGAAAAGTAGTTCTACTCAGGTATACCTTGAACTGTTGCAAAGCTAGCAGAAGAGCAAGGATCTCTTTTTTCTATTGTCCAATAGTTCTTCAGGTGTTTGTTAAACTTTTCCGAATAATAACAAACATGGTGATCGATGCCTTCATCATCTTCCTGTATTAGAACCGCTCCAGCTCCCACATCACCAGCATCTACAGACAATTTGATGTTTTTTCTGAAAATTTAGTGCGGCAAGAGCTGGAGAACTCAAAAGTTGCTTTAATTTTATCAAATGCAGTCAGTCAATTGTCATCCCACACCAACTTTATTTTTTCACTGAGTAAATTAGTCAAAGGAACCACAATGTCAGAGAAATTTTTACAAAATCTCTGATAGCATTCAGCCATGTGCAGAAATCTCATAAGTTCTTTTTTTACATTTAGGTGCTGTCAAGCTATCAATTGCTTCCACCTTTGATTTTACTAGCTGAACCTGACTGGTGTACAACATGACCTCAGAACATGACCTGTGCTTTAGCAAGTTCAGATTATACCAAATTCACAGTCAGTTTGGCTTCAGTCAGTCTTGCAAAGAAAGCATGTATTCAACCTCCTTATTAAGATATTCTAACTTTACAGGATTCATCCTGTATGGGTGTTGCTTTACTGGCGTAGCATATCCTACCTCTACATCGTGATACACTAAGTTGATATGGCCAGCTACATCAGTAAACAAGTGAGCAATGTTATGAATTGAGTCTGAGATTTGACCCTACTGTTCTGATGTGAAATGACCCAAGTTCTAATCTAAGTGTAATAAAACCTCAGTGTTCGTCAACCTCGGATAAGCGTTGTCCCTAATGTGGTCAAACTTCACTTCATTACACGTCTAATTTTGCTTCTTTGCGTTAACTGCAGGTATAAAGCAGGTGAGGCTGAACTCACACTTTCTGGTTGTTCTCTGTCTTGATAACTTTTTATCATATTTATGTGACACAGTCGTCTCTGCTTGCATCTACCTGGAGTTTGAATGACATAATCAACGGGACCAACACAATCAATGATGACCTGACTGAATGGTTCATCAAAAACCGGAATTAGTTTTAATGGTGCCGAAGGAATCTTTTAATTTGGTTTCCCTACCATCTGGCATGTGGGCATGCATGACTTATCGGGGCATGCATGACAAGATTTACAAAACTTTGAAAATCCGGCCAAAATAAATGTCAAAAAAATTTGTCACATGTCTTATTCACTCCTAGGTGACCTGCCAACGGTATCTTGTGTGCGAAGCTCAATATCTCATTCCGTTGCAGTTTTGGTACAACAATTTCATAATGGGTTTTCCATTCATCGTCTGCTGATACCTTCAGTGGTCTCCACTTCCTCATTAATACCCTCTCTTTCTCAAAGTAGCAAATTGGTACTTTGGTGGCCTCCTTCTCTCTGAGGGCTTTATTACCCAGCATTCTCAGCTCAGCATCCTTCATAAGTGCCTCTCTTGTGAGACTCAACTCTTCCGACTGGCTATCAGATTTGTCTTCAGGTCCAAGAGCTTGATCATCACGAGCTTTATTACCGTTAACATAATCACTGACCTGGTCCATATAAGTTCCTTCTAAAGTGTACGCATGTTCTAAGTCCACATCATTTTTCACTCCTCTCTCTTCAGAATGCTTCCTTGACTTGGAACAAGTCACTGCACATGACGGAAACAGATTAGGAGTCTCCTTCTCTAGCTGCTCTGTGTTACTCTCAGCAATTGGTTCATTCACCATCTGTGGGTCAATCGAGACTCTATCACCGGCTAAATCATTTCCCATGATTAAAGAAACTCCTTCCACTGGAAGAGTAGACTGTAAGCATACAATTACAAGTCCAGATACCAACTCGGACTCCAAGTTAACCACCTGAAGAGGTGCATTAACAAAGCCACCACCTTCTTGTAGCAGTACTCTGGTACCAGTCGCCATTCTCTCAGATAGCAGCAAAATGCTCTCCAGCATTAAAAACTGAGATGCTTTCATGTCTCAATATTTTCACAGGTTTTTCATTGAAGTTGCCTTTTCCACAGAACATATTTTAACAACATTTCCAATTACTGATCTGGTATATTTTACTGATCCGCAACATTCTGCAACCAGAGTGGAAGGCATCAGCTCACATGTCCTAAAATACCTGCTCTGCTGCTCTTACACATCCTCTCTGCCCTTTTTACCCTATCAGTAGCCCGAGGTCATCTTCTGCTCGGAAATCCGCCAACATCACTGCACTACATAAAAGGTGCAAACACTGATCCCCTTAACTACAGATCAATCAGCTTACTTCCAATCATCAACAAGGTCACAGAATCCATCAATGCAGTTGATATGAAATCCTTCTTTTTCTCCAACAACCTCATCTCAGATTCGGAATTTGGTTTCAGACCAGGTCACTCCACGTTGGACATGTTGCCTCGACTCACCCAACAACGGATGGAGGCCCTCAATGTCAGACATGAGATCAGGACATGTCTCATGCTTTTGATAGTCTGACATCCTGCATTGCTTTCCAAACTCTGCCGATGGCATCGAAGATCAACTCCACACATGCCTGACTGACTTCCTTGACTCTCAAAGCCAACATGTGGCACTCAAAGGAATCCTTTCATCTCCTCTCCGTGTCAAGGCTGGAGTGCCTAAGACATTCTTCTGGGCCCAGTCCTATCTTCATCAATGATCTTCATCAAGTATGATCTTCATCATTGATCTCTCTGACTCTCTGCAAAATCCTCTTTATTTGATGATGACATTCCTCATCTTTCAGACAGGCAGACTGCAACCTCTTTCCTCTCTTCAGTCCTTGGAGAAAAAAAAATCACAAGCTGCTCAAACACTTGGAATATGTCTTTCAATCTTGACAAATCTCACCCTCTCACTATCTCTCTCTGAAAGGACCCTCTGGCAAACCCCCTGTCTACTTTATTAACAATCCTCTTGAGAAAGTCCAGTCATTCAAACTCCTGGGTCTCACTATCAGCCATGATCTGTCTTTGGCAAACCACATTTCAAAGTTGAACTCCAAAGCCAGTCACAGACTCCGCATCTTCTGTCGTACAAAGTCCTTCCTTGGCAGACCTGAACTCCTATCCACCTACAAAGCCTTCATCCACAGCTTGATGGAGTACTCCCCTCCCCGGTGAGCTGGCTTACCTACCTGACTCACACCTTGTCAGTATGGAAACCAAGGCCTTAAAAATTATTGGAATCTTCCACGATGAAGCTGAATCTATTGGTCTTTCATTTTGCCATCACAAACAGGTCAGTGGTCTCTCTGTCTCTACCGCCTTTTTTATGGTCTTGCACCCTCTGCTCTTCTGTACTTTGTCCCCCCCCCCCCCTCCAGGTTTCTACAGGGAACACACATGGTCCATCATCAACCACCTTCTGGTGAAACTACCTAAATCCAGGATCACTGCTCACCCTCACTCATTCGTTCCTCTTTTTTCTCACCTGTGGAAACAAATTCCACATCCTCTTCAATCTCATTCCTCTTCACAATCATAATACAGCTGTTCACCACCATCTCAGATCGTTCCAAATCTAAAACCATGATCTTTTCTACCCTCGTTAATTCACCCCCTCCATCCAACACCTTCTGCATCCAAATTTCCAGTTTTCTCCCTTGGAGTGCATTCTGCATCCATCTTGTCCACCCTATGCATCATCTTCATAGAATAACATCATCACAGGCTGAGTCAAACTCCACATGGTGTTAATTCAACAGCTGATAGGGGCTCAAACTCAAGACGCTAAGATAAATCCAGCCACCTTAACTGTTAAGCCAACACCAGGCTTTGCTCTTCCATAAACAATTGGAATGGTTCCTGAACATACCATTAAAGCAAATAAGCACTGCTTCACGTTCCTCTCCATATCCAGGATTCCAAGAATGTGTTCCCCAGGCAAAAATAGCATTCCTTTCCTAAAGTAATTATCTGCAGACTACTGTAGTAGGACCTGTTACCAACTATAGTATATGAGAGTACCACTCTCATATACTATAGTTCTAACTGCAGCATTTTGCATGGGGAATTACTGATAAGCTGTAGAGAGCTCACCAAGCAGCTTGCACTCCATTGAAACGGTTGATAGGGACAGCTGGCTTGGCAAGCGATAGCAAGCTGATTACCTCCACCTCTGAAGGAGGGCGGAGGTTAGGTTTTCACCCCTATCTGTCTGTTGTTTGTCTGTCTCTCTGTCTGTCTGTGAGCAGGATATCTCAAAAAGTTATGGACTGATTCAGATGAAACTTGGTGTGCAGGTTGGGTGTGCAACAAGGAAGAATCAATCGATTTTGGAGATCAAGATCCGAGAATTTAAATGTTTTTTTTTCAGTGATTCTTCACCATTAAGAGATGTGGCCAAAAACAATGTAGAGCACAATATTTGAAAAAGTTGTGGACAGATTATGACAATACTTGGTGCATGTTGGGATAGGTGACAAGAACATGCTGATTAGATTTTTGGTCAGGTCCAGATACAGCCTACCAGTGGGATACAAAACGTAAACTGTTCAGCCTGGTGGAGTATGCGTTCCATGAGTGCCATTCTTAGTTGGAAATGAAACACACCTCAATAATCCAGCTCAATCCAAAGACTTCAAGGAAAGGCTTATGCATATCCTCCTGTTCTCGAGAGCTACTCTCAGCTTTTATTAACACTCTCCAGCTTCAAACTCTTTCAAGCTGTTTTACACTCCAGTCCTCAAATCGTCTCGAACATCCTTTATGCTTCCTGGTCTTTGAATCCCATGTCTCAAGTGCTTTATGCTCTCCGCAGAGTGTCAAGCTTTGGCTCTGTTCCCTATTTATCACAAATATACTGGAATTTTGTGGTGGGGTAGTTGGTGATGGTAATGACACAGCTCTGCTTTGCTTTCGCAACCCACACAACCTGTGTGGTCAAAATATTGCTTTCCTGCTTAGTGCACCACCCACGGTGCCCTGGGATAAGCTTCACCAGGCTGAATGTAAACCCATGTTGAAGTGTATCACATGAAGATCGTCCAATAAAGACAAAGCGTTTAATCAGAGCCCAGAGCATAAAATTCATGCAGGATGCCATTTTACTGCACACATGACCTGCCCCATCTCAGGAGCACAACCCCACTCCCAATGGGGGGGGGGGATCTGCCAGGTACTGTAAAGAACAATATGCTACACTGCTCCCTTTAAACTTAAACATGCATATCTAACACACGTCCAAATGTCCTCAAAACAGAATTGGCCACCTGTGAACAACAACAACGTTTGCGAAGAAACATTGAGTTTATAAATCACACCCCAACATTCAAAATCTCCAAAATCACCAATGATGTCCAAGTGTTCATGTCAAAAATTCACTAAACACAATGTCACTTCTTTACTTTCCTTTTTGTAACTACAAATAAAAATAGGCCTACCATTGACCACCATTCAGTACCATTGCAGTTTGCCTTCAGCACCAATAATGCCCAAAAATTGTGCATAAGAGTAAAACCGAATCTTCATTGAAAGTTCATTCCACGGTAACTCTTAAATGTATACTGATGACAAATTCAGTCGATTTGGAGGCATTCTGGAGTGAGAAGAGCGACGGAGCACACTCTTTTCCGATCTCCGATCTGAGATGATGGTTCACTTCTCCCCCAGAGCAGGAGCTCCCTGATAACGTTCTTTGCAAGAGCTTTCTTCTGGAGCATTGCCTCCGGAATGATATTTGCAGACTTTCTAGTATGGTAGCCACGATGGATGGTTCTTATGGACCAGAATACGTCGGGTTAAATCAGAGGTTGACAGTTTCACATAATCCCCATGTCTCCGGCCATCCAAAAGTTTCACAATAACGGATGAACCAAATATTTCTCCACAATGGTCCTTCCAGCCATTGATTACCGAACGAAAATTGAGAAACATACACACAATCGCCCACATCATAAAGTCTCTCGTTAGTGTGTCTGTCATGCCAGGACTTCTGCTTCACTTGGATTCTGTAGACCTTTGCAGAATCATCTGCCTGGAACAGATAAAGTTGGGTTTTCAGCTTCCTTCCCATCAAAAGCTGTGATGGTGTCCTCCGAGTGGTCGAGTGGGGTGTCACGTGGTATTTAAAAAGGAATCGGACCACTTTTGACTCGGTGTTACCCTGTTTAAGCTTTGTTATACCCCGACCCCCCACCTCAAGAATGTTTGCACTGAACGTTCAGCCAATCCATTGGACACTGGATGGTTTGGTGCTGAGGAAAGGTGGGAGAATCAATTGACATCCACAAACTTTTGACATACTGTATTGGTAAATCCATCCATCCATCCATTGGGACCATGCTCTGTGCAGAGCGTTGGTGTTGCCTTCGCAGTCTCCTTGGCTATTGGGTACAATCCTGGACAAGTCGCCACTCCGACACAGGATACCAGCATGGTGGCACTCATTTTGCCAACCTCAGAAGGATGACAGGGAGAGTCAACCCCACCTGATATTAATTCAATGGAAAAGGGAGATTTGAACTCAGGATCATAGGATTCCAAGCCCAATACCCTAACCATTAAGCCAACACCAGGTATACTGGTAAATGACAGCCCATTATCTAACATTCGGTCATGGGTAATCCATGTATAGCAAATGTGGTCCTTAGTTTTCTGATGGTTGCCTCAGATGAGCTTGTTGTCATGGGGTGCATGTCCATCCATTTTGAATAGGCATCAGTAACGACCAAGAACATTTTGCCCAAAAATGGCCCTGCGAAGTCAATGTGTATACACTCCCAAGGTTTCTGGGGCCATTCCCAAGGATACATTGGTGATGACGCAGGCAACTTTGCATTCGCCTGAAAAGAGGTGCAGTTGCGAACTGTATCCTTGACATCTAAATCGAAATTCGGCCACCAAGCACAGCTCCACTCAAAACACCTTCATTCGCACCATTCCTGGGTGTGCCCCATGGAGCATTTCTTGCACTCCAGTTCTCCCTAATGGGGGCACGACAACCCAACGAAGATCACTCCATCTTGAACGCTCGGTTCAGATTTGCGCAGTGAATAAGCCTGGAGCTCTTTATCTGTCAGGTCAGGCCAACCATTGGTCATGCTGCGGTGCACACATCACAGAATAGGGTTATGATCTGTCCACTGAAGAATCTCTTCATCCGTTACTGGTGAAGAATCTAGGAATTACATGAGCACACAATCTTCCGGAGTGGGTGCAAATTTGTGGCTGTCCCATAAAGGCAAGTGACTCAAGGCATTGACATGCCCCATATCCTTGCCTGGCTTGTACGTGAATGTGTAGTCATAAACTGCCAGTATTAGTGCCCAACTTTGTATCCTCGGAGAAGCTAATACAGGCACTGCTTTGGTAGCAATGAATAAGTGGCTTGTGCTCATTGGTGATTTCCAAATACCGACCAAAAAGGAACGAGTGGAATTTCTTTACCCCCCAAAAAACCGCTGCCAAGCCCTCTTTCTCAAGGTGGGAGTATTTTTTCTCAGCTGATGCCAGGCTGAGTGAAGCAAAAGCGATGGGGTTTTCTGCTCCATCCGGCATACGATGAGACGATACCACACTAACGCCATATGGTCAAGCGTCACATGCAAGTAGTCAGTCTTTCTTTGCATCACAATGCACGAGAACCTTAGAAGAACCTGACAGTTGCTTTCAAGCCTTGAATGAATCATCTTGCTCTGGTCTCCAATTACAAGTGGCTTTTTTGTTGGCATCGCACAGAGTAGTGCAAGTACTGTTGACAGGTTGGGTAGAAACCCCCACGTAGTAATTCAAGAGCCCCAGGTAGGACTTCAGTTCTGACACATTCCTGGGAACTGGCACTTCCAAATGCTCGAACCTTGCTAACTATAGGGTGCAGCCCCTCTGCATCGATTCTGTAGTCCAGATACTCCCCCTCCTTGGCTTGGAAAACTCATTTTTCCTTGTAATCATACCCGCACCTGAAAGCCTCCAGAGCACTGCATCCAGATTTTTCACATGGTCTGCCTCCGTCTCACCCAAAATTAATGTCATCAATATAGACACTAACGTGTGGAATACCCCGCAGAAGGGTGTCCATACTCCGCTGGAAGTTGGAGGGTGATGAGGAGATACCTTGCGGGAGGTGGGTATATCTGTAAAGGTGTGAGTATTTGTGGTCGCGCAATCCTTTGATGCCTCATCCAAAGGTAATTGCAAGTAAGCACTGCTGAGATCAAGCTTCGTGAAAGTCTGTCCCCCTTAAGGGTGGCATTCAAATCCTCAATCTGCGGAATTGGATAACTGCCTCGTTGGGCCGCTTGATTTACATTAAGCTTATAATCACCACATATGCGGACTAGGCCATCACCTTTTAGGACAGGCACGATTGGTGCTGCCTATTCAGAGAACTCCACCGGTTCTAGAATTCCTTCCTTCTGGAGGCGCTCAAGCTCAAGGTCGACCTTCCCCTTCAGTCTTCATGGCATAGGGCACTGGCCGTGGTTTGAAAAACTTTGGCTGAGCAAATGGATTCATTCTTCACTCTGTCTAGTCCGCTCTGAAAAACCTCTGGGTACTGTTCCACTACGCGCTCGTGAGATGCTCATACCCCAATGTGACAAACTTCGGTCCATTTCAGCTTGAACACCTTCAGTCAGTCCCACCCTACAAGACTTGGGCTGACACAATCCACGGCCACGTTGATCTCTGGCCATCGTATTGAACATCAACATCAATAGTTCCAACCAGTTTGATCAGCTCCCCCCGCGTCGTGCGAAAAACAGCACCAGATTTGCACACCACCGGAAATTAAGACCAAACGTCATTGTAC
>CM068955.1:53423867-53456021 GCA_035128595.1 Eptatretus atami
CCAAGAAGAAAAATTACTACATATGTTCACATTGTATCTCTCATTTGACACTCTCATCTGTTTTGACCTGGTCCAGGAAGATTAATTTCAAATCAAGCTCACCGAAAAACTCCGTCTTAGGAAAAAAATGGCTAGGGTTAGAACCCGATGCAGGGGAACAAAAAACGTCAGCATTTGTGGTCTGAGCAATCGGCTCAGATGAAGGGTAAAGTCCAAAACGTCAGCATTCCTTTACGGTGGATAACTGACCATATTATTTACGGTTTTATTGTCTTGTGTGGTCAAAGCAAACCGCTAGTTACCTCCCCCCACCGAAGGTGGATGGAGGTTAAGTTTTCACCTGTTTCTTCATCCGTTTGTCTGTCGGCCGCTTGTGACCACATTTCAAAATGTTGAGGACAGATTCAGATGAACATTGGTGGGTGGTTGGGTGTGTGACAAGGACTAACTGATTAGATTTTAGTGAAAATTTGGATAAGATAATTTTTTAAGTTCTTAAGTGATTCTTCACCATTGGGAGATGGGGCCAAAAATGATATACAACATATCTCAAAAGTTATAGACGGATTCAGATGAAACTTGGTAGATGAGTTGCGTAGTTGATGAGAACAAGCAGATTCGATTTTGGTTATGGTTTGGATGCAGATCCGGTCATCAGTGGGACACAAAACGTAAGCTGTTCAGCCTGGCAGAGGTATGCGCCCTACGAGTGCCATTATAGTTTGTGCTGAGATTAGCGATGACAGTTTGAATCAGTCTCTTTGAACGATTGGTCTTTTTTTTTTTTAAGTATTGCGTTTGGTACGCGATAGTTTACATTCGACACATTTTATTGAGAAAATGTCGATCACGTGGTCAGCTAAATATGGTTCATTGGTGGATGAAACCGGGTTGGGGTGGGAGAGAAGGGGACGGCTGTCGGAGACTATCCACTTCCAATGTATACAAAAAAGCACCCACGAGATGCCACTTGCAACCAGTGTGTATGACACATAACATACCTTTGATCGTAATTAAAAGGCATATCATATAAGAAAGGACAATGCTTCAAAGTGCCAATTGTACGTAAGGACAGACATCAAGTCAGTTTAAAACAGAGAGAGAAATGATTCAGTGTGTCTGCGCAGAACCCTAGTGTTTTTCTCTGCAACCGCTTGTCGGATTAAGATGAAATTTTCACCATCGGAGCTACACTCGTGTAGAATGTTTTAATGAATTATTATTTCATAGTTCACATGGTGTGGCAGCCATGTTGGAAAAAAAAAACAAGAAATACTTTGGACCTCTGTATCTCCGAAACCACACCAAGGAAAAAATTGAAACTCGGCACGTGGCAAGTATCCTCAAGGGGAATAAGGGTGATTTTATGTCATCGGTGCCTTTGTTATGACATCATATCTGGATACATTATGCGATACTCTGATCAGTATGAAAATTTTTGAGGGTCGTCTTGCGATAAATTGGTCCACAGAAAAAAATTGATGACGTCATCGGTTACATAGTTTGGCAGCCTTTTTTTTTTTTTAACCCTTCAAATCTTCTCTGAAATGGCTGAACAGATCGACACGAAAACTGTACACATATAACGCCTATCATGAAGAATAAAACACACACATGACATCAGAGGTCACAGGGTTTGGGAGCCTATTGGATTTACCCTAAAACCTACAAAATCTTCTTCTCCAGAACGGCTGAAGAGATCGAGGGAAACGTCACACAAATGTTCCCCAAGCCTTGGGGATACCAGGGTATTCACAAATAATTGAAAGGTCACATGGTCTGCAGCCTATTGATTGAGCAAAAATTTTAAAACAATATATAATATATATATATATATATATATATATATTTCTCTTGAACCGCTTCATCAATCGACGTGAAACTTCACAATTATGATCCACTAGTGATGCTGAATACATGTTTAAAATTTCAACTTGATCGGACGCATGGTCTGGCAGCCAGAATTATTCAATTTTTGATCTGGGTCTTTTTGATTTATTTTTTGAATAAGGCTCATTTGGCTGTATCTGGATGGGTTTGAGTGTCGAGGAGCAGCAGCTGAAATGTGAATCCTATCCAGTTCCTCCTGATGAGTTCATCTTTGCTTTTTGCTTGGTTGGGTTCCTTCTGATGACTCCAATGTAGGACTGGTACCGATTGGTCTTACATTTGATTTGAATTTATTTTAATCCCATTCCAATCAATTGAATAATAATATAAACGTCATGGTCAAGCTCAAGTGTCCAATCAAAGTGAGGTTGCATCAAAGCAGGACGTCTTGGTACCCGGTCATCACTGCCACAGTTATAAGAGTGGCAGTTCTAATTACGTCCATTATTAATTATGTAACACACCAGTTCACAAAAACCACACAAAATACACACACAAAACAAGTCCTGGTGTGGGGCTTAGCTATATCATCTGGCAGTGATGACCGGGTACCAAGACGTCCTGCTTTGATGCAACCTCACTTTGATTGGACACTTGAGCTTGACCCATGACGTTTATTATTATTATTCAATTGAATTTGGAATGGGATTAAAATAAATTCAAATCAAATGTAAGACCAAATCGGTACCAGTCCTACATTGGAGTCATCAGAAGGAACCCAACCAAGCAAAAAGCAAAGATGAACTCATCAGGAGGAACCTGGATAGGATTCACATTTCAGCTGCTGCTCCTCGACACTCAAACCCATCCAGATACAGCCAAATGAGCCTTATTCAAAAAATAAATCAAAAAGAACCCAGATCAAAAAATTGAATAATTCTGGCTGCCAGACCATGCGTCCGATCAAGTTGAAATTTTAAACATGTATTCAGCATCACTAGTGGATCATAATTGTGAAGTTTCATGGTTTCGATCTGATAGAGCGGTTCAAGAGAAATATATATATATATAATATATATATATATATATATTTGTTTTAAAAATTTTGCTCAATCAATATGGCTGCCAGACCATGTGACCTTTCAATTATTTGTGAATACCTGGTATCCCCAAGCTTGGGAACATTTGTGTGACGTTTCCCCTCGATCTCTTCAGCCGTTCTGGAGAGAAGATTTTGTAGGTTTTAGGGTAAATCCAATATGGCTCCCAAACCCTGTGACCTCTGATGTCATGTGTGTGTTTTATTCTTCATGGATAGGCGTTATATGTCAGTTTTCGTGTCGATCTGTTCAGCCATTTCAGAGAAGATTTGAAGGGTTAAAAAAAAAAAAAGGCTGCCAAACTATGTAACCGATGACGTCATCAATTTTTTTTCTGTGGACCAATTTATCGCAAGACGACCCTCAAAAATTTTCAACTGATCAGATATCGCATATATGTAATTCGCAGATATGATGTCATAACAAAGGCACCGATGACATAAAATCACCCTTATTCCCCTTGAGGAGTACTTGCCACGTGCCGAGTTTCAATTTTTTCCTTGGTGTGGTTTCGGAGATACAGAGGTCCAAAGTATTTCTTGTTTTTTTTTTCCAACATGGCTGCCACACCATGTGAACTATGACATAATAATTATCATTAAAACATTCTACACGAGTAGTCGCTCCGATGGTGAAAATTTCATCTTAATCCGACAAGCGGTTGCAGAGAAAAACACTAGGGTTCTGCGCAGACACACTGAATCATTTCTCCTCTCGTTTTAAACTGACTTGATGTCTGTCCTTACGTACAATTGGCACTTTGAAGCATTGTCCTTTCTTTATTGTAATAATGCCTTTTAATTACGATCAAAGGTATGTATATGTGTCATACACACTGGTTGCAAGTGACATCTCGTGGGTGCTTTTTTGTAGCATTGGAAGTGGATAGTCTCCGACAGCCGTCCCCCTTCTCTCCCACCCCAACCCGGTTTCATCCCACCAATGAACCATATTTAGCTGACCACGTGATCGACATTTTCTCAATAAAATGTGTCGAATGTAAACTACTGCGTACCAAACGCAATACTTAAAAAAAAAAAAAATGACCAATCGGTTCAAAGAGACTGATTCAAACTGTCATCGCTAATCTCAGCACAAAACTATAATGGCACTCGGTAGGGCGCATACCTCTGCCAGGCTGAACAGCTTACGTTTTGTGTCCCACTGATGAGCCGGATCTGCATCCAAACCATAACCAAAATCGAATCTGCTTGTTCTCATCAACTACGCAACTCATCTACCAAGTTTCATCTGAATCCGTCTATAACTTTTTGAGATATGTTGTATATCATTTTTGGCCCCATCTCCCAATGGTGAAGAATCACTTAAGAACTTAAAAAATTATCTTATCCAAATTTTCACTAAAATCTAATCAGTTAGTCCTTGTCACACACCCAACCAGCCCACCAATGTTCATCTGAATCTGTCCTCAACATTTTGAAATGTGGTCACAAGCGGCCGGACAGACAAACGGATGAAGAAACAGGTGAAAACTTAACCTCCATCCACCTTCGGTGGTGGAGGTAACTAGCGGTTTGCTTTGACCACACAAGACAATAAAACCGTAACAATAATATGGTCAGTTATCCACCGTAAAGGAAATGCTGACGTTTTGGACTTTACCCTTCATCTGAGCCGATTGCTCAGACCACAAATGCTGACGTTTTTGTTCCCCTGCATCGGGGTTCTAACCCTAGCCATTTTTTTCCTAAGACGGAGTTTTTCGGTGAGCTTGATTTGAAATTAATCTTCCTGGACCAGGTCAAAACAGATGAGAGTGTCAAATGAGAAGATACAATGGTGAACACTATGTTAGTAATTTCTTCTTTTTTTATATCTGCACCTACCTTCAACATGAATGAGCCTCAACGTTGCTAATCACCATCAACAAGCTGACAACATAAGCAAAGTGTCATGACTCGATGCTTTGCAACAACGAGGGATCTTTTTTGCTGCACGGCCTGTGATCCACAAACCACGGAGTTGGAGGATACCGCTATGACTCCAACGTATTTTCTCATTTTGACTCGCTCGTCCATTTTAATGTGTTTGTGGTGAAGGTGACTGTTTACAGTCGGGTTGAGGCTAAAGGTAATTACAGTTACAGTTACGGTTGTGGTGAGACTGAGGATGACAATTATGCTTCGGGTTATGGTGATGCTTATGGTGAGAATGATCGTCGCCGTGACGGTCACGCTGAGGGTCAGGATGATGGCTAAGCTGACCGGGACGATGAATGCTGACTGCCATGACTGAGGGTGACGGCAATTGTCACGCTTCGGGTGAAGGCACGGCATGATGGACCAAACGGCCTTCTCCTGTGTCAATTCCTTGTATATCTTTGGTCCGCCCTTGCATTCGATTATGAATAATTATTTACACATCATGTTTAGACTCACAGCTATTTTGTAATGTTTGTAGGGAACCGTGTTTAATTTGTGGTTTGTTTTGCAGACAACTTCGGCGAAGCTGGACATGTCGACCATATTTTGTTTATCCACGCATCTTTCGAGAAATTTCTCCATCAGTTTTCCTGAGTTGTACATTATTTTGTTGTTGTTCTTGTTGTGGATAACATAATGTGCAGATGTTTGTTTATACAGTATTCTCTCTCTCTCTCCCATTTTTGTTTATTGTTTCCTTTGTGTTTACATACCTTTCATAGTCCTGAACTTTTTCCAAATCGTCATGCTTTTACCCTTTGCCTGTCAAACAGTTGCAATTCACCCCCCTTACAGTCTCTGTGCTTCTCCTGGGGTGTCATATCTTTGCTTTGTAAAAAGAAAAAGCGAATTCTGTGGGAAGCGGAATGTTCTCAAAAGTTCTTTCCACCTTTGGACAGTGCTTTTCCTGCTCTCTCGGTTTGTGATGCCATTGTTGCGCTGGGTAGTGTTTGGGAAGTGCTGAGCTGAGTTTAATTTTTTTTATTTTTAAAATCACTGGTTACACTTGTCAGACTGTGAATACATTGGATTGATTGTGGCGAAAGCAAGAAAGACTTTCATTGTTTTGAAGAGTTGCTGTAATGTTAACCAAAAACTTGTGGGTTAACTTGCTTTGGGGATTTTGTTTTTCTCTCGTTAATTTATGGCTCCGCTGCTAAGCTTCGTCGTTCGTTTTCTTGCTGGTTTTCGCAAACATGTAAAAGCTACCCTTTTGGAAGAAAAAAAAAGTTGATTATTATTTTAAAATTCCTGTTAATACTTTGATTGTAACTTGAAGGGCTTGTGTGAAAGTGTTTTGCGGTGGATCACACGAACACATTTGCAAGCCGGTGTTAAAAGTCAATGATGTACTACATGCAGTTGGGTAGTTTTAAACACTCCCTGTCCACCTCCCCAACCCTCTTTCCCCTTCACCTGTATTTCCCATACATCTCACATCTTTCCATTTACTTCTGTCTCCTTACAATCAACTTCTCTTTCTTTTCGCAAGTTTATCTTTCATCCCCACCCACTTTCACCTCCTACCCTAATGTGTATGGAATATGTAAATAGTCCTTGTTGGGCACACCTGTCTGAAAGAAAAACAGTATGATGTTCGATTCGGAGAGCATCCGAGTGAAACAGATCCCAAGTTGACAGTGAAAGACGCCATGCCCCGATGGAAGTTGTTTTTTGATGGCAGTTCAGTTAGCAATTGGACAAAGATCTCATCTTCAACAGAAAAATCAATTAAAAACACATGAAAGGCTGCATTGTTCAGCCACTGCTCAATCAAAGTGATTGCTTGCTGGATTCGAGCTAAATGGGTAAATTGCTGTGCACAGTAATCGTGTAAATTGTCATCAAATTCCAAAGATCCTTCATGGCTTTCACTGTTTTTTTGTTTTGTTTGATTCTTCTTTCTTTTACTTTTCTTTTTTCTGGTTTTATGCACAGGTTTGTATTGATCATTCGGTGTACTTTAATTGCTTTCAAAAATGTATTTTTTAACCAAGGGAGATGTCTCTTGTAATAAAAATGTGCTAATTATACTGGTTATAGGCTACAGTTGTCTGGAACGTTTTTTTATTTTATTTTATTTTTTAAAATCCGATCCGGTGTACAATGACTGCCATGTTACAGAGCGTTGGTTCTGTCAAAGCAGTTTTGAGGTTAGGGTCTTGCTGGGTGGTTTGCCATCCCTATCCCAGTAGTAGTTATGATAGGAATTTGTAAATTAGCCATGGTGCCAATGATAACTCGCTGACTCTTCATGAATGACACCGTGGGATATTTAACGTCCATCAGCTCATGCCAGCAGACGGGATGCCAAGTTTAACGTCCATCCGAGGGACGGCACACATATTGCTGAATCCCCCTGCTTGTGAAACACCAGAATGACTGTTTATATCTGAGTTGGGATTTGAACCCAGCCTAGACAGCTTAGGGGTGAGTGTACATACCTATATGGTCTTTGGCCATCCTGACAGCCCATTTTTCTACATATTACTTTGTCATGAGGACTGCTCCTTGAAAGATGGTGTCAGTGGCATGATGTTACCAGTGGTTTAAACAAAGTGTAATGGCCAAAGTTCTCACCTGATCTGGTTTTTATGCCACTGGTGATGAAGTCACTGGAGGCATTATATTTTCAGGTTGTCTGTTTGTATGTATGTACATACATCTGTCCATGTTAATGTTCTCGCTTTTCGCTGCAACTGCTTATCCGATTGACACTACGTTTTCACCATACTCCTGCAGAATGGTTTAAATACTCCTCTGGTAGGTGCTGTTGTGTTTATTTATTTTTTTAGAATGTTTTAATGATAATTATGACATCATGTGGTGTGGCAGCTATGTTGGAAAAAAGGAAAAACTTTGGACCTCAGTATCTCCAAAACCACTTCATGGAGAAAAATGGAAACTTGGCACACGTGGTCTTCCACGTGGGAAATAAATGTCATTTTTTTTTGATGATGTCATAATTTCATACGTCAACCACTTTATCCGATAAGTTTGAAATTTTTTGAGAATCTTGGGCTAAATCGTATGGGGGGTTGGGGGGGATTGATGATGTCATCGGTCACGTTGTTTGGCAGCCATATCTTTATGAACATAACATTCAAAAATGTTCTCTGAAATGGCTGAACACATTTTGGCAAAACTTTACAGGTATGATCGCCTATCCATGAGAAACAAAAAGTTATCAAACGATGATGACATCATAGGTCACATGGTTTGGCAGCTATAATTTTTTTTTGAAGTATAAACCTTCAAAAATCCCCTTCTCCAGAATGTCTTGACAGATCGAGGAGAAATTTCACCCACATGTTCCCTAAGCCTTGTGGATATCAGGGTGTTCACAAATAATTAATAGGTCACATGGTCTGGCAGCCATATTGGATTAAATGACAATCTTAAAAAAAAATTTTCTCTTAAACCGCTTTGTTCAATCGACATGAAACATTACAATTATGATCTTGTGGTCATGGGGAATATATAATATATAATTTATTTCAACCTGATTCGGATACATGGTCTGGCAGCCAGAATTATTTAATATTTTGAATCTGGGTTCAGGGATTTAAATCAAACTTGGTACATGTAAGTATAATGATGTAATAATGTGGGTGGAAGCAAATCTGGTGAGGTTGCAACATAGAGGAGTATTTTTATTTTTATCTGCATCTTAAAAATACATTTTGCACGAAGCTTTCTGGGAAACTATCATACGTAGTATCACGAAAGAGTCACTGAATTGTGCAATTTGAAGTAAGAGACTGATTCTGTACATTTTTCGGTGCATTGAGAAAGGTGGGGAAGATGGAAGAGATTTGGAGGAAGTATATTAATGTCATTCAAGAGTAGAGAGGGGTTTGTTGTCGTCTTATTCAAACCATATGTGAATGCCTCGGCCCCATGGGGATAGTCCCACATTGGGACAGCTCTACCGCTGAACAGCGACACGGAGAGATAGCTCCACTTTAGAGGCATCTCTGTCCACCCACACCTATTCTGCTGCCAAAAGAATAACAGAAGTTCCCTTCTCAGGAACTTCAATGCAGGAGGAGGTCATCAGACCCATCAAGCTTGTACAATGGTTGCCAACTTCTGGTTGTTTGTCTATGCTGTATCTTTGTTTAAATGCTGAGCATCAAGTAAGGAAGCAGTACCTACTACCAGTTTTGAAGTCTTTTGTATGATTTAGTCAGGTCTTGAACCAAGCTGTTAGATACATCCCAGATACAAAGCGGACGCTCAAACCATTACACCACAAAGTGTGGTTAAACCAAAATGACATAATCTGCACGAAGCTGAGGAATAACTCGGCGAAATTTTCTACTTTCCTCAAGTGTGTAAAGTACGACATAAAATGTGTTTCCTTTGATGAGAATCACTCGTCCGTGTGTAAAGTTATACGTTTACACATGCATCCTGTAAATTCTCCCACGGTCAATGAACTATCATGATTTGAAAGTTCATCCACTACACCGGTTAAATTAGCTTTGTACCGATTTGAAAAGGCTGGCAGGATGGCCGAGAGATACACACACGAGCTGCCAAGTCAGGGTTTGAATCCCGACCCAGATATAAACTGTCATCCTGGTGTTTCACAGGCACGTTGATTCATTATCATTCAGGCATTCAGGCACGTCCCCTCGGATGGATGTTAAACTGGGCATCCCGTCTGCGTTGGTGGATGTCAAAGACCTTGTGGTGTCATTCGCGAAGAGTAGGCGAGCTGTCGCCGGCATGCTGAACAAATTCCAAATTGCTACTTTAACTAACGCTGGGAAGGCAATGGCAAAACACCCAGCATAACCTTTGCCAATAAACTTTCACAGGACTGGACCTGTCTCAGAGCAGAACACCAGAATACTAACTAGAACGTTACTCGGCAGAGCGCGTCCGTCCACCAGGCTGAACAGTTTACGTTTTGTATCCCAATGATGGACCAGATCTGCATCTGGACCTGAACCAAAATCGAATCGACTTGTTCTTGTCACCTAACCAACTTCTCCACCAAATTTCCTCTGAATCAGTCCATAACTTTGAGATGACAGACACACACAGACCTTCCATCCACGGATACTAATACTGATTTCAGGAATCCTGAATTTTAGGTTGTTTAAATTATTTCAATGGTTATTCCGACACGGATAACAATGTTTTCAACTATCAAAACCCCATTCCATCCTCTTTTGAAGGTTGTCTTCAAATGTTTATTGGTTCACGCGTGGACACCTACAATGCAGCATTGTCCCGATTTAAACGTGAACTGGTTCGATTGGATGAACGACACGATTGCAGACAACATCGGGAGCGGAGTTTGCCCGTGTCGAGGACCGCACGTCCATCGTGAGCCTGCGAGAGAGAGTTTGAGCGATCCCAGAATTCCGTGCGCGCCGCCATGTTGCTTGTATTCACTTCCCTGGGAAACGACAGCACCAGTAGCTCCACAGGCGAGCACGTTTATCTCGTTATTCCTATTTGCAGCAATGAAAGGTCACGCCAATTATTATTTGGTCTTGTTAGGTCGTGTTCACCTTTTCGAGCTTCTTGGGCTCGTCAACAAATATGGCGTCCGCGCACTGCATCATGGGTACTCAAACGACTCGGTGCAAGTGTATTCCGCTTGTTTGATTGGTCAGCTTCGGGGTTTAAATCGGACCGTTGAGCCTTGAGGGGAAATTAATGAATCCTTGGATCCAAGAGGGGGAAAAGGTCCCGCGATAAGATCCTATTCCTGGTGTTGGTTTTATGGTGAGGGCGGTGGGTTTGGGATCCGAGGGTCCTGAGTTCAAATCCCACTCGGCTGTTGAATTAATACCTGGTGGGGTTGACTAAAAATATAATTATATATTAAAAAGGACTTCAGCAACAGTCAGGCGTGTTCCATGAACAATCAGCTTGTGGAGCGCTCGCCAAGTGGCTTTAGTACTTGAGCAAGGACTCAAACGGAACGGCTGGCTTGGCAAGTGTGAGCAAGTTGACTGGTGACTAAGCACTCCCCTGCTATACCCGCGCACAATACACCGCCTATACACAGCGGCAGGCGTTTGTTGTTATAATCGAAGCGAAAAAGAACGAAATGAACGTTAAAAGGTTATGACGGCAAGAAGATCGAACATCACGTGTTATTTTTGCTTAGCATAATATGTTTGCCAAAGAAATGCGACGAACGCGTGCCACGCCTGTCTCGAGACCGGAAGTATTTCCTGTTTTTATTACCGATAACAAAAAAAAATCAAATGTTCAACAAAATCTAGTAAAGACCCACTACAATACCAGATTTTACATCACGAACGTAAAAATCAAAGTAGATTTAAAACAGTTTTGAATGTCACTCTCCACACTCTAACTTCCTGTCAGGCATGGTGGTTTCCACCCCTCCCCCTTTTCCTTCGACGACGTCACTTCCTGTCAGGTATGGTGGTTTCCCCCTCCCCCTTTTCCTTCGACGACGTCACTTCCTGTCAGACATGGTGGTTTCCACCCCCCTCCCTCTTTTCCTTCGACGACGTCACTTCCTGTCAGGTATGGTGGGTTTTATTTTTATTTTTTTCTTCCTTCAACGACGTCACTTCCTGTTGGTGTGTGTGTGTGGACGCTTCACTCCTCGGAGGAGTTCTTTACGATGATGGGTGAGAATGGACTCGAAAGTTCGTGTTAAAAGCACAAAGACGAAGGAAAGTGCGGTTTATACGTTCGATCAAAGACACGGCGTGCTTAGACAGCACGGCAGGAGCGACGTGCTTACACAGCACGGCAGGAGCGACGTGCATCGCTCGAAACCCCCAACTGTGGACGTGGCTTGTTGTATCTGGCGGTTAAAGTCGTTTACGAAGCGAATTTGTTGTTGGTTCCGAAGGTTTTATTGTTTTTTAAATTTATTTATCGACATTCTCCGTTAAAAAAAACCATTTTATACACAATAGTTGAAATATGTCAAAAATATCTAAATATTTTCAGAAGCTCCTTGAGGGTGTTTGGTGTTAGGGTTGTTGTGTTTCACCAAGTCCTAAATCGATGTGGTGAAGTTGACAAGTAGTCTGCTGGGTAGTGTTGCCATGGTTATTTTCCACGAAGCATCTGGGACGCTGGTAGGAGCGCAATGAGGAACTGAACATTTGGGATTCTGGGTTCGTTCTTACCTGTCGGTGCTGTGGGATGCTGCTCATACTCCTGTTTGCTGTTTGGGTTTTTTGGGGGTTTTTTTAACCACATCTCTGAGCATAAGGCTTGGCTCCTTGTGTTAGCCTATTATGAACATGTCTATGTTTCTGTATGGCCTGGCAGGATGGCCTAATCTCAATCCAGCTCGAAACTGTCACCTTGCTGTTTCCGCAGACAGGCAAGCCATCAGAACAGCAAGCCATCAGACGGGCAAGCCATCAGACGGGCAAGCCATCAGACGGGCAAGCCATCAGACGGGCAAGGCCATCAGACGGGCAAGCCATCAGACGGGCAAACCATCAGATAGGCAAGCTATCAGACAGGCAAGCCATCAGATAGGCAAGCCATCAACGGGCAAGCCATCAGCCGGGCAAGCCATCAGCCAGGCAAGCCATCAGCCAGGCAAGCCATCAGCCGGGCAAGCCATCAGCCAGGCAAGCCATCAGACGGGCAAGCCATCAGACAGGCAAGCCATCAGACAGGCAAGCCATCAGACAGGCAAGCCATCAGATAGGCAAGCCATCAGACAGGCAAGCCATCAGACAGGCAAGCCATCAGCCAGGCAAGCCATCAGCCAGGCAAGCATCAGCCGGGCAAGCCATCAGCGGGCAAGCCATCAGCCGGGCAAGCCATCAGACGGGCAAGCCATCAGACGGGCAAACCATCAGCGGGCAAGCCATCAGACAGGCAAGCCATCAGCCAGGCAAGCATCAGACAGGCAAGCTATCAGCCGGGCAAGCCATCAGCCAGGCAAGCCATCAGCCGGCAAGCCATCAGACGGGCAAGCTATCAGCCAGGCAAGCCATCAGACGGGCAAGCCACAGACGGGCAAGCCATCAGATGGGCAAGCCACAGACGGGCAAGCCATCAGACGAGCAAGCCATCAGCCAGGCAAGCCACAGACGGGCAAGCCATCAGATGGGCAAGCCACAGACGGGCAAGCCATCAGACGGGCAAGCCATCAGACGGGCAAGCCACAGACGGGCAAGCCATCAGACGGGCAAGCCACAGACGCGGCAAGCCATCAGACGGGCAAGCCACAGACGGGCAAGCATCAGATGGGCAAGCCCACAGACGGGCAAGCCATCAGACGGGCAAGCCATCAGGACGGGCAAGCCATCAGACGGGCAAGCCACAGACGGGCAAGCCATCAGCCGGGCAAGCCACAGACGGGCAATCCATCAGACGGGCAAGCCATCAGACGGGCAAGCCATCAGACGGGCAAGCCATCAGACGGGCAAGCCATCAGACGGGCAAGCCATCAGACGGGCAGCCATCAGACGGGCAAGCCATCAGACGGGCAATCCACCAGACGGGCAAGCCATCAGACGGGCAAGCCACAGACAGGCAAGCCACAGAGAGGCAAGCCATCAGACAGGCAAGTGTGCCGTCCACGGAGGAGGACGTTAACCCGGAGGACTCATCTAACAGCACTGTTTGTTGGTGAACGTTAAAGATCCCCACAGTGTACTTCGCGAAGAGTAGGCTAGTTATCTCCGGCACCCTTGCCAAGCCAAATGACCAATTCCCGCCTTAATTGATTGCTGGGAAGGTGATTGCAAACCACCTACCATAACCCGAGCCAAAAGACTGCTTCGGTTGCACTGACGTCGAACCTCACTGTCAAGTTGAACATTAAAGATCAGAATTTTCCGATTTTTTTCCTCCTTGGAGATTCCTTCTCCATGCATATGCGTGTTTTGCCTCCTGTTTTTTTGTCTGACGTCCTGATCCGTTGAGTGTGCGAGCTATTCCACGAGCCTCGACTATGTCCACAAAAAAAGCGTCGGCTGCATTGATGATTATTATGATTGTATATACAGTTTTCTGCTGTTTTTATTTCCTTATTTTATTCCAAGTTCACCAACTTCATTTTAATAAATGGATTATCATTTTGCATGTTTATGTCACGTATGCATTGACCGATGGAACGATTGCATCGCATCATTTGAAAAAGAGACTTGATCAATGTTAGCTGGGATCATATTATTCAAGTTAATAGGTTCTCCATCATTGTTTACCAGTGTGAGAAATGAGAAGCATTGTGAATGAAAAATAATGTTCTGTGAATTATTTGAGGGGGGGGGGGAATGAGACGGCTGATTTGTTAACTCAGGTTTAACTCGAAGGGCACTCTATAGAGCACATCCTTCCGCCACGTAATGCCTGATCCACGAGAACATACTATCGAGCCCAACACATTTTTGAAATACCGTGCTGCACTGTCGTGGCCAAAAATATTGACACCCTTGCACATTTTTCAAAATAACTCACAATTTTCTCTAAAAATAAGTTGAAATTGACCAAAGTATTTTGTCTCCACAATTCTTTATTTCACTGTTAATGTTACAGAACCTTTGTTTTTGATTCTAAACTTAATATGTCCTTTTAAATATAAAGGAATGGCATTGACAAAATTATTGACACCCAAGACTTAATATTTGGTAGTGCAGCCTTTGGACAAAATAACCAGTCAAGCATTTCCTATAGCCATGAACGAGCTTCCTACACCTCTCTACTGGCAGTTTGACCCACTCTTCTTATGCAAACTGCTCCAGTTCTCCCAGATTTGAAGGGTGCCTTCTCTCAACTGCTGTTTTCAGATCTCCCCACAGGTGTTCAATGGGATTTCGATCTGGACTCATTGCTGGCCACTTCAGTACAGTCCAGAGTTTGGTGTTGAACCATTCCTGGGTGCTTTTTGAAGTACTTTTGGGGTCATTGTCCTGCTGCAAGACCCATGACCTTCGACGGAGACCCAGCTTTATGACATTGTGTTGAACATTGTGCTCCAAAATGCCTGGATAATCTCCTGATTTCATGATACCATGCACACATTCAAGGCACCCAGTGCTAGAGGCAGCACAGCAACCCCAAAGCATCACTGAACCGCCTCCATGTTTGACTGTGTAGGGAAGGTGTTCTTTTTTTTTGAAGGCTTCATTTTTTCTGGAAACAGAGATGATGCGTTTTTCCTAAAAGCTCTAATTTGGTCTCATCTGTCCACAGGACATTCTCCCAGAAGGATTTTGGCTTGTTCAGGTGTGTTTTGGCACACTCTAGTCGGGCTTTCTTATGTCTCTCTCTCTCAGCAGTGGGGTCTTTCTGGGTCTCCTACCATAGAACCCCCTTTCGTTGAGTTGGCGACGGATGGTGCGAGTTGAAACTGTCGTACCTTGTGTCTGAAGGTCAGCTTGAATCTGTTTGGCAGTTCATCGAGGTGCTTTCTCCACCATTTTAACAATCCTTCGCTGCAATCTTCGATCAAGTTTTCTCTTGCAGCCACGTCCAGGGAAGTTGGCTACAGTGCCGTGGGCCTTAAACTTCCAGATAACATTGCGTACGGTGGACACAGGAACATCAAGGTCTCTGGAGATGGACTTGTAGCCTTGAGATTGTCCATGCTTGGTTAGAATCTTGTGTCTGACCTCCTCAGACAATTCTCTAGTTTTATTTCTTTTCTCCATGCTCATTGTGTTACACACAGTGACACAGCACAGCAGAATGACTCCTTTTTCTCCATTCAAACTGGTTCAATGAGTGATTTATATATTGCAGGCACCTGCAATTCACCACAGGTGAGTTCATTTCCAAAGTAAAGAAGAATCACCTGCTTGAAATCTAATTATTTCTAACAACTTCTAAAAGGTGCCAATAATATTATCCGGGCCATTTAAGATTTCTGTATGGAATAAGCTAAGATTTAGTAATTTTTTTCAGCTTTTTTTGTTTTGTTCCACTGCAAACCAAAGAAATACATATATGGATACCAAAATATATTTTAATTTCAACAATTTCCTGGAAGAAATGGTGCCTTATTAGGAAAAAGTGCATCGGTGCCAATATTTTTGGCCACAACAGTATATTGTTTTAGGCCCTATCTCTCAATGGTGAAGAATCGCTTTAAGATTAAATAATTATCGTATC
Organism: Eptatretus atami; assembly: GCA_035128595.1. Classification (NCBI taxonomy): domain Eukaryota; kingdom Metazoa; phylum Chordata; class Myxini; order Myxiniformes; family Myxinidae; genus Eptatretus; species Eptatretus atami. The sequence continues at coordinate 53,439,826 of CM068955.1, forward strand.
CAGATCCGGATTCGGATCTTCACTAATATTGAATCAGTTTGCCCTTGTCACACACCCAATCTGCCCAACAAATTTCATTTCATCCGGATCCGTCCACAACTTTTTGAGATGTCCTGCACACAAACAAACAAACACACAGACAGACAGACAGACAGGGGTGAAAACATAACCTTCTTCACCTCCGGTGGCGGACGTAACTAGAATGGCACTCAGTCGAGCACTTACCCCCGCCAGACTGAACAGTTTATGTTTAGTATTTCACGAATAGGCAGGATCTAGATCCTGACCTTAACGAAGATGTAATCGTCTTGTTCTTGTCACCTACCCAACTCTTCCACCGAGTTTTGTCGTAATTCATCCACAATATTTTGAGATATCATCATGCTACACTGTAAATCGTTTTTGGCCCCATCTCTCATTGGTGAAGAATCGCTTACAAACTCAAAAAATTCTTGTATCTGAATCTGGATTCCGATCTTCACCAAAATCGAATCAGTTGGTCCTTGTCACACACCCAACATGTCCACCAAGTTTCATCTGAATTCGTCCATAACGTTTTGATGTATCATGCTCACAGACAAACAATCAAATAAACAGACAGACAAACAGGGATGAAAACATAACCTCCGTCCACCTTCGTTGGCGGAGGTAATAACGGGTGTTTTTTGTTTTGTTTGTTTGTTTTTTTACCACCACGTGAAAGTTATGTTTGTATTCTCATTTTTGTTGCAGCTGTGGGGACCGGCTTGTCGTTCCTGCTTTCCTCCGTACTTTCGCTGCTCATCTTTGCAGGAATGCAGTTGTTTGGAAGGCATTTGGCATCCCAGGAATGGCTCACCATTGTTGGAGGCTTCTTTGGCTCCGTCCTCTTCATCTTCTCCTTAACCGTATCCCCACAATCCTCCTCGATAGCCACGTGTTGCCGCTTTTGGCTTATGTCGGGTGCTTTGTGCAGTTGTGATGAAACATGGGTTATGTGTGGAAGATGCAGTCCATGAAACAGCTACATTATCCTTGAGATCGGTCGTTATGTTCATGCACATATAATAAACCCATGCATTTCGAGTTCCTTAACATGCAGGCTTTCAACAACATGGAAAACTTGATTTTTGGTAAAGGATTCCAGGCAAAGATCTTCCCTGAAGGTACGTTATTTTTGTTTGTGTTTCTTGAACCTAGAGAGAGAGCCAATGCATTTCCATGCACTTGATTTATCAAGAGACCACTCAACCCTGTAATTGGTTATAAAACTTCAATTTTTCTGTTGGCTTAAGTTGCTAATTCCTGTGCTTGGTTATTTCATTAAGCCTGACATTGCCAAATGCTGCTAGATAAGATAACTTGCTGTGACAAACCCAATTTTCTTTGCTTAACGGTGCAAGGACAGATAGCTGCCAAACAAGTTCGATTTCCATTCCGCTTTCTCCAAATCCAATTTTGCTCCTCAATTGGCTTGTGAATTTTATAAATGCCTTTCCCAGATGCAGTTGCTGTGTTTACACATAGGCTGGCCAGATTTTTATATTTGGAATATATATTTATAATTGCACAAGAATTGCCTTTATTTTGCGCCAAGGTGGAGGATTTCTAAAATTGATCGATAATTATGCGAGTGTCATGCGTCCACCCATGCCCTCGATTGATTACCGTGCTCTGGACGTTAAACCTGCACTTATCCTAATTTGTCATCAGGAAGGTTATTCCTTCATTGCATGCACTTGTGACAAATCTGCTTTTCTTTTACTTTATTTCACCAATTCCCAATTATTATGGTGCACTTGTCCTTACGATGTCTCGTTTGGGTTCGATTGTCCACATGATTGTAAACCGTCAGATTAGCAGGGTGTTTTATCGATGGGAAGCACTGCCCATTGCCTTGATGTTGAGCTGGGTGCCTTGTGCGCTTGCATTTATTGTTTGATGTCAAAGATTGCATGGTGTCCTTTGACGGAGTTTGGGATGGCATGTGTGTTTCCCTTCTGTAACCCTGGTTTTATTTGTGATACAGGCAGCACAGGATCAAATCCCCTATACCAAATGCACTTTGCAGTTGACAACTAATGCCTTTATAATTCATGTAAAAGTATACTTCCATCTCCTAATGGCTTTGTCCTGTGTGATAAATTTACAAGGTCCTTCATGAGTCTGATATCAGTGTTAACTAGAAGGGCACTTGGTAGAGTGCATACCTCCAAGGCTCATTTAGTTTACGTTTTGTATCCCACTGATAGGTCGGATCTGGATTCGGACATGAACTAAAATTTAATCGGCTTGTTCTTGTGTTTTTTTTAAATCGGCTAACTAACTCATCCACCAAGTTTTGGCCGAATCCGTTCACACCTTTTTTGAGATTACCATGTATTATCGTTCCCCCCCCCCCCAATAATGCCCCCCCATTAAGTGGTGAAGAATCACTTAAAAATTCTTGGATCCAGATTCAGATCTTCACCAAAATTGAATCGATTCTTCCTCGTCGCATACCCGTACACAAATTCTTGAGATATCCTGCGATATGTCATTTTTGGCCCAATCTCTCAATGTTGAAAAATCGCTTTAAAAATTCTCGGATTCAGATCTGGATCCGGATCTTCACCAAAATCTAATCATTTTGTCAGCGTCACATACCCAAGCTCTCCACCAAATTTTGTCCGAATCTGTTCACAACTTTTTGAGTTTTGTTCACAAACAGACAATACAAGCAAACAGACAGACAGGGGTGAAAACATAACCTCCATCCACCTTCCGTGGCAGAGGTAATAAGAGAAAAAAAGAGATTAGCCTCGTTATCACCACCATCCTGGCCAAATTGCTGCCTTAACCTACTGTACAAAGGGCACTGCATCAGTGGCACAGCCATCCCTTCGTGATGATTTAACAAGCCAACCAAGTTGGTGAGAAGTGTAAGGGGGAGAGGAAGAATCAAAATTTGGCCATTTTGCATGATGTTGTTAGCTCTTTTTGGGTAGTAGAAGACATCTGCCATGTTGGTGTTAACATACGCTTTCCTATTGCGTTGTTGATGCAATAGTTGTACTTGTGGCATGAAGTCACCATTATCTTACCGCTTGAATATCTTCTCTGCAGACTTTTTTTTAATAATGTCACTTCATTGATTTAAATGATGGGCGTTCAAAATGTTCTCGGAATGAGATGCAATCATCCAAAAAAGTTTTTAAGCAATAAATTTTATCTTGTTTCTCTTCCATGAGCCTATCTATTCCTGCACTAAAAAAAACAGAGCCAACATGTTTTCCTTTTGAAATATTGTCGTGTCCGGCGGTGGGAGGGGGGAGAGTGGGTTGAGACCGACCTTGACGAATAACCGAACAGTTCTCCCTTGGAGACGAATCGCCAAATTCCTCTGAGTTTAATGGAGGGCGGCAGGGACGCGTCACAGACGGGGGCACACGGGTTTATACTCGAATCCGCAACAAATAGACAGGCACAAGCAATCTAAATAAATAAGGGTTTAATGACATAAATCAGATATTTATAATGGAGATGTATCAAAACGGGATAATAATGAAAAGTGAGGTGAACTAAATTCCAATTTGAGGCGCCTCCACACAGACAAGGGGACAGAATAAATAAAATAATAATCCCTCCTTTTATCCCGGCACTTAGCTGTGTGCCCAGAGATTATCTTTTCGAACTTGATGATCGAACCGCGTCGTTCTGCGTGGGAAGCTCGCAACATGGAGCCAAGCCGCTCTCTCAGCGGGAAGCGTGCGGGTGGTGATATTTAACACCCAGGGTTAAGAAACCGCCATGCTGCTTCTTTTCACGATTGCACTTGCCGACAAAGCTCCTGTGCAAAATGGCACCGCCGTCTTCCCCGAAGGCACAACACGAGGCTTCGAGGCACGGTCTCACACGACCCAGCCGAACAGTCAATGGCTAGCGCATGGTCTCGCTAGTTGTAATTCCTGGAGGCGGGTTTTCGCCTGCTTGAAAATGTCCAGCTCAGTTGTTGTTCGCAGGACGTGATTCCTTTTTTCGCTGGTCTTGAAATGCAAAATCATAGGAAAAGGTCAGAGGGGGCAATCACATCCTGGGAGAGATTAGCCTTCGACCCTCCCTAATTTAACACAACACCACCCCCGTGTGGTGACACGTAACACTTAAGCTCACAGTTTCCCTACTTAATTTACATCGACATGTCTCCTGCACATCCACGGGCCATGCTACTCTATACAATCCTACTCTTATTATGAAGTTCCTCCATCTACCCCACAAACAAAACACAGCCCCCCCCCCATACTCCCCAACCTAGGAGCCGTAGCTCCTGCAAGGTTCAATGCAGGCGTTACTGCTCCAGCCTTCCCACTTACCGACTCACACCTAATTAGCCTATGAAATAAATTAGGAGGGGCTGTAGGAAGCGAGCCGTAGCTAACTTAGCTATTCTCAATGAGGAGATGCCAGAGAACCAGGCCAGCCACAAGAACTGCGTCGACAAGATTTATTGTGAGAGGCAGCAGGATCAATGCCTGCACCCCCCTCCAGGATCCGGTACACCAAAATTTCTCTCACCTGCTCCCAGAAGCCTGCATCATCCTCCTGGATCTGGTAGTCCCAAAGTTCTCACATCTATCTCCGATCGATGCCTGTATCCTCCAGGAAAAACTGTGGCTGTAGCTATAATCCAGACAGACATTCTCACAGCCCAGTGGACCCAGTTAAAACTGTATATCTTGGGTATGCCAGGTTGAGGGCGGAACAAAGCAATGACTGGCTGAACCTGCAATCACCACAACCTGGTGTTGGCTTTGCAGTTAGGGTGGTGGCTTGGGATCCTCGGGTCCTGAGTTCAAGCCCCATTGGCCGCTGATTAACACCAGGGTGTTGACACAGCCTGTCATCATTCTGAGGTCGGCTAAACGAGTACCAGTGTAGCAGCCAAAAAGGCTGAACACGAAGGGAAGGGGTATTGATGGATTTATTCAATCTGGTATTGGTGTGGTGCAGGCATGATTGGCAGAATGGCCTCCTCCTGTGCATAATTTCCTTATAATCCTTGTAAAAACCACAACCAGCATGACGACAATAATTCCCAGGTACGCATGGACGCCGGCAACCGTACTCCACCATCCACGATAGACAAAAGCTAGACGAACAGCCACTAACAGCTTGGTTAACGCAAATGCCATCACCTGACCCTGGGCTGTTACGCTAGTCTGCTTGGCTCCCTGCAATGAAAGTTGGAGTGAATTGAGATGTGTTTTGGCCTCTTGCAGCTCTTGCTCCAGCTTCTCTACTCAAATTCCTTGCTCCTCAACCTGCTGCTGCATTTGGCTGTATGCCTGCTCAGAGGCCTGCTCCTGTTCTTTCTGTTGGCATTATTCTGGCTCCAACTTTCTTCCTGCCGACGTCTTTTCACCACTTTCTGGGCTTCTCTCTTGAAGGACTGCAGTTCTGTACGCAATGCCATGATCTCCTGGCGTAAGCTCTCTATCAGCAGATCTTTTTCATCGGATCCTTCTTCAATGCTGGGTTCTAGAATCAACAAAGGCTGTGGTTCTGGTTGTGGTTCAAGTTATTGCTCTTCCTCACCTGCTACTCACCTCTTCCTCAGTCACCACTATTGGACTCACACGCTCATCCAGCACAGATGCCCTCGTGTCCAGCCCCTGCTCCCCATCACACCAATTGCACCTCCGTGGGACAGGCTACGAGGAGACTCTGATCTGATATGACCTGGGTGAGAGGTGCCAGACAACACTGTCCAGCCTGTCATGGAGACAGTGCACGATAGATCCAAAGGTGCAAAAACTGCTTCAAAAGAGGAGCTCACTGTCCATATAGGCAAACAGCTCCACTCTCAGCTGAAAAATGGTGCCAATGCCACTCTCTCCCGCAGCGCCAAGCTCCCTGTCCGTCACCGCCAAGCCAGGTGGAAAAACCGGCCGCCCAATGTGGAAGTCAATTTTCCCCACGATCAACATGTGGCAGGTGGTTACAAGCTAACCGCAACGGTCATGACGGTGGTTCCACACGAGACAATCTTCCCAGCTGAGCAACCCGAAGTGAGAATCCCACAGAACATTGGGGTGTCCATCGCGCAAAAGCTTATGGAGCAAATTGCAGAACTTCCAGCTGAGAACAGAGTTGCTGGAAAGGGAGAAGGTGTCTGCGACATTCCAGAAGGTGTTGGCACCTTGTTCTCGGTGGGTGCCCAAGACGCAAATGCGGACATGTTTCTTTTCAAAACCTGCACTTGACTCACCCCAGCTTGATTCAAGATGAGCCTCGTGCACAACCAACAGAAAGTAATAGTTACTGCAACTCTCCTCAACACATTTTTCTTGGGACTGCTCCAAGATTGGCTCAACAAAACAAACTTCAAGACTTGCCTTCCTGTAAGTACCAAGTTCAGGAAGCAATGCTTCAGGAAGATCATTTTCCTCACTGAGCACCCTCACAACTTCAATGTCATTCCTCCTCACAGTATCCAATGTGTCATTCTCTATTGTACAATCATCAACAAGCATTTCTGTAGATCCACTCTCAAACACAGCTGTATCATCTGCATCACAACAGCGAGAAGCACCAGCCTCGTCATAACCATTTGCCTTGGCCTCACTTCCACAAGATTCATAAACAATGAGTAATTGGCCTTCACAACTATTATCAGGATCTGAACTCTGGGATTGGTTCTGTAAACTCCTTTCGAAAACATCACCTTCCCATTTGTCCACCTGACAAACATCCTGCTCTTCCTCTTGAGGTCCATCTGTGACTGTTAAGTCACCTTGCACTTTTTCAAATTGGGCAATTCTCTCTCCAGAGTTTACAGCAGCAAGCTCACCTTCACTTGTCCCAAGATCAGCCACTTGTTTGGTATCTGTCATGTCAGCATTACTGTCGCTCTCCTCTACTATATGTTCCGCAAATGGTTCAAACATTGGCTCTGCCAAATCTGCTCGCCACTTTTCAGTAACACCCCCATTGTCAAAGTGCAGCAAGTCCAGTTTAATTTCATCATTGGCTTCGTACGAGTCAGTCAGCCCATGCATGGTCTCAACAGCACCATAAACGTCACCTTTGAGAATAACAGAAACTTTTGGTTCTATCACCTCTTCTTTGATGGTGTTGTCGCAAGTGTTCAGCTACTCCTATAATATCTCATCCATTCTTTCCCCAGTCAATTATGGCTCCCATAAGCTTTTATCAGCTAACACCTGCTCTTGTTCTGTTGCACGACTTTCCAACTTTTGCACATCCTCAGCGAAACCACCACCCTGGCGCTTATAAAATCCCAATTCCTCTACCTGCTGTAGCATTCCGGCATCCACCCAGGCAGGATAGCCCTCCAGGTCCTCATTTACTTTGTCAATTCTTTTATTTGACCCAATTTCTTCTCCCAATTTTTTCCCCCCCATTTCATTCCTTTGTTCATCAATTTCGTTTTCCATTCCATCAATTTGTCCTTCCAATACCATTTCTTTCTCCATTTCCCCCATTTCATTCCTTTGTTCATCAATTTCGTCTTCCAATCGTTCATTAATTTCCCTGACTCCACCAATTTGTGCCCCCAGTTCCTGTGTTATTCCCTCCTTTAACTCATTCAATAATTTGTCCCTTCAATTCACTCATTTGTTTACTCATTTCATTGCTTTGTTCATTCATTTTTTTCATCAATTTGACACAAACTTTAAGAACAAATGTGTATTTAAGAACAAACCATTTGTATGCCGGATTTGAAGAACCGTCCAATCGTTCAAATTCTGAGTGGTTGGCTTCACGTACGATTTTACCCACAAAGAATAACATAATTGATCTTCTGCACAGTAACATCATTGACAGCCTGGCGGGTGACACTTTCATCGTCAAAAGTGTCGATACTTTGGCCGATCAAAACTTATCAGCCCTTTATCCACCTGAGTTTCTTTTAAAATTCAATAAATCTTTCAGGTCTGCCATCGCACGAGATGTCACAGAAGGCTAACACTCTCATCATGCTGTTGCAAAATCTCAATCCTTGCAATGGCCACTGCAACAGAACACTTTACCTCTTAACCAAGGTCACTGATCGTCTTCTTGAGGTGCGGATTCTCGACGGTGAGCGTGCTGGGTCTATTCTCCTTCTTCCTAGAATTATTCTTTCTCCTTCTGACACGGATCTTCCTTTTCAACTCCGCCGAAGACTGTTTCTGGTCAGGTCAGCCTTTGCAATGACTATCAACAAAAGCCAGGGTCAGAGCCTGCAACGGTGTGGAGTCCTGCCTCACGCCAGTGTTGTTACGTACGTACAGCTGTATGTTGCACCGATTAGAGTAGGAGACCCACTCGATCTGTGCATCTTTGCCAATCAGAGTGAATTCCGGATAAGGAGAGGGACTGAACATGCTGCAGGCTGACAAACCCGCAACGTTGTTTTAGTGAGATCATATAAACTCAGGGGCAGATCCAGAATGACATTTGCACGGTTAATATCTCCCAAGAAAATGTTGTTTTAAACTTAAAATGGACTAATTCGGCTCTGTAAGCAAAACCTTTTTTGTGCATGATATTAAATGTAGGCTATACATAATTATGAATTACCAGGGGCCCCCATCTCCCCTTCACTCCCCCTTGATCTGCCAATTAAATATATAACGGGTTTAAAAAAAAAACTGATTATCACTGTTGTTTGCCATCGCAAAGCATAAATGATGCCAATGGAAAAAAGGTGATGCCTCTAAAATGCTAATTCGCAATGTTTGTTTTTGTGAGATGTATCAAACGACCGTTTTTTTCCCCTGGATTGTCAGTTGTCACTTTAATTCACCATCATTGACACTTTAATTCACCATCATTGACACTTTCATTCACCATCATTGACACTAATTCTACATCATTGACACTTAATTCACCATTCATTTGACACTTTAATTCACCATCATTCACACATTTACATTCACCATCATTCACACTTTCATTCACCATCATTCACACTTTCATTCACCATCATGATCATTTATTCCATCATTCAACTTTTAATTCACATCATTCACACTTTAATTCACCATCATTCACACTTTAATTCACCATCATTGACACTTTAATTCACATCATCTGACACTTTAATTCACCATCATTGACACTTTAATTCACCATCATTGACACTTTAATTCACCATCATTGACACTTTAATTCACCATCATTGACACTTTAATTCACCATCATTGACACTTTAATTCACCATCATCACACTTTAATTCACCATCATTCACACTTTAATTCACCATCATTCACACTTTAATTCACCATCAATTCACACTTTAATTCACCATCATTCACACTTTTAATTCACCATCATTCACACTTTAATTCACCATCATTCACACTTTTAATTCACCATCATTCACACTTTAATTCACCATCATTCACACTTTTAATTCACATCATTGACACTTTAATTCACCATCATTTCACACTTTAATTCACCATCATTCACACTTTAATTCACCATCATTCACACTTTTAATTCACCATCATTCACACTTTAATTCACCATCATTCACACCTTTAATTCACCATCATTCACACTTTAATTCACCATCATTCACACTTTAATTCACCATCATTCAGACACTTTAATTCACCATCATTGACACTTTAATTCACCATCATTCGCACTTTCATTCACCATCATTGACACTTTAATTCACCATCATTGACACTTTCATTCACCATCATTCACCATCATTCACACTTTAATTTTGCAATTTACAATTTATTTTCACTTCAATGTCTGATCTCTGGGAACATAAAACAAATTCATGACATTATTTTGGCAATAAGTGTGCGGATGACTAAAATTTAACGCTGGGTTGTTCGCAATAAACAGCAACTTCCAGGAGCATGCGAGGCAGCGCTTCATTGCCCATACACTGCCCAAATAATGGGAGACTTCTGTGGGTCCCTGCTAGTTCCTTTGAAAAGAAGACATTGCCTTTTGGCAAACTTGTGAAAATGCTTATTGTGGTCGGTGTTGAAGCACCTACCAGCTCCATTTGTGATCGTGGGAATTTTTTTTTTAACCTGCATTGATCTATCTTCGTTCAAGGCCGAAAATCCGGCGACAAAACCACCAACGTTTCCATTCGTGATTTGCTGTATTTTATATATAATAATAATACTAATATGAATTATCTCACAAGGAATTTTACAATGCAGGAGATCATTAGGCCCATCAAAGCTTGTGCTTGTTTTCAATCTATGGTTGTTTGTCCATGCTCTCTTCTTTTTAAATGCTGAGCATCAAGCAATGACGTAGCACTGCAACACATACAATGTATATGCAGTACATACAAAGGCAATGAAGCAGACTTTTTAAGTCTTTGGTATGATTCGTCCGGCGCTCAAACTGCCAACCTACCAGACACTGAGCGGACGCTCCAACCATTACACCAGCAAGATTTAATCTCTCATGTTGCGGTTTGACTCCCTCACTTGTGGCTCAGTCATCCTTTGCACAATTGAGCAATTACAGCATTTTAATTATGCCCATTTTGCTAAGCAGAAATTGACACGAATCTGACTTTTCTTACCATGCATGGTTTGCAGTAATGTTATTTTCATACAACTACAGCTTGGGTAAATGTCATTTGAGAGAGTTGACTTTTTTTGAAAGGATAGTGATGTGGATCAACTCTTAATACTCTGTCTCTTAATACCCAATAAGATGTCCATACTCCAGGCAGCAGTTTGTATAGTTTGGCTATTGGGCTCGTGTGTAACTTTTGTTCAAAAAACAGGCCTTGTGCATGCATTGGTATACCTTGCAATGATGTATCTGGTCTCTAAACTCTTAACACAGCTTAATTCCTCTCCTGTATCTTTACCCATGCACCAGTGGAATTTATGGTGTTTACTTATTGGCTAAAGGCATAGACATGTCATGGTGAAATAGAAGGTCTTTAACGTATGGTACATGGGGGGGGGGGGCTGGCAGGATAGCCTTGGGGTATGTGCACTTGCCACTGAGCTTTCTAGCCTGGGTTATAATGTTTGGCCCAGCTATAAACTGTCAACCTGGTGTTTTACAGGTGAGGTGATGCATCGATGTGTGTGCCTCTCTCAGACGGACAATAAACTGGGTGTCCTGCTTGCATTAGATAGTGTACCTTAAAGATCCCGCAATGTTCTTTGTGAGTAGGTGACGTTGCCTGCCCCTTGGTTAAATTCCTGTGCTGACTGCCTGCTGGGAAGGCAATGGCAAACCACCTGCGCCGAACCCTTTTTCTTTGTGAGGCAGCCAAATCACTCATCTTTTTCATTATCGGTAATCTTAATGGTTATCGGTTATCATCAGATGCAGTAAAACAGCACCATTGACATCTCCCTCCTTTCAATCTAGTCGAACAGTCACCATTCAAACTAGTCGAACATTGAAACAAACTGACCCTGACTGATTCCCATTAACTGATTCCCACTTACTTGCAGTTAACTTTTCATGATGCAGTTAGCTCTGGGGACTATTCCCTTGTTGCATGTAACCCACAAGTTGAAGTTATTTCTCATAATTTTTCTTTTCTTTGTTGCAGTGTTTCTTTGCCTGTTCCTGTCCCTGTTTGCTTCTGGTCTTATCCACCGGGTATGCGTCACGACTTGGTAAGGATTTGCATTTCGGGGTCTGTGGGTTGTCATATTGAAAGTGTGTGCCTGTGCACGTGCGTGTGAGCTGCAATGAGTAAAATATATATCTCAACCAAGATTATCTCCTCTCCGATATTCTGGAAGTAATCTATCCTATAAGAGAGCCATTTGGCTGTGTCTGTGTCTTGCCATTTTTCTCAGAAATGGCTGAACAGATCTGAGTCAAACTTTGAGGTTCACCAGTGAGTGCCAAGGAGTGTTTTCGGCTCAATTTTTATTTTTATCGCTGTATTGTGCTGAAGCCTTTTTGATCAATCACAGTTATATTCAAGTCAGCCTGGTGTTGGCTTAGTGGTTAGGGTGGCGGCTTGGGATCCCAGGGTCCTGAGTTCAAGCCCCGTTGGCTGCAGAATTAACACCAGGGGGTTGACTCAGCCTGTCATCCTTCGGAGGTCGGCGAAATGAGTACCAGTGTACTGGTCCCGGTGTATGCCCCGGTTAGAATAGGTGTACCATATCCCTGTGTGTCGTAAGAGGCGACCAGGGTTGGTGTCAGGAAGGGCATCCGGCCATAAAACCATTGCCTCAAGAAAAAGCCCAACCCCTGCACAGCAGGGAAAAATGGCTGTAAAAACGGTCATTTATTTTTTTACAGTTATATTCAAGTACATATACGTATAAATAAATACAAAACAATTATCAGATATTTAAATACAAATAAACCTCTTCTGAAAGTGTTCGAAGTTGGTGCTTCTTCATCTTCTTCTTCTACTTGTTTTTGTTCTTTTTCTTCTTTTTCTACTTCTTCTTCCTGAACGGCCCCATATTTATACATCGGAGGCAAAATTAACCCAGAAACATCAACAGTACATCCGCAAGCATCCATTCACCGAATATCTAATTCCACTTCTCGCATAGTAATTTTGCAATGCCTCTTAGCCAATAATCTACAGGCTGTTTTCAAAGTCCCGTTACCCTCTCCACAGAACCTGCTAAATGAATATAATGAACACCCAATAGGTATAAATTTAAACTATGAATACACAGTACTTTTATTGTCACAAAAATTAAAGTATTAACATTACCATGAATATGTATATACGAAACGTACCAGGGTAGATAACGGTAGATTATGAAAGTGGGGTGGGGAGGGGAAGGTAACGGGACTTTGTAATCACCCAGTATAGTCCAGTACATTTCTCTATGTGTGAAATTGATTTTGCGATCTCTTAGTTTTTGATCTCATGGTCGCTTGACGGTTCACGGGGTTTCCGGAAATCTTGCGGGTTGTGAGTTGGACAGGCGACTGTGACGGGACATTTTAAAATCACTTTATCGTGCCTAAGCCTTTGTAGCCATGTGGAAGGTAATATTAAATGATCCTCCATCCCATTCCTCAGTGGGTGTCGAGAATTGTGTAAGGCCCCTACAGAAAATAGACCGGGTAAAGCCGGGTACCCCTATTAGTTTTACATACATCGGTGTGCTCTTGAAGATATTTTTTATTTCCATTATAACCCTTGGTTTATTCGGCACATTAAATGGATTCGCTTCGTAACAAATTGTTTTTGTTTTTAATTTGTCATCGGTTCCATGTTACGCTCCACTAAGCTTGCTCTCAAATGTTGCGTTCCTTAATAGAAAGTGACGATAACTGCAGTGGAAGTGCAATTATTGTTGTTATTTTTTTCATTTTTGGTCTGCCTGGTTTTTATTTTGCATGCAAGTTTGACTTTGTGATTATTGTATATAAAAGTTTCAGCGCATCATCCTTCAGTATTGATGGCATGGGAATTAAACGTGTTCTCTTGTAGTAATTAAAAATGCTCCATAACTGCCTGGGTCAAAAATCAAAGTGTTTCTCGTGTTCATGAAAACTTCCGATGCGTGCGGGAAATGCAAACGCAGACTCTTCGGAGAAATTTTTTTTATCGACTCGTTACTCGTACAAGCGCTTTGCTCGAATGTCTGGTACACAGTGCCAGGGATTAGTGTGCCCGAAGGAACCTCACCGTTATAACGGGCATTTATTACTATTTTATCGAAGGAAAATTCAAACTCTTAATTGATAACATGCCATTCATCTGGAACGATTTTTTTTGTTGTTGTTGGTTATTATAAATTCAACCGCTCCAAGGCAATTTGCCCTGTGACTGAATGCAATTCCTGCATTTTCATGGCCGTGGTGTTTTGGGAGCTGTTTTGGGGCCGGAGCACTTCGTTTGCTGCCACGACATCTGCTCCTTACGGTTTCTTTTTGGCGTCCATGAGCTTTTGCTTCTTTGATCAGATTTGTTTGTTCACGTTCTCATCTTTATGTTCTGAGCTCCAATTGATGATTGTGAAAAAAATTGCATTTGGTCTTCAAGACCTGGAATACTAGCTTGTAATGGTAGTTGATTAAGAGCGACTACAATTAATTTTATAATCTTGTTTAAAAAGCCGAAATTATTTCACTTCATGTTTTTTTGTTTGTTTTTTTTTGACTCGTATGAAAGTTCTGAAGTACAGTACTGTACTTTATAATCCTTTTGCCTCATTACTCCTTTTTCTCGTGGTTTCTGAGGCTCGTAAAAGAGTTGCCACACACACAGATCATGCACTCACTTACAAATGGAGATGCCAAACACAGGGATTGACATGGGACAAAAACACCCATCACCTTTGGGTTAAGTTACTTCCCTGAACTTGAATCTTGCCGCCGGTACCATCCAGTTATATTGCATTACTCTCCACCGTCTGCTGCGTATTTTTGGGGAGATATTCCCCTTTGCCCCCGCCGCACCCTCACCTTAATGGGATGCCAGATCATGGGGTTTGTCTCTGCTTTATCCTTTAAATATTGTGTGTCAAGTGAGGGAGGAACACATGCCATTTTAAAGTCTTTGCTATGAGTCAGCTAGGGTTGGAATTGAACCGCCGACCAACCAGACTCAGAGGAGGCTCTCCAACCACAATACCACCGAGTCTATTTTATGTATAAATTAGCAACACTATAGCGGTCCTCCAGATACGGAAAGGTTTGCTCTTCAATCCTGACATTACAGGCCACAACTTACATAACAGATAGACTTCGTGTTCGTGTTTTTAGATTCTCATCAAACATTTAATTTTCTGGCTTCAGAAATCCAAATCTCACTGATGTCAATCCCAGAAACGTGAATGTAGGATCACCAGGATTGAGCTGGAAAACAATTCGCACAAAGTCTTTATTCCTGCCGATGCATGTGAGAGGAGGCGGCACTCGGCCACCTGCTTATCTTCAAACTTTCATTCCCACTCGAACGCCGAGTGAACAGTTGGTCACTCCGCACAGTCGCTTCCAGATGTCAAGTCGGGGTTCCGACTCCAAGGCCCGGCGGTATTCAAATGGAGCAATTATAATCTGTCTGTGGGAACTGCATGGTAGCAGTAATGGGACATCGATGGTGGAGTCCTGCAGAATTGCACGCCTACCTTGGAGCTCAAAGGCCGTTCACAGCTCCGCGGGTTAATCCATAATGAAGTACCATCAAATTGCTTCCATGGCATTGTTGCGTTGCCACTTATGCATTCTCTCTTTTGCTCTCCTTGTCCAGCCGTGCACCCTTTTTTAGATTGTAGCTCCCGTTGCTTAATTTCCCCATTAAAACCATTGGCCTGGAATGGAATTAAATGTACATATCGTGTTCTGTGTGATATCCTGAGAAATTAATCAGTGGCGATGACTGCATTTCTTGTTACTCAACCGTGCTTTTTCTCATTAGTTGCATTTGCCATCAAAACAGCTCGAGTCTTCCATTGGCGAAATATTATTTTAATAAGGATCGGTTTCTTTGCGTTCTCGAAGTGCGGAGGATTTGTATTTCATTAAAGAATAGAGTGTTTCATTTGAAGCTTGTTTTGTTGTTTAAGTAGATACATGTTGGTTTTATTGGTTTGTTTTTAATGCTTTTTAAAAGTATTCCATTGCATATTTTCCCTTAGTCCATGTTTTACTTTATTTATTTATTTTATTGTGACCAGTACAGAAACCTTTGCAGTAATGGGACGTTGATGTTGGACGTCTGTAGAATTGCTCGCCTGCCTTGGAGCTCAAAGGTTTTGCATGGCTCCGCGGGTTAATCCATAATTAATTTCCTTTGCATATTTTTGTGCATTGTATTTCCTTGGCATATTTTCCCTTGGTCCAAGATTTATTGTTGTATTTATTTATTTTATCGTGACCTGTAAACAAAACAATGCAATGCTTAGTGATTACTCCACGCACGAGAAGCAAAAAGTGGGGTTAATCAATTGGTTCACTTCTGTCTGTCTGTCTGTCTGTCTGTCTGTCTGTCTGTCTGTCGACAAAGTCAGTTTATGATCGAGGAACAACTTAATTCAAATTGAATGTTGTATTTTGAACATGAATCGGAAAACCAGTTTGCCGTTTCACAGTACTTTAGCTCTGTATTCGTCCCGATCACTCATGTCCAGAGAGGAGTGAGATAATTTTTTTACTCGGTCTCCCTGCCTGGCAGTCAAACACCATTGAAAGTCATTCCAACCAGGAAACTCACTGTTTTTCAGGACGTCATAAAGAACACAAACAACAGGCATGAATCATGAATGTAACATGTTAGATAGGGTGT
>CM068955.1:53456046-53473546 GCA_035128595.1 Eptatretus atami
AGAGAGAGGCAGTTTTAACTATGTCTCTTATTAATTACGTAACACACCAGTACCAAAACACCACACAAAACTACACACACATCACCCAAAACAAGTCCTGGTGAGGGTCTGCAATCTCTGATTGCTCTTTTTGTTGTTTGTAATGGAACACTCACCTGGACTGCAGGACAGTGGTTTTGGCATTAAAATTCAAAAATACACAATTGGGAATTAGAGTTGGATTCAAATGGAAAATGTGGGAAAAAAACAATGGGAAAGAAATTCCTGCAATGGAAGAACAAAAGAAAGTTCGCAAAAACAACTTTAAAAGCCTCAAAACGCCTGAAAGAATCTTCAATTAGGACGAGAAAGCATTTCTGAGACTCCGGAGCAAATAACACATGAATCTCCAATTCTGTTGACCTTGCTGCTTGGCGCTGAGTGTTTCGTTTATATCTGATTTATACCATTAAAAGTGAAAGTATATCAAGAAACGCCAAATAACAGTTCTTCATGCCATCACGATAAGCTGGACCGTATTACATACATACACACACTATATGACCACAAGTATGCGGACACACCTTCTAATTAGTGGATTCGGCTATTTCAGCCACACCCATCACAGACAGGTGTATAAAATCAAGCACACAACCATGCAATCTCCATCGACAACCATTGGCAGTAGAATGAGCTGTACTGAAGAGCTCAGTGACTTTCAACATGGCACCGTCATAGGATGCCACCTTTCCAACAAGTCAGTTCATCAAATTTCTTCCCTGCTAGAGCTGCTCCGGTCAACTATAAGTGCTGTTATTGTGAAATGGAAACGTCTAGGAGCAACAACAGCTCAGCTGCAAAGTGGTAGGCCACACAAGCTCACAGTATGGGATCGCTGAGTGCTGAAGCGCATAGCGCGGAAAATCGCCTGTCATTGGTTGTAACACTCACTACCGAGTTCCAAACTTACTCTTGGAAACAACGTCAGCACAAGCACTGTTCGTCGAGAGCTTCATGAAATGGGTTTCCATGGCCGAGCAGCTGCACACAAGCCAAAGATCACCATGCGCAATGCAAACAGGTTGATGCATATTTTACCAAATTTTACCACTTCATTGGTCTTACTCCCTCTGCCTTCCACCTCTGTCCAACTCCTTGAAGAGGCACACATTTCTTGCAATCATCCATTCTATTTAAACTGGCAAAATGCAGGCTTGCTGTCTAACTCCACACTTCAGTTGTTGTTTTTCTCTTCATTTGTGAAACTGTCTTCCGAAGGCTGTTCAATCCCACCCTTCCATCCAAGGATTAAAGTTGGCAGTACACCACCAGCACATTTCATTCCCATCCCGCCCAATCTTTTCAAACACAATTAACCGTACCCAACCCAAAATTGTACTTGCAGGTTTCCTCCCTGACTTCTTTTTCCTGTTCATTTTTGTCTCCTTACCATTAGCTCCCAGCTCCCTTGCTTGTTGCTTGCACCTGTTGCACCACTCCCAAGACATTGTCTTTTTTTGACCTCTGTCACCTCACTCTTCCAAGAGCCGAAATCTTGCAAATGAAAAAATTGGTAGAATGTAGGAATGTACATTTTATTGCTTTGCGATTCATTTGCCCCATGACTCGGGTGTTGTTTCCCCCTTAAGGCATAGTTTTCATTGCAGTCTCCAGAAGCCGAACAAGGCTCCCCCAGGGGCACACCTTAGCCTTTGGGGGGCTCGACCCAAAATGTCATGTGATAATACTGAATCAGATCACTGAGTTGTTGGATTCGATGCCGTGTTATCTTCTTTGGGCATATCGATTTTATTATCTTTAGCATTGTCACAGTAAGCGGTGAATTAAATTGTATAATCATTTTCACATTTTATTGATATGCTCATCCCAAAGGGGAGTCAATTGGCTACAATTGTAATCGATATTGCTGCTCGGGGTTGCAGCGAATCTGATTTCATGACCTAGTTCTGCCAGCATTGGTTAATGGTGGACGTTTAAGATCGCATTGTCTTTTACAAAGAGAAGGAGACCGTCACCAGCACCATGGCCAAATACAAATTCCTGCCCACAGTTCAAAATAAATGGCAAACCACCCGAGTCATCCTTGTCGCGAGAATGTTTCGGCATGTTGTCATGCAGAGCACCACGAAAGGAGAGACTGCCTGTCAAATAGTGATGAGCCAACCTTCCACAAAGAAGCAGTCAGCAAAAAGTAAAATTTTAACTCCTCACCCCATGTACATCAAAAACACCTTCCCCTTCCGACTTTAGAAACTCCCTTACCCATATTTAAGGATGCCCTTAAAACTCAAGCACTTGTCTTTCCGTACTTTTTTGAAAAAAAAGTTTATTCTCTACAGGTTTTCCTCTCCAAAGACCTCTGATATAAAAGGATCTTGGGATTTAAAAGATCCTTCTCTCGGTGTCATTTTGAATCCACAGGCAACCTCAGTTCCTCTTCTTCCATTTTGCAGTCTTCACAGGAAGGTTTGCGTTGGCAGGTGCCTGGTAGAAGTTTGACGACACCTTGTTCAGGTAATACAGTAGTAGCAGTGAAAAGATCAAACTGCAAAGGTGAGAGAAGAAAAAAAACAAATGCATTAAAAAAATCAGGAACGCAGTGCCGTCAAAAATCCCAACAGCGACCACTACAAAGTATGTGTCCCATTTCATTAATCAAGAGCATCTCTGTGACACGTCCATTGCAAAAACATTATTGGAGCCAAGTGGGAAATGGATATGGTCGAGGGGTGGGTCTGTTATCATGAAAACCACTCAACGTAAAACACA
This sequence comes from Eptatretus atami, assembly GCA_035128595.1. Taxonomy (NCBI): domain Eukaryota; kingdom Metazoa; phylum Chordata; class Myxini; order Myxiniformes; family Myxinidae; genus Eptatretus; species Eptatretus atami. Next base: position 53,458,816 of record CM068955.1, read on the forward strand.
CAGCAAAGTAAAGTTAACAGTTATTTAACTAGAGCGCTTGTAGAACATGATACCCCATGCAGTGTTTAAGTATATACTTCAATTTTAAAATTACCCCGTGTGGGGTGACGGTCATCTCTATAATGTTTTTTACTATCATAATCGATGAACCGTTGCCAGATATCTCCTAAAATGACAGACTAGATAGGTTTTGAAAATGGAGACTTTCACAACTTTCGTGACCTCGTGACCTTGACCCTGACCTCGAATCCGGGAAAAAATATGTCGTTGGGTATCACTCATCGACCTCTACCCACATACCAAATTTCATCAAGATCGGAAGTAAAAAGTTTTCTTTGTACTGGGAGGTGTTTTTGACCATCTTCCAGGTTACGTGGCGGCCAAACGGGACGGAAATTCAAAAATCTGTCCGGTTAGATACAAGATAATATTTTTACTATCATAATCAATAAACAGTTGCCGAATATCTTGTAGAATGGCAGACTAGATAGGTTTTGAAAATGGCGATTTTTATAACTTACGTGACCTCGTCCCTGACCTTGAACCCGGACAAAAGTTATATCGTTGTGCAACACTCATCGACCTCTACCCACATACTAAGTTTCATCAAGATGGAGAAAACTTGTTGACGGACGTACAGACGGACGTACGGACGGACGTACATTTGGTCCGGCTTTATTAGGTCATCTCGGTAGAGATGACCTAATAAAATAATGATTTTAAAGATTGTTTAAAAAAAACATCCAAAAGTTTAGCTCGACGGAAGCAGTCTTATACACCACCGATAGAACATGTCCAGGTACTGCAAAACTGGAAGATCTTGGAAGTAATAAGGTGATTTGTGTTCTACAGTGTTGACTCACCCTGTGTACACCCACAGGAGAGACATATATATATATATATATATATATATATATATATATATATATATATATATATATATATATACACCAATTCAATTAATATAAAATGAATATTTTAAAGGTCATACAAACAAATCAATTCTGGAATTTACTGCTGTTGCGCAGTGTCCATTACAATTATTACTTCCAAGATCTTCCAGTTTTGCAGTACCTGGACATGTTCTATCGGGTGGTGTATAAGACTGCTTCCGTCGAGCTAAACTTTTGGATGTTTTTTTTAAACAATCTTTAAAATCATTATTTTATTAGGTCATCTCTACCGAGATGACCTAATAAAGCCGGACCAAATGTACGTCCGTCGGTCCGTCTGTACGTCCGTCAACAAGTTTTCTCCCATCTTGATGAAACTTAGTATGTGGGTAGAGGTCGATGAGTGTTGCACAACGATATAACTTTTGTCCGGGTTCAAGGTCAGGGACGAGGTCACGTAAGTTATAAAAATCGCCATTTTCAAAACCTATCTAGTCTGCCATTCTACAAGATATTCGGCAACTGTTTATTGATTATGATAGTAAAAATATTATCTTGTATCTAACCGGACAGATTTTTGAATTTCCGTCCCGTTTGGCCGCCACGTAACCTGGAAGATGGTCAAAAACACCTCCCAGTACAAAGAAAACTTTTTACTTCCGATCTTGATGAAATTTGGTATGTGGGTAGAGGTCGATGAGTGATACCCAACGACATATTTTTTCCCGGATTCGAGGTCAGGGTCAAGGTCACGAGGTCACGAAAGTTGTGAAAGTCTCCATTTTCAAAACCTATCTAGTCTGTCATTTTAGGAGATATCTGCAACGCGTTCATCGATTATGATAGTAAAAAACATTATAGAGATGACCGTCACCCCCACACGGGGGTAATTTTTAAAATTGAAGTATATACTTAAACACTGCATGGGGTATCATGTTCTACAAGCGCTCTAGTTAAATAACTGTTAACTTTACTTTGCTGTGTGTTTTACGTTGAGTGGTTTTCATGATAACAGACCCACCCCTCGACCATATCCATTTCCCACTTGGCTCCATATAATGTTTTTGCAATGGACGTGTCACAGAGATGCTCTTGATTAATGAAATGGGACACATACTTTGTAGTGGTCGCTGTTGGGATTTTTGACGGCACTGCGTTCCTGATTTTTTTAATGCATTTGTTTTTTTTCTTCTCTCACCTTTGCAGTTTGATCTTTTCACTGCTACTACTGTATTACCTGAACAAGGTGTCGTCAAACTTCTACCAGGCACCTGCCAACGCAAACCTTCCTGTGAAGACTGCAAAATGGAAGAAGAGGAACTGAGGTTGCCTGTGGGATTCAAAATGACACCGAGAGAAGGATCTTTTAAATCCCAAGATCCTTTTATATCAGAGGTCTTTGGAGAGGAAAACCTGTAGAGAATAAACTTTTTTTTCAAAAAAGTACGGAAAGACAAGTGCTTGAGTTTTAAGGGCATCCTTAAATATGGGTAAGGGAGTTTCTAAAGTCGGAAGGGGGAAGGTGTTTTTGATGTACATGGGGTGAGGAGTTAAAATTTTACTTTTTGCTGACTGCTTCTTTGTGGAAGGTTGGCTCATCACTATTTGACAGGCAGTCTCTCCTTTCGTGGTGCTCTGCATGACAACATGCCGAAACATTCTCGCGACAAGGATGACTCTGGGTGGTTTGCCATTTATTTTGAACTGTGGGCAGGAATTTGTATTTGGCCATGGTGCTGGTGACGGTCTCCTTCTCTTTGTAAAAGACAATGCGATCTTAAACGTCCACCATTAACCAATGCTGGCAGAACTAGGTCATGAAATCAGATTCGCTGCAACCCCGAGCAGCAATATCGATTACAATTGTAGCCAATTGACTCCCCTTTGGGATGAGCATATCAATAAAATGTGAAAATGATTATACAATTTAATTCACCGCTTACTGTGACAATGCTAAAGATAATAAAATCGATATGCCCAAAGAAGATAACACGGCATCGAATCCAACAACTCAGTGATCTGATTCAGTATTATCACATGACATTTTGGGTCGAGCCCCCCAAAGGCTAAGGTGTGCCCCTGGGGGGAGCCTTGTTCGGCTTCTGGAGACTGCAATGAAAACTATGCCTTAAGGTGGAAACAACACCCGAGTCATGGGGCAAATGAATCGCAAAGCAATAAAATGTACATTCCTACATTCTACCAATTTTTTTTCATTTGCAAGATTTCGGCTCTTGGAAGAGTGAGGTGACAGAGGTCAAAAAAAGACAATGTCTTGGGAGTGGTGCAACAGGTGCAAGCAACAAGCAAGGGAGCTGGGAGCTAATGGTAAGGAGACAAAAATGAACAGGAAAAGAGAAGTCAGGGAGGAAACCTGCAAGTACAATTTTGGGTTGGGTACGGTTAATTGTGTTTGAAAAGATTGGGCGGGATTGGGAATGAAATGTGCTGGTGGTGTACTGCCAACTTTAATCCTTGGATGGAAGGGTGGGATTGAACAGCCTTCGGAAGACAGTTTCACAAATGAAGAGAAAAAACAACAACTGAAGTGTGGAGTTAGACAGCAAGCCTGCATTTTGCCAGTTTAAATAGAATGGAGTGATTGCAAGAATGTGTGCCTCTTCAAGGAGTTGGACAGAGGTGGAAGGCAGAGGGAGTAAGACCAATGAAGTGGTAAAATTTGGTAAAATATGCCATCAACCTGTTTGCATTGCGCATGGTGATCTTTGGCTTGTGTGCAGCTGCTCGGCCATGGAAACCCATTTCATGAAGCTCTCGACGAACAGTGCTTGTGCTGACGTTGTTTCCAAGAGTAAGTTTGGAACTCGGTAGTGAGTGTTACAACCAATGACAGGCGATTTTCCGCGCTATGCGCTTCAGCACTCAGCGATCCCATACTGTGAGCTTGTGTGGCCTACCACTTTGCAGCTGAGCTGTTGTTGCTCCTAGACGTTTCCATTTCACAATAACAGCACTTATAGTTGACCGGAGCAGCTCTAGCAGGGAAGAAATTTGATGAACTGACTTGTTGGAAAGGTGGCATCCTATGACGGTGCCATGTTGAAAGTCACTGAGCTCTTCAGTACAGCTCATTCTACTGCCAATGGTTGTCGATGGAGATTGCATGGTTGTGTGCTTGATTTTATACACCTGTCTGTGATGGGTGTGGCTGAAATAGCCGAATCCACTAATTAGAAGGTGTGTCCGCATACTTGTGGTCATATAGTGTGTGTATGTATGTAATACGGTCCAGCTTATCGTGATGCATGAAGAACTGTTATTTGGCGTTTCTTGATATACTTTCACTTTTAATGGATATAAATCAGATATAAACGAAACACTCAGCGCAAAGCAGCAAGGTCAACAGAATTGGAGATTCATGTGTTATTTGCTCCGGAGTCTCAGAAATGCTTTCTCGTCCTAATTGAAGATTCTTTCAGGCGTTTTGAGGCTTTTTAAAGTTGTTTTTGCGAACTTTCTTTTGTTCTTCCATTGCAGGGAATTTTCTTTCCCATTGTTTTTTTCCCACATTTTCCCATTTGAATCCAACTCTAATTCCCAATTGTGTATTTTTGAATTTTAATGCCAAAACCACTGTCCTGCAGTCCAGGTGAGTGTTCCATTACAAACAACAAAAAGAGCAATCAGAGATTGCAGACCCTCACCAGGACTTGTTTTGGGTGATGTGTGTGTAGTTTTGTGTGGTGTTTGTGTCCTGGTGTGTTACGTAATTAATAAGAGACATAGTTAGAACTGCCACTTTATAACTGCTGGCAGTGATGAACAGGTACCAAGACGTCCCGCTTTGATGCAACCCCACTTTGATCGGACACCTGACCCATGATGGTTTTTTTTTTTTATCCCCGCCAACTTCGTTGGTTGGCGGGGCATATAGAAATGGGCTCTGTCCGTCCGTCCGTCACATTTCGTTTCCGGAGCTTAATTACAAATCCCCTCAAGATATATTTACGAAATTTGGTACACATATCAAGCAAGTGGTGAACTGGTTATTCTTCAATTGAATTCAGAATGTGATTAATATAAATTAAATTCAGATCAAATGGAAGACCATATAGGTACAGTCCTGCATTGGGAGTAATCAGAAGGAACCCAAACAAGCAAAAAGCAAAGATTAAATCAGGAGGAACCTGGATAGGATTCCCATTTCAACTGCTACTTCTCTACCCTCAAACCCACCCAGGCACAGCCAAGTGAGCCTTATTTTTAAAAAAACAAAAAAAAGCCCACATCAAAAATTAAATAATTCTGCCTGCCAGACCATGTGTCCGATAAAATTTAAATGTTCGTTTACCTCCAGCAGCATCTTGCACATCGACTGTATTTGTGTGCGGCTTGCCTCAGCGGCTTGGCAGATATCCACAGCTTTGGCAAGGTCCAGGTCCTTTTCACATAAAAGACGTTCTTTGATCCGCAGATCCGACATTCCAAAAACAATTTTATCCCGAATCATGTTATCCACCTCGACAAACTCACATGATCTGGCCAACATTCGTAGATCCGTCAGGTAAGGGCTAAATGACTGCCCATCCTGCTGTTTGGTCTCACAGAAGTTGTTCCGTTCATACACCAGGTTCTTCCGAGGGTTGCAGTAATCATTGAACTCTTTTATCACCTCTGACAGTACCTTACTGTCTGATGCGGGGTCGAACACAAATGTGTTGTAAACCTCAATTGCCTTCACTTCTGCACAGTGAAGCAAAATGGTGACTTTCTGACTCTCCGCTGTGGAGGTCTGCCCTGACGCCTCTAGAAACAGCTGAAATTGCTGGGACCAGCGGCGCCAGTTCTCACTGTGGTTCGTGGCGTCCAGAGCGAGGTATGATGGTGGCTTGAAGAGTTCCATAGTTACGTGGAATCAATCTTTATGGCCACCGCTGCCACCATGTAATGATCAGACCAACGGCTTTAATAATTAAATAATCCCAGAAAGGAAATGACATAGAGTTCCGGTAATGCCAGATCTACAAGATCTAGTAGCAACACCCGCAACAGCTGCCAAACCATGTGACTTATGAGATCATGTGTGAACCTTTTATTCCTCATGGATAGGCGGTCATATGTGTAAAGTTTCGCCTCGATGTGTTCAGCCATTTCAGAGATTTTTGAAAGTTTTTTTTAAAAAAAAACAACCTCAATATGGCTGCCAAATCACTTGACCGATGATGTCATCAAAATTTGTTTTGTGGATTATTTTATCCCGAGATGACCCTCAAAATGTTTCATACTGATCGGATGCGGTGTTCTACAAATGCAATTACGATGTCATAACGAGGGCACATATGACATAAAATCACTCTCATTCCCCATAAGGAGTACTTGCAATGTTCCAAGTTTCAATTTTTTCCTTGCGGTTTCAGAGATACAGAGGGCCAAAGTTTGTTTTTTCCTTTTTTTTCAACATGGCTGCCACATTACGTGATCTATGACGTCACAATTATCATTGAAACATTCTACATGAGTAGTCCCACGAATGGTGAAAATTTTCATCTCAATCTGACAAGCGGTTGCGAAGAAAAACACGAAAGTTCTATGTGGACAAACAAACAAACAAATGGGCCCAAATGCAATACCCTCTCCTTCAGCGAGGATAACTGGAAGGGTACTCGGTCAAGCGCATACCCTCCACCAGGCTGAACAGTTTTCGTTTTGTATCCCACTGATAGGCTCGATCTGGATTCGAACATACATGAATATGCCTCCATATTTGCCTCTGTCTTATTTTGATTGTATCCCTCCGAGTTCACCAAGTTTTGGAAATATTATTTTCATATATTTTTCTTTTGCTGTACTTTTATTGGCAACTATGGAAATAATTGTTTTTTGAAATTGAAAATTGAAAATATGAACCAAAAATCAAATCATCTGGTTCTTATCACATAACCAACTCCTCCACCAAGTTTTGTTGTAACTAACTCGTCCACAACTTTTTTGGCCCCATTTTTCAATGGTGAAAGAATCACTGAAAAAAATTTATTGTCACCAGATCCGGATCTTCACAAAAATCGAATCGGTTCTTCCTTGTCGCATATCCAACTCATCCACCAAGTTTCATCCGAATCCGTCCACGACTTTTTTGAGATATCGTGCTATACAGTATATCGTTTTTGGCCCTATCTCTCAATGGTGAAAAATCACTTTTAAAATTCTCCTATCTGGAACCGAATTTTTACCAAAATCGAATCAGTTCACCTTTGTCACATACTCAACCTGTCCATCAAATGTAGTCCGAAATCCGAATCCTTCCATAACTATGAGATATCCTGCTCACAGACAAACCAATGGGTGAAAACATAACCTCCGTCTACCTAGCTTGCGCTTGCCAAGCCAGTCGTTCCTGGGTTAACGCTTTCAAATGGAATGCTTGCTGGAGTGTTTGAGCCATGCAGTTGGCGAGTGCTCTCCAAGAAACTCGGAACTGCAGAAACCCTTCCTTCCTACCTTTTATCCGTTATTTATGAGTTCTCTTTATTTCTCCTTTTAATACTTTTGGCTGTAAGTCTTCTGGTTGGGATGGCAAGATTAGTCGAGAGCTATGCACACTTGCTTTTGAAGTTTTGAGCTGTATATATAGTCTGGGTTTGAATCTTGACCCAGCTGTAAACTCCCACCTTGGTGTTTCGCAGGTAGGGTGAGGGTGAGGCATCAATGAGTGTGCCGTCGGTCTATTATATTGGGCATAGGCATAGTTTGACTTCTCTATTTGGGGGGCAACATGCTTAATATTAATAATGGGTAGCTATATCTGACTTCCAAAATTACCGTTTGTTAGTGTAATTCCAGTGTACGTAAAATCACAAACACAGTTCACATTCATTATTTAATCACCGTTGTTTTTTGTTTTACCCTAATTATTTGACATTTTTAGCATCTGCCACAAATACTGCATGAGCATACCAACGAATTATTGAATTAAAAAAAAAATAATTAACGATTACTTTATGAATCATGTCTTCCATACATAAATACATAAACATGTGTTAATATAAATACTGTTCTTACCTTAATGACTCGTGTAGGTGCAATCGTCTTTCCCTTCGGTTAGCGTAAACGTCCACAATGTCTTCTGGAATCAGCTTCACAGTTAAATCGCCTTCTATGTGAAGAAGAGCCAGTGAGAGCATCTTCCCTTCCCCATGGTCGAGCGCAACCAAGTTTCTAACCCGTCTCATTCTAGAAAAGCTTCGTTCCGAAGTGGCCGTCCCAACTGGCAATGTGAGAGCTAACTGGATGAGTTTGTAATCGTTTGGGTACATTCTCCAAGACGATTCTTTTTGAAGTCTCTGAAGGGTAACAACAGATTCCGTCCTGGTAAAAAGGTCCAATTCTGCAGCTGCAAGCTGTGGATTTATTTTGAGTGGCTCTACATATTTATGCAAGAGTGTATGTAGATGAATGCCATTTTTGTGACATCTTAACAGTGAGTCACATGCTTCAGCAATTTCCATTGATTCTTTTGAGAATCGTCTCTCCAACAGCATCGAAAAAAGTTACAGCATCCAAAACAGGAATGTACAACTGCCGATGCCACTTTGTTTTTTGAGCTTGGGTTACAGTCACGGGTGTTTCATGTTTGTGCTTGTTTCTGCCTTGCCGGTTGTGTTCCTGGTTCTGCAGTCTAATAGAGGAGACCGTTGGAGACGGTGTTCCCGTGGACAGGCTTTCCCTCAGAAAGCTGGAGACCCGACCCCGGGTGTCGCGCCCCGGGATGCTGCCTCGTCATCTGGTGCATATTCTCGGGTCGCCTTCTCTGCCAGTTCGCAACTGGAGAAACACAGAGCGTGGGATTCCATCCGCGAGGTCCTTCTGATTCCACTTGTTTGCATTGTTGGTGCCATCTGGAATGTTCCTTGTTTGTCTGCAAAGTTCCCTGAAGCCTCACACCCCCTCTTTACTTTACTGTGGGCCAATCATTTGCGGCACCCCCATCCTGATTATATTTCGCCATCTTCTTTTTTTGCTTTTCCACCCAGGGGGTCTCTCTTGGTTTTTGGGCTCCCTCGTGGTAGTCTATTAATAATAATTTTAAAATTTCAAATTCCTGCCATCTTCAATCGCACGCCAGCTTTGGCCAGCCGGTTCGTGAAAGACTGCCCAAAAGCATTCTGCCGTTGACCACCAAAAAGCTGGGAATAATTGGGGCCCTTAAAGAGGAGGAGGAGGAGGAGGTAATAGTAGCAGTAGTAGTCGTCACTTTAGTTCAACAACCCCCTCCACTGCTAAAAATATTACAGTCCAGATTCTTTCTGTTAGATATAATAATTTATTACATGTATAATATTAATCAAGTTAATTCACAAACTTTTATATTTTCAGCAATCTTCTTGAAAACTGAGATGGGAAGAATTGGAGGATGAGGTGGGGAAGGTGAGGTGGATGCTGGTGGGTCAATAGGGGGGGTTTGTGATGAAATAGTCATTCGTTTCCATCATATGCACTCTTCCAGCTCTTCAGGAGCTCATTTCCATGAAAGCAAGACATACCAAGATTGCAAACGAAGGTGTTTAGTCATTTTCGTGCACAATGGGGGGGATTTTTACATCAGTTATGGACACATGACTGATGAAACCTTTAGATTGATGCTTCGTGCTGTGGACCCATTTCCCATCAGCACATTCCCTGTGCATTGGAAGTCCATCTGGACTCTGTGGCTGTTTTAATTTATTTCTTTGTCCATCAACCAAAGCGTTTGCACATTGTCTGACCATGTTTCCTCAGATATTTTCTTCCGAAACCAAATGGATCTCATCGTTGGAATAATTTATTTCCATAATGTACATTTCGCCAACATTTGATGGGATTTTTAGTTGGGACATGGCTTGCGTTTCTCGACCGTTTTCATAACCTTTGTAAAGTTTTATGACATAATTTGTGCTGAAGTCGGACTGACTGTTTGTGCAACCTTTAAAATCATTTTGTCGTGGTACATGTTACTTCCTTGCTTGAAGCTCAGCATTTTAATAGGATAGAGTATGGCAAACAATGTCGAGAAGGCAATGGTAAACCACCCAGTGTAACTGTTGCCCAGAAACTGCTTCAGCAGCAACAATGTTCTGTAAAGAGTACGGTACATCAAAGATATACAAGTCAGAAAAAAAAATTTTTAAACAAGAGATTAAAACCGTGTGGGGATGGAATCTCCAAAAAAACAACAAAACAAGGAACGAAAGAATTACAAGGAAGGAATGACCCCGCAATACAACACCCCAATCCTTTTCCGGATTGCCGTCACGACATCTTTTAACATTTTTGTTATAGGTGGCAATAGTAACAATATTGTATGAAGATGTCTCCAGTAGCTTGCAAAATTATTCAACCCCTACCAATAACGTCACATTTAGATGAATTACGAATTATCTCGAAATAATTATTCCAAATGAACTTTTTAGCTCACCTGTTCGAAGAACAGAGAGCTATAGCGATACCCCCGGCGTGAGCGTGAGCGTGAAAATGTTAAAGTTTTTGGTGCAAGTTTTTTCCTTTCTAATGTTTTTATCTACCACACTATTTTTACTGATTACAATATACAAATACATATATTGCTTTAAAATTATTTTGATCAGACTTCACTGCAATGCTTTATAAAAAATATTATTAGACTCGTCTTTTAAAAACGATAAATGTATAAACAGGCGAGCATTGGGTGGCTTTGACACCAACTCTCTGGTTATACCTCCGATGATGAAGTTGCTGGTGGCACTATGTTTTCGGGTCGTCTGTCCATCCGTCCGTTCGTCCGTCCATCCACGCTAATTTTATCTTTTTTTCTCTGAAACCGCTTATCCCACTGACACGGAATTTTAACCATAGGTGTGACAACTCATGTGGAATGTTTTAATGATAATTGTGACGTCATAGGTCACGTGGTGTGGTGGCCATGTTGGGAAAAAAATTGGACCTCTGTTTCTCTGAAACTGCTCCATGGAAAAAAAATTGAAACTTGGCACATGTCAAGTACTCCCCATGGGAAATGTTTGATATTTTGGATGATGTCACGTGGCTTCGTTATGATGTCATAATTGCATATGCCAAACGTTTTACCCGATCAGTATGAAAAAATTTTCAGTCATCTCGGGCTAAATTGTATGGGGGAAAAAATGATGACATCATCGGTCACGTGGTTCAGCAGCCATTTTTTTTTTTTTACATAAAAGCCTTCAATAATGCTGTGGGTGGAGGCATATCTGTCGACATCGCAATGTCAAAGAGTGCCGTTCTAGTTTATTCATAACTGCAGAGATCAAACCAAACACTGTTATAGTTGAAGGAGGTTGTTACATGTCAGGAATTACTGCAAAAAAACATGTACACATCAAAATTTGTGGGTAGGTCTTTACCAGCTTTGTACAGTGAGATGGTAAAATATTTGCCCATTCTTCACGTGGAAATTTCTTTTGTTCTGCCAAGTTTGATGGGGATTGTCGATGGACTGCAATTTTCAAGTCTCGCCATAAATGATCAATTGGGTTCATGTCAGGACTTGGACTGGGCCACTCAGTAACATTTATTTTCTTCTTATTCAGCCACTCCAGGGTGACTTTTGCTTTGTGCTTCGGATCATTGTCCTGCTGTAATGTGAATCTCCTTCCCAGTTTCACATTCATGGCTGACTCAAGCAGGTTTCCATCAAGGATTCTCCTGTACTTTGCACCGTTTTCAAACTCCTGTACTTCTATGCTGACAAGCTTGACAGTCCCTGCTGATGAAAAGCAGTCCCATAACACAGTGCTGCCACCACCATGTTTGACAGTAGGGATGGAGTTTACTGGGTGTTGTGCAGTGTTATGCTTACAGCAAACATAATGCTTTGAATTTAGACCAAAATGTTCAATTTTTGTCTCGTATGACCACAAAACGCTTCTCCACATGCCTGCAATATCATGAAGATGCTTTTTTGCAAACACCATACAAGCGTTTATATGCATCTTTTCCAGTCATGGCTTCTTTCTTGTCACCTGTCCATAGAGTCCAGCTTTGTGAAGGGAACGGTATATTGTTGAATTGATGAACATTGACCCCATCTCAGACATCAAGCCTTGCAAATCTTTCAAAGTCATTGTTGGATTTACAGTGACATTCCGAACCAGCTTCCTGCTTGCCTGGCTGCTGAGTTGTGATGGGCGACTTGATCTGGGTAGTGTTTGGGGTGGTATGATACGTCTTCCACTTCTTAATGGTGAATTTCACCATGCTCAAAGGGATAATGAGTGACTTTGAAAACTTATATAACCCTCTCCTGAACAGAGCTTCTCCACCACTTTATGTCTGACTTATTTGGAAAGCTACTTGGTCTCTATGTTTGCCTTGTTGGTTAACCAAGTGAGTTGCACATTAAAACTCCTTAGATAAATGGGGGAGCTTGATTTTTAAGTTAAACCACTGATCACATACAGGTGAAACTTATTGCACTTATTTTGTAACCTTACAAACAAATAATTTTATTTCTGAAGTGATTTCGGGTTAATTAGGCAAAGGGTTTAAATATTGATGCAACTGAGAATCATTTAATTTTTCTCTGTGAATCTAACTCCTTCACATTTTATCTATATATATATATTTTTTACCTTTATCCCTTTGGTGTAGATTTTGAAGACTCTATCAAATTTGCTTTGAAAGAATCATGAAATTTGTTCAGAAGGCATCAAAATGTGAACATTTTGGAGGGGGGTGAATACTTTTGCTGGCCACTGTATGTTAGAGGTAGTTGTAGATTTGTAGTGTCGGTTGGTGTAATTGTGTATGTTATTCGCCCCTGTTGGACTTGATCCAAAAATGGGGCTTTTGGATTTGGTCTCGATTTTCATGTCCATGTGTGCGTCCGCAACTATATCTCGGACATGTATGGACCGCTTTTATTCATACTTGGCACAAAGACAACACATGATGGTATACATATCCACGTCATTTTCTTTCGACATCAGATCGAAGATGGCCGACTGGTGGCCATTTTAGTTGTAAAAAAAAAATGCGATGTCGAACACGTCCTCAACTATTTCTCGGACGTGCATTTACCGATGTTGTGTAAACTTGTAACACATAAAAAGAATGATGGCTTACATATGCATGCCATTTCTTTTCGAGATTAGATTCAAGATGGCCAACTGGCGGCTATTTTGTTACTTAAAAGTGTCCCCAACTATTTTTCTGACATGCATGGTCCGATTTTGTTCAAACTTGGCAGAAACACAGTGCACAATGCACCAAAGTTTGCACCAAAGTTTAAGTTTTTGATCTGATCAAAGATGGCCGAGTGGTATACTGGCGGCCATTTTAGTTGTAAAAACAAAAACCCAATTTTGAACACGTCCTCAACCATTTTTCGGACGTGCATTTACTGATGTTCAAACTTAGCACACAGATAATGAATGACGGCTTACATATGCACGTCATTTGTTTTTTTTTTGACATCAGATCCAAGATGGCCGATTGGCGGCCATTTTAGTTGTAATAAACCCGATGTTGAACACGTCCTCAACCATTTCTCGAACATGCATTTACCGATGTTGTTCAAACTTGGCACACAGATAATGAATGATGGCTTTACATAGTCATGAGATATATATTTTTGAGATCAGATTCAAGATGGCCAACTGGTGGCTATTTTGTGACTTAAATGTGTCACCAACCATTTCTCAGAAATGCACGGTCCGATTTTGTTCAAATTTGCACAAGCAAAGTGCATGATGGTGTACATGTGTCCCTCACTTTATTTTGCGATCTGATCAAAGATCGCCAAATGGTAGACTGGAGGCCATTTTAGTTGTACATCAATATGGGGTATCCCTTTAACTCCATTCTGCAAAATTACTAAAACAACAGGGGCCATGACATTTTATGTGTTTTTTACTTGTTTGTTGTGGGATTGAGACAGAAAAATGTCAAAAGATTTTTTGATGGCAGTCCATAAAAGGATTGTGACGTTGTATTGTGATGGAATTCCTTCCTGCCTTGTTTGGCTGCTTTTGTGGTTCAGTTGTGATGTGGAAATCATGTTTTGAAGTACTTTTTAGTTCATGCATGTATTATATTCTAATTAAAATGTGCATGAAATAATATCAGAGATGTAGATGAAACTGCAGGTCTGTGTGGATGCATCTATTGACCGAGTGCATGTGCATGAAATGATGATGTACAGTATCTGCCAGGTCTGGCCTCGAGCCAAGGTTTGAACCTGTCGGACTGCGTCAACTCTGTTACGCTGGCCAACTGTTTATAGCATCCCAAGCAGGGTTTCAGGCCTGTTTGCCATGTTTCCGTACTGCGATGGGATCCCCGATCCCAGTCAGGCAATGTGCTAATTGACATCCTGCATCTAAAATCCCAAAGCGGCAACCAAAACAGAGGTTGCTCGCACGCTGACACAGTCTTGCACCGGACGCCAATCATCCCAACTCCAATCTGTCCTTTACCAGACATATGCAATCGTGGCAATTAGATTAACTCAAAACAAGTGGCTTGTAATAGTGTATTTCAACAATGGGGTAGGTTGGGGATTGCAAGCAGGCAAAATACAATAATAATTAAAGCAAACCCTTTCCTGTCCCCGAAGCAACATGCAATCGGCAAGATCCTAATTAACTTAAGTCCTTAAGGCCTCATTCATTTCATGAGAGGACACAGGAAGGACGGACGGGACACAGGGATACCGTGACTGCGACTCGACGGAGACCAATAAAACCCGGTCTGAACAGTTCGTGTGGCATGCAACAGCATGAACCGGCTCGGTGAAAAGGCAAGTTCTGTACATGGCTTGTTGGGCATGTGGTGAGGTCTGGAGGCAGGAAGAGCGTCTGGAGGCAGGAAGAGCGTCTGGAGGCAGG
>CM068955.1:53478546-53489401 GCA_035128595.1 Eptatretus atami
TCTGCTATTGGTGTTTACCCCCTGTTTCTGTTATTCCTTTTGTCCTGTTGCATTCTGATCTGTTCAGTGAACTAGTACTAGCTCTTCCACGAGCCTCAACTATGTATACAAAAAAAAAAGAAATATAAGGCTGGATATCTGGTCTATACGCTTGTCTTAATCGATTTCTTACAGGCTGCAAGTACTGACCATGATGGACTTGGGTTCATACACAGCTATCCTTCTCGCGTTCAAACTCGTGATGTCACTACATAGCCCATAGCAGCACTAAACACTTTGTCAGAGAGGTCGACAATGGCATAGTCTAACGATAAGCCTTTGCATTTGTGAATGGTTACGGCATACACCAAAATCATTGGAAACTGTTTTCTCTAGTCGTCCTAATTTTGCAACACTCTGAATCTGCTTGTCACATCTTCCACATCGCAAAGCTCATTCACGTGATCAAAGAGCAATCGGTGCGCTTCAGAAGTCAAACAACTGAGCATTTCATCGTTTAAGTTGTCACATGCCTTTCTTCTGGGGAATAAATAGACCAGTGAGTGTCGAGATTGCTGAAGCTCAATTAATTTGTCTGATGCACTCCCATGAATGACTCATTTTCTAAGAGTACTCAGCATATTATTGCTTTAACAACCACAGTGTACGCAATCTAACATTGATGGAAATTCAGCATCTTTACCTCTGCCACCGAAGGTAGGCGGAGGTTAGTTTTCACCCCTATCTGTCTGTGAACAGGGTATTTCAAAAAGTTCTGGAAGGATTGGGGCGAAATTTGGTGGAGATGTTGGATGTGTGTGACAAGGATAAATTGATTAGATTTTGGTGAAGATCCAAATTCGGATCCGGATACGATATTTTTTGAGTGATTCTTCATCATTGAGAGATGGGGCAAAAACGATATACTATCGAGCATGATATCTCAAAAAGTTGTGGACGAGTTGTGACAAAACTTGGTAGATGAGTTGGTAGGTGACAAGAACAAGCCGATTCGATTTTGGTTCAGGTCTGGATCTCGATCCGGCCCATCAGTGGGTTCCAAAACGTGTTCAGCCTGGTGGAGGTACGCGCTCTACCGAATGCCATTCTAGTTTCTTTGGCACTCGTTGATGGTGACTTCGTCATAAGTGACAGCATTCCTCCAAATGTTGACAGATGTTGCACATCCAAGTTTGTACTGCAATGACTTTTGAGTGATCTTTTCAAATACAGGGTGTCCATTAACAGGTTATAGTTAAACGAGTTTACCAACAAAGAGCATATTTTGTGATCTGAACCAGTTGTGGCTACCAAACAGCTCTTCCAATCTCCTGTGCATGTATGCAAAGTTGAGGCTGCGCATCATGGAATCTTCATCTTATACTGATCATTTTCACGCCACAAAACATGTTGTTCACCACTTTTTGAGAAGATTCAGGGCCCAGTATGTAGCAACTGGACGATCCTAAGAACGGTGATCCACCTACTTTGAAAGCTGCTAAACCAGTTCATGCTGCAACTGCTCATGTTAAATTATCAGATAACCGTAGGTGGTGAACTCATGACATGATTGTTTCATTTACAAAGGATTTAGCATAAATACCACTGACAAACATTCAAAGTGGTGTGAAGTTACAGGAACATTCAATTGCATCATGCTGTTGTTGGTGAAGAAGGTGACTCTTAACCTTGTCAAAGATGTGCCTCTGGTCATTGTTGAGCTTCGCTACTCTCTGTTCTAAGGTCAGAGTATCAGCCAGATGAACATTCATGTCAAACAGCTCTGCCATTGCTGTTCTCACTTCACCCCTCAGCTGTGGGTCATTATCTTGTTTACTGATTTTGTGCTCTTCACCATCAGCCTGCCTGGCATCATTGATCTTTTTCCTGCTGGACTGGGCTTGCAACATATTCTGCAATCTGGAGTACTAAGCAGAGCAAGTGCTGTCGGCAGGCAGTATCTACAACATCAGCACACTTTATTGCACGAGTCAAGATTATTTGTTAACAAGGTTTCAAGACCCTGTGCCTTAGTGAGCGATTACCATTAGAGAATGGAACTCACCACTTTAGAGAATGGAGTTTTCCGGCAGATAGCGAGTTTTACGGCAGTTTCTCACTCTGCGCATGGGTAAATGGTGTTCAACCGGTTGTGGTGTATTGTGGTTGTATCATTTTTTAAAATTGATGAAAAAATTGTTATGGTACAGGTGCAATGCCTGAGAGACAATGTCGCTTCCTTCTGTTGGAATCGTTGTAATTGTTTCAGCCATTATTGTGCTCGGAAGGATGACATTTATCAACAACTCTGTATATTAACAATTTGGTGATTTTGCGATCTCTCGATTTGGTACTTTAGTGATATGTTCTGGCGTCTTTTTCATTCTTATTCGTTATGAAAACGCTCGAGAATAAAATGTAAGGCTTTTAAAGGCTTATGACTTCACTCGATAGTAGCTTTTCAGCATATTCCATAAACATTTGATGGGGCGGCCATTTTTTCCCGTCCCATCAATACATATGGAGTACAATACTACCATAACTCCATGATATCAAGGTCCTCCAACACAGCTATTGCAAAGTGTAAGATAATGAGATAAAATTTCATGCTTTTGTGTTCGGTGAAAACATGTAACTTTGAAACGCGAACGAACCTTTCTTTATGAGTTATTACCCAGGCCGTTCAAAAGCTTCTTGGAATGATATTGTTCTCAATCGTCATAGATATGCCAATGTTTTATTTCTCAATTGAGAGATGTATGCAGTTAGTAAGAATAATATTTCCTTACTAATGATATGCACTTGTGTATTGAAAAAGAAAAGAATCATCCAAGCGTTTATGACTCTTGTGAGTTCCGATGACTTTTTGAACGGGCCTCCTCTTTGAACTTGTCATGTGATTCAAGCCAGAGGAAACACTTGATGGTGACATCCAGACAGACAGTGACCCTACAATTCTTCTACAGTTCTGGTGCTAAATCTGAATGACAGTCTATTCTTTTTTAGGAGTGCACTCATTACGTCCTAGCGCTGGCAGGATAGCTTAGGCCTTGGAGGTATTGCCTTTGAGCTGTCTGGCCTTGGTCTGAATGTTGGCTCTCACCATTAACTGGTTCAAACTTTTCCTCCCACCATTAACTGTTTCCCTGGTGTTTCGCATGCAGGGGAGAGGCATCAATGTGTTCATCATCCCTCAGATGGACATTCAGCCGGTGGACCTGTCTGCCAGCATTGGTCATAACTGGATGTAAATATCCGACGGTTTCTTTCGTGAAGAGCAGGTGAGTTATCACTGGTGCTCTGAACAAATTACAAATCTTGCTACCTTCAGTCCAACCTTAGTCCTGGCCAGCTGGTTCCAGAAGGACTTGAGTCAAAAAATGTTCCCCAGCCGATCTCACAAGAAGCTGAGAATCATTGGGTTGGTTGTAAGAGTAGTACCAGTTGTAGTTGATTATGATGATGATGATGATTCATTACGACCTAATCCTTTCCATCTTTGCTTGGAGGGGAGAATAATTTAAAAAAGCTAAAAAAAAAAAATCCTTCTCATTCCATGCCAGTCTGTTCTTGTGTCACGCTGGATCCTTGCCGTGGCTCCATCTTCCATCAAGACCATGACACCTCATTTGACTCGTACTCTCTTTCAAGGGCACGGATATGCCCGAGAACAGTTGGAGTTGCATGCCTATGCTTTGCCCACTTTCTCTTTCATCATTTATTTTCTTTTTTCATTCAACCCGTTTGTTTGAGTTGCAGGAGTACAAAGAGGAACTGCTTGTACTCGAGGAATAGATTCTGGAAACGAGTAACCATTACACATCCTTCAAATGCTGCCATCGAAACGATTGTTGCGACAAAACGACTTAAGTTTTAAGACAAGTCTTAAAAATCAAACCTGTATAAAGTAGTTATGTAGTTGAAAAGTTGTTACAGTTCTTAAGTTGTAACCAGAGTCCATAAGCTGCTCCAAGTTTAGTTCCTCTAATTTATTATTTTGCAGGTGCATCAATGAAAACATACAAATATAGTAAATTAGGACATATAACTTGCACCCTGTGGGATTGCGAAAAAGTGAACTAAATCACTATCGAGTAGCCCTCCCGGTGCTTAAAAAATAAATTAAAACCCCACACCTACCCAATAACACAGGGGGAAAAGACAACCCATGTGAAAACGAGATTTCACAATTGAAAAGTGATAACAATAATACACACAGAGAACAAAGATACATTTGAACAGCAATTGAGTAGTTGCGGGGTCCCCCTCCCTACCCCACTAAAATAAATTAATAAGTCATGCGAAATGACATGTTAAATAGAGTACAAGATAATAATAATAAAAAAAAGTTAAAACTGCACAATTACCTGTATATTTGAAATTACGATCAACAATTAAATGAACCCATGGACGAGTTATGGCAAAGGATCATTCACATCTGGCACCAAACAATGTGTTTTCAGGTTCTCAATAAAGGGAAAAAGGTCAAGTTATCTTCCACATCCCACAAACGTGGGAATTTGATAAAAGGAGAATGGTCCAAGGTATGTATGGTCTGGAGTAGTGATGAATAAATTTAATATTATTGAAATGTCTTGGATTTACGTTAACAAGGTTTTCAATATGGTGATGTCAAATACCTTGTACAGACATTTCACAACAAAAACGACAGACAAAGATATAGTCCTGTTCATCGAGTACAACAGACTTAGCTGAGTTCAACAGAGAGAATAATCAAAGTTGTCACCACCATGATTCGGTTTATGTCTCTTTGGGAGACCTATATATGATCGGGTAAAAAATCTCCTCTGTACTCCCTGCAGAGGGGATTTCTGGGAGAGAGAGAGTACTCAGGGACCAAACGGGAGCAGCGTACTCAAGGATGGATCTAACGAGAGCACAATAAAGCTTATCAAACGTTTGACTATATCTTTACAATTTACAAGCCTTCGAATAAGTCCAGTCATTCCAGTTGCTTTTGAAACAATTGTGTTGCCAGCTGAAATCCAGCTTCCAGGTGAGATCTCTAGAAATGAACAAACCCAGGTATTTATAAATGTCAGTAATTTCAAGAGTTTGAGAAACCATTGTATCAGTCGGTTTGGGTGGGTTTCAAGAACGAGTGTTAGTGATCGATATTAATTTATCAACGTTGAGTTGAGGACATAGAAATTTTGATGATAATTCATGTCTTGTTGAGGGAACACCTGAGGGGACAGGAGTCCAGGCTGAATGTACCCCTCAGAATTTCACCAGTTTTTGGCAGCCTACTCAGTAGGATTGAAACGACTGTCGGACTGATCCACAGATTCCGTATTTACGCAATTTGTCAAGGAGAACGCGATGACTCGCTGATAAAAAGCTTTGGACCAGTCCAAACATATGGCATCAATGTGAGAGGGTTTGGAGATATCCAACGTTAGGGTTAGTAATATTGGAGAATACAAGTAGGTTTTCGAAGGAAACCATGTTGGCAGTCAGAAACAATGCCACCTCTGTACATATGATTAGTGAGATGTTTGACGACAATTTTTTTCCAAGACATTTATCGACTGAAGAGAAAAGCGAGATTTGTCTGTCATTTGAAGGATTGTGAGAGTTACCTGATATATGTATTGAACCCAAATTGGTAGGTTTCCATTCAGACGGACCTTGCCAGATGCAAGTGAGACGTTCAAGATCATAGCTAACGGGAAAGCTAAATTATCAGCGGCTAATTTGAGGAGCGAGCGTATGAGAATTGTCAAAACGAGGCGATTTATACACTTGTAGAGTACTAAGTAACTTCTTAACTTCAGCAGAATTAGTCTGAATGAGTGTCAAACGAAATTGATTGCAATCATGACTACATGGCATAAATACAAATGGATTGTTATCTGAACACAATTTCGTTTGAAAACTGAGATTAAATTAGTGATAGCACAAGGATCACTAATGACGTTGTCAGGTGTGCGGAGACTGGCAACTGAAGACTTTTTGCGGTTGGAGCTAGAGAAGACCAGAATAGTTTGGGATTGGTAGCACCTGTTCATGTAATGATTGTAAGATGTCTCAATGAGATGTTTAACTTGTTTATGGGGAAAAATTGTATTTGGCCCAGAGGTGAGTGTTGCCAACACCCTGCACAGCTATCATGTGAGCCCTATGTTTTTCCTAGTTAACCTCCGCCATCGAAGATGGACGGAGGTTACTGTTTTCACCCCTGTCTGTTTGTTTGTTTGTTTGTGAACAGTATTACGGAAAAACTCCTGGACGGATTTCGACGAAACTTGGTGGGGGGATTAGGTATGGTCCAAGGATCATGCCATTAGATTTTGGACTTGGTCCAAAAAAAAAAACAGAAAATTTTGCAATTTTTTTCAAAAATGTTTCGATTTTGTTTGAAAAATATTTGAATTTTTTTTTTTGCATTTCTACATGTTTTAAGTGATTTCCAACCCCCCCCCCCCCCAAAAAAAAAATTTGTTAGAGAAAAAAAAAACAAATTTTGCAACTTTTTTTTCAAAAAAATTTCGATTTTATTTTTTTGGCATTTCTACATGCGCATCGATCTAGTTTAGTTTATTCAATCGTGGTTCAGTCGAGTCTGATCCGTTTTGACCTACAATGAATGGGATATCAGGTTCACTTAAGTGACCCAGCAGTATTGGCGGCGGAGGTTTTGCACTCTACCGAGTGCTCCCCCTCTAGTTATATTAAGTATTTCACAGGAGATCCAGGGCCACCTTTTGCCTTTTTTTTCCTGGCAATGGGGACGAAATCATGCACAGCTGCAAACAAAAAATCCTCAAAATTTCCCCAAACATGGTCAATGCCAGAGTCTGGTGACAGATACTGTACGTATCCCATTGGACTTGATCACGTGTTTCACAAAATACTGATTGGGTCACTTTGTTGGACTGATATATTGTGCGATTCATTGTTTTGATGTCAAAAAGAGGTTGACAACTGAACGGAGACCCCTTTATGGTCGCTCAAATCTAGACGGGGTGTGGTGAAGATCTCATTGACAAGGTCAGGTCCATTAATAAAAAAATAAGTCCAGTGTGGATCCCTGCATGCTATCAGAGGTTTCCCAACGTGTAACTAAGCTGACCTGGAAGTTGTAACTGGAAGTTTAAGTTGTCAGACACTGTGAGGAGGCGGTCAGTTAGCCCGGCAGCAGAAGGGACTGGAGATAGATTTAAATTAACATTAAAATCACCCACTACAACAATGGCTAAATAATTATGGGAACAAGTCAGAATTAAGTCAAGAACTGATTGGTAACCATAAAAAACTTAACTCATTAGTGATCATCTTTTCTTTGTAACCGAAAGCCTCGACTCCTTTGTCCCCCTTTTCTTCTATCTGTGGAATGAATCACCTTTCCTGTGCCCATCCTATCCTACCATTAGCTCCTGTCCTCCAAGTTTATATCTCATCATTACATCACGATTATAACGTGTGTCTCTCTTTACAATGTAATTTTCCTTTGCTTACATCAAAACAAACATCTGACATATCATATTGCCTTGTTCCTTCCCAACATTCTCTTTTTCGGCACTCAAGTAAATCATTCAAATGAGTATTGCATGGTCATTTCACTTGAATAAGCCTGGTGTTGTCTTAACGGTTAAGATGATTGGCTTAAGATCTTAGGGTCTTGAGATTGAGCCCCTGTCAAATCCGTTAAACAACAGCAGGTGGGTTGACATCCTTCTGAGCCTGTGATCCTTTGGAGGTTGGCAAAATGAGTTGTAGCTTACAGTAAACAGGAGCACTGCATCAGCAGCACAGCCGTGCTCCCAGCAATGATGCGTCGAGCAGCCTCAGGCTCTTTTTTCACTTAAATATGGACATGTTAGTTGCCTTACAAGGAACTTCAATGCAGGAGACACTTTCAGAGGCCTGTACAGCCTGCAAAATGGTTGCCAACCTTTTAAAAATATATATATATATATAACAGGCTCTGATGCTTGTGGAGGAGCTGCGACACAAATCACACACATATAGACACACATGCAAACAGAATCAGTGCAGGAAACAACACCAGACTTCCCTTTCACACAAACACAGCTGCTAAGATGGGTAATCAAGGGGGAACGATCTGGGGGTTCCAGGGTAATCGAGGAGGAATTTCCTCCTCCCCATGGATGCCAACCTCTGGTTATTTGTCCATGCTCTATCCTTTTCAAACGTTGCGCATCACAAAAGTACAAACCATTTTTAAAGCATTTGGTATGACTCGTGGTTTGAACCATCGACTTCTCAGACTCAGGGAAGACACTTTAACCATTGCACCAACCGAGTCTGGTTGAGTCACTGAAGGGACCTTCTCTCTTACCAGGTCCAATGGTTACCCACAAAGATGAAAACTTGCGATGTTGGAACAGCTTATGTGACCTGGCCACCAGCATGTCTTTTTCTTTTGTTTGGGGAGAAAGTTTTCCTTGTGAGGCTCATTTGTTTGCAGGAAAAAAAAAAAGAGAATAAGTAACCAATCCCTCATCTTCTAAGGCATTGTTTCACCAGTTAACTGGAAACACGTGTAGAGAGTCCATTCTGTGCTCGTTCATTGTAATTTGTGTGTGGTCCTGACGACTAATCGTCATATAGATGTGGGTTTTGTTTAATGAGCTGGTGACGTTTCCAGGAGCATTAATTCTAATTATCGACTTCAGTGTAATAGCTCTGTGTATCTTGGCAGGTGTTTGGTTAATGTATTAATGTTTTCATTCGTCATTGTTGGAGCAGGTTTTTCTGTTTTTTCCACCTATTTATTTTCTCCATCTAATCATATTCGTTTTGGGAATCATTAGGTTTGGTATTTGAGGCTTGTCGTTAGTTAGCTTCCCATGTTGTCTGGTGTTTCATGGCCTATGATGATCCACCTCCTGACTGCAGTTAAATGAAGAAATGTTTTGCTAAATGACATTTGAACACGGACCAGGCCATTTGGCTCAATGTGCCCAGGCCGAACACTGTATTTTGCAATTCGTGCGTACAAATTATAATACAGTGATACGACAATCGCAGACAATCACAAGTGAATGCAATATGCCCCCTCCTCCTCATCCATCCACTTTGACCCCTGTAAAATCAAAAGAAAGATCGGCTAATGTTTACCTGCTTGAGACCTGATGGGACTATTATAAGGTATATTGTTTTGCCAAGTCTTGTCTGGATTAGTTTATACTCGCTAAGAACCCATCATTACCGAAATGTTCATTTCCCCCAAATTATGGGCAGATTAGTTCCCCCATTTTTAGCTTATCTGGAATTGAAATTCCAGACAAGGTATTGCCATCACGCACCGTCCAGTTCTCCATCTCCTATTCTGACTTCTCCGGCCAAACCGCTGGGCTGATCTGGCTGAAATTGGGCAGCAACGTTCCGCTCATGACTTAGAACGGCGATTGCAAAGCTCTTTCTGGTCACCTGACTTTAAGTAGGTCAAAATGGCTGACTTAGTGAATTGCTTCAAAAATCTTATTCTCCAGACCAACCAGTCAGAATGCTACCAAATTTGAGTTACAACATTAGGAGAGGGTCTCGATGTTAAATTGAGGAGGTCATGCCGATCATGTGACCAGAAGTGTGTCAAAATGGCAGACTTGGCAAATTTGGGGGGAAATCGTGTAAATTCCTTCAAAAATCTTCCTCTCCAGACCCACCAGTCAGAATGCTACCAAATTTTGGTTACAACATTAGGAAAGGGCCCAGATAAGCTACAGGTCCAGTGGTTCTATTTTTATGATGTCCATGGCATATATCATTATTTTTCGAAATACCAAGTTCCACCAGGTGGTGCTGTATGACACACTTTGACGTGGAGATAACTCGGGTCCTTTCCTCCACCCCAAATCCACAGGAGTATTAATTTCTATTTTTTTTTAAACCCTTAAAACCCACCAGGGGCACCCCGAGTACAAACGCCAGTTTTCAACTCATAGATACCCGTTCAGTGGTTCAGGAGAACAGAGAAGACAAAATGAACCCACCAACAAACACTTCTCAAACTAGAGTTCATAGAACACCTTACCCAGCCCAGTGTTTAGGTATATAATTCGATTTAAATAAAATAATTATTTTAAAGGTCATATCAAATAAATTTCCAGAAGTTTACCTCAATTAATGCAGTCTTGTACACCACCTTATTTAACTTGTACAAGTCCTACAAAACTGGAGGTTTAAGAAAAACTTATTTAACGTGCAAGCAAAAAAAAACCTTAATTTTGTGACCGAACTTGACCTTTGACCCCTCTGTAATCCCAAAAACTATTCCAATAATTTTTTTTCCTATGTATCCCTATAGTGATTGTTTTGAAGCAGCTTTGTGTCAACTTTAATTTACACTGACTTGAATACATGGGAATGGCAAAAGTGTGTGCTTTTTACTGTGTCACCTTTGATCATTTATGTATTAAACTAAGGTACCAAGATTCCAAATTTGAAGGGAATTCGCTGAGATATGAAGGAATGATGCGCAATTCTGATTAATGGAAATGAAGGAATTAGGAAAGAAAGAAAAATATAAACAAAGATAACAAAAAAAACAAACGAGAAAGAACATCAAGTCTCCCTCACTGCAGAAGTGGAGACAGTGGTGTGTTTTATTACAGAATATTAAAAACAAACATTACAATGAAATTAAAGAGAAAGGTTTGCATTCACACACAATGGTTAAAAAGGTAGGACATGATACCATTTCAATTTGGTTGGAAATCTGCCGATAATACCCAAAGTGTACTGATGTGGCACCGACAAATCACCGAAGCAATGGCTCAATGATTGTGCTGAAGGGTGATGAACCAGTTGGGAGGCTGCTCATAGAAGTATGCTTGGGGTGGAGTTGCATCGTTTTTGGTTAAATTTTCCACATTCAAATCATAGA
>CM068955.1:53489411-53499971 GCA_035128595.1 Eptatretus atami
TTTGGTGGTGATGCCAATTCAAGATAAGCTATATATGTATAATATATATATATACACATATATACATATATGAAGAAGGAGCCGCTTACAACTAAAGTAAACCAGAGAGTTGGTGTCAAAGCCACCCAATGCTCGCCTGTTTATACATTTATCGTTTTTAAAAGACGAGTCTAATAATATTTTTTATAAAGCATTGCAGTGAAGTCTGATCCAAATAATTTTAAAGCAATATATGTATTTGTATATTGTAATCAGTAAAAAATAGTGTGGTAGATAAAAACATTAGAAAGGAAATAACTTGCACCAAAAACTTTAACATTTTCACGCTCACGCTGACGCTGACGCTCACGCCGGGGGTATCGCTATAGCTCTCTGTTCTTTGAACAGGTGAGCTAATAAAAACGAGATCGAATCTGCTAATTTGAGCAACAAAGCGAGATCAGACCCGGTCTCAGGCAACATTTCGCCGGCTTCGCAGCCAGCTTCATCAGGAACAACAGCCGGTAAAACGTTGCCTGAGACCGGGTCTACTCTTGCTTTTTTGGCTCAATTTGTGGAGTCGATGTCGTTTTTTTACTTTGGTTGGAAGCACCTCCTTCTTCTTTAAAATGTGTAATCCCAACGACCCCATCATATATATATATATATATATATATATATATATATATATATATATATACATATATGGACACACGCACACACACACACACACACACACACACACACACACCTGGTAGGTGCTTTAGATTAAGTGATGCATTGTGTGCAGTAATATTGGGAAGATGGAGATGGTTGGATGCAGGTGGTTGAGCAGATAGGTTAACGAGCCTTACATTTGCTACATTTGATTCTTACAAGCGGTTTTGTCCGCAGAGCACAACTATTAGTGTGATGGAGAATCCCACAATGTAACAATGCACATTCATCCAGTTTTGTGCTGGTGTTTCAGTTTTGCCTGCATGGCACACCATGTTGAGTGCCTACGGTGAAAAGCTCTGTTCATCTTGGAAAGCCATTATCGCCAGGGCTTCATATCAGGCTCTGGATGCCACAGGGCTCGATAGGCAATATGCTGGAAACTTTGTGCATTGTTCGCTCATTGTACTTGAGAATATTGAATGGATGTTTGAATGTTTGATCTCCGTGTTTATTGTTAAGGAACCGATGAGGTTAGGTTGGGTTCTGGAGAGTGGTTAAATTATTGACAACTTCGGCTTTTTGAAAAAAAATCTGCCAGAAGAAGAACGGAAGCAGCAAGTGATTTGTGCGATGAAGATATAACGGCTCATTTTTTGTAACAGTGGTTAGAAATTACAATGATTCATAAGGCTTAGCATTTGGAAGAATATAAGGTTGATGTGAATCTTAAGTGTGTGAACAGACATTGCTCACCAATCTGAAAAAAAATGCGTGCATGTGTGTGTGTGTGTGTCCCCATCTGTGTGCAGTCATAAGTTCAGCCTATCCGCATAATGGTGACTTGGTGTATCAAAGAGTACTTAGTACTACTGATCAGCTAACGAGACTATGGCATTGCAGGCAAGGACCAATATGGGCCAAACCATCAGATGCTGCATGATGTCACCACTTGGCTCAGCCCTTGAATTCCCACCCGTACAGAGTTTTCAAGTCTCCCAAGCACGAACTTCGCCATTTGGACACAAAATAAAGTGAAGTTTTCCAGTATGGTTTATGGGTTCATGGACCCAATCATGCTGGAAGCTGAACTTTGTTCCCCCTTTTTGGTGGTGGCATGGCCATGAAAATGACAGCTGGAGGACTAGAAAGTGTGTGTGTGTGTGTATTTTTGATTGTTATCTCCATATGCGGGTTTCCGAACATATGACGGAGCACTCCCAGGTCTCAAAGTATCAAGGCAGGATGAAGCAATTGGTTCACTCTGTCTGTCTGTTTGTTTGTTTGCAAAGGTCAGTCTATAATCGAGGAACTACTTAATCTCAGTTGAATGTAATCTTTTGAACACTAGAACATGATTCGGAACATGCATCGGAACACGAACCTGCAGTTTATGAGTACTTTGGTTCCAAATTTTGCAAATTGTACGAAATCTCATCCTGATCGTGCATGTGCAGAGAGGGGTGAAATAATATTATTATTCTATCTGCCTGTCTGGCAGTCAAACAAAATTGAAAATCCTTCCAAACGGGAAACTTAACTGTTTTATGGATGTTATAAAGGACACAAACAACAGGCATGAATAACTAATTTAACATGTTGTATAAGGTGGTGTAAAGGAGGGTGCATCCTTGGCGGTAAACTTCCAAATTTTTGTTTTTCTAGTCTTTCAATTTTTTATTTTATTCCGATTGAATTATATACGTGAACACCTCTTCATTATCATGCAGCACAATGCTGTGGGGTAGTATCATTGACTGAGGGTGCAGCTGTGCTGTTGATACCATGCCCTCTGCTGGTTAGGGCAGGGATTTGGAATTTGGTCGGTGCTGTCAATCGCTCGCCAAGTCTTCACGAAGGACACCATCGGATCTTTAACGTCCACCAATGAATGCTGGCAGTTGGGACTCCTGTTGAGCATCCATCCGAGGGACAGCACACACATTGATGAGTCACCCTGCCTGTAGAACACCAGGAGGACAGTTCATAGCTGATTCAGGATTCAAACTAGACAGCTTAGAGGTGAGTTTGCGTACCTCTAGGCCATCATCCTGTCAGCCCCTAATTGAAAACTGTAGAATATATATTGCCTTCTTGACACTTTCAAAAACCTCCAGTTTAGCAGTTCTTTGATGAAATATTGCACCATCTCGACCAATCAATTTTGCAGCTTATGCGCTTAGCGTTGGGGAGTATCGAGATTCAGACAAAATAGCAGCTCGTAGGAAGCACAGATCGTGCTCAGAAACGCAAAGCAAGAGTTGAAATGACCCTTTGCATGTCCATTTTCTCAAGACTACGTGGGGTAAGCTGTTCTATAAACTCTCTATTTGTGGGCTGTGGTGTCACTGGACAGCATGTTCTTTCGAATAAAATCAGGTTGTAATTCCTCCACGTTCACAACGACCTAAAGCAAATCACCAGGTCATCAGTGTAATATGAAAACAGGATGTTTAAAGATTTGCACACTGTGTTATTCGAGACCCGACCGGCCTTAGACTCGTGGTGACCAAATACTTGTACTTAAAGTTAGTGCAGATGTTTTATAGGTAGGTTTGTAGCTTTCAGGAGGTACACACACAGAAACAGAGATTGTCTTTTAATTGAATACTTCCTGTGATGTAATTAGTATTCATTAAGGAAATGCATTCCCTTTACGTTATGGATAACCTTTTAATTGTCTGAACAATGTCAATCGTAAGCCAGATGTTGGTTTAAGATCCGAGGGTCTTGAGTTCAAGCCTCTGTCCCCTGTTGAATTAACACTAGGTTCTTGGGGTGGAGTTGCATCGTTTTTGGTTAAATTTTCCACATTCAAATCATAGAAATGCAACAGTTTGGTGGTGATGCCAATTCAAGATAAGCTATATATGTATAATATATATATATATATATATATATATATATATATATATATATATATATATACATATATACATATATACATATATGAAGAAGAAGCCGCTTACAACGAAAGTAAAAAACGAGATCGAATCCGCTAATTTGAGCAACAAAGCGAGATCAGACCCGGTCTCAGGCAACATTTCGATGATGTTGATTCCTCGTTCCCTGACTTCCCATCCCTGACTGTTTAATTAATACCAGGTGGGGTTGATTCTGCCTGTCATCCTTCTGAGGTTGGCAAAATGAGTACCAGCTTACTGGTAACTGGGGCAACTGCATCAGTGGCACAGCTACACCCCTAGAAAAATCATGCAGCCTCGTAGCCAGTGGCTGCGTTTGAATTAATGAATGAATTAATAAATAAATAATAATAATAAATAAGTAATGTCAATTGTCATCATTGTATTTCTGCCTTTGTCCTTGCAAATTGGGTAAAATATTTTCTGCTGTCATTTGACATTATTTAACCATCGTAACAATTCTCAACCAATCATGAGAAATTCTGATAAATGTCTCTTTCCATGCATTGTATGATGGTGTTCAACGTCTATTGAACTTTAATAGAAAGTCCTATTCATCCTTTCATGCCGGTGCAGCACTTGCCTGCTGGTTGCATCAATCCAGGACCGGTTGCAGTGGCCCCCTTAGGTCAGGGATGGGAATTTCAAATTTGGTCAGGGTATTGGCCCACGATGGCCTACTCTTTTTGAAGGGTAGCGTGGGATCTTTAACGTCCATTGGTGAATTTTAGTAGATTAGACTGCCGGCTTTACACCCCCTCCAAAGGATGGTACACTCTATGATGCAAATGCCCCTGCATGCACTCGAACCAGTTTATAGTCGTGATTGGAATCAAATGAATATCAGACAGATTACAAGTGAGGACGTCACCTCTGAATTATCCTGTCCATCCATCCATCCATTCATTGGGACCATACTCTGTGTAGAGCGTTGGTGCTGCCTCAGCAGTCTCCTTGGCTATTGGGCACAATCCTGGATGGGTCCCGCCACCCAACACAGGATACCAGCAAGCTGGCACTCATTTTGCCAACCTCAGAAGGATGACAGGCAGAGTCAACCCCACCTGGTATTAATTAAACAGCTGAGTGGGATTTGAACTCAGGATCCTAGGATCCCAAGCCCACAACCCTAACCATTAAGCCAACACCAGACATATGAACTATCCTGTGAGCTCATGAATGTCCAACTTGATATGAATGTCCAACTCATAAGAGACAACGATGAGATGCAGTAAGTCGTAAGATGCTTACAAGGGAATCTGACTGGCTGATGGTCAATACCAAAGCACTCTAGTGACGTCACATGCATCAAATTCTGCAGATTAGATCCTGTCAAATATTCCAGATCGAATGTCTTCCTGTTAAGAATACTGCACACGGTGTATCGTCTTCAAAACCTTCCTTGATTACAGTAAGTAGGATAGCAGTGTAAATACTTACCAAACTCATCTCACTCTACCGCAGAAACAACAAGAAAAAGAGCAATCAGAGATTGCAGACCCCTGCCAGGACTTTTTTTGTGTGTTGCATTTTTGGTGGCGTTTATGTACTGGTGTGTTATGTCATTAAGAAGAGACATAATTAGAACTACCACTTTATAACTGTTGGCAGTGATGACCGGGTACCAAGACGTTCCCCTTTGATGCAACCCCACTTTGAGCGGACACCTGGCCCTTATCCATGACATTCTTTTTAATGATTAATTGTTCAATTTGACTTAGAATGGGATTAAAATAAATTCAATTCAAATCAAATGGAAGACCAAATAGGTTCAGTCCTGCATTGAAATAATCAGAAGGAACCCAAACAAAAATCAAAGATGAAGTCATCAGGAGGAAGTTGGATAGGATTCGCATTTCAGCTGCTACTCCTCTACCCTCAACCCCACCCAGGCACAGCCGAGTGAGCCTTATTCAAAAAAGTAATAATAAGCTCAAATGAGCTAAGATCCTCGTCCTCTTAATGATGACGTCATAAAAACGAATATGACGTCATAGTGAATGTATCAGGTTTGCGATAAATTATCTGTGCTAATGCCGGCTTGATTCCCGCAAACAAAATTCAAACACTTGCCTCGTTTCGGAGATAATTTTTTGGCGATTTCCATTGCGGAGATATTTTGACATCATAACTTTTTTTCTCGGAGGAATTTTCAAAATCGGAGATGGTTACTGTCTGCGCAGGGTATTTTTACATATATATGCCAAGTTTCAGGAAGTTTCGATGAAACTGTAGGCTGTGAAACAACAAGCTTGCCTAGTTTCGGAGATAATTTTTAGGCGATTTCCATTAGCGGAGATATTTTGACATCATAACTTTTTTCTAGGAGGAATTTTAAAATCGGAGATGGTTACTGTCTGCGCAGGGTATTTTTACATATATATGCCAAGTTTCAGGAAGTTTCGATGAAAACTGTAGGCTGTGAAACAACAAAGCTTGCCTAGTTTCGGAGATAATTTTTTAGGCGATTTCCATTAGCGGAGATATTTTGACGTCATAACTTTTTTCTAGGAGGAATTTTCAAAATCGGAGATGGTTCCTGTCTGCGCAGGGTATTTTTACATATATATGCCAAGTTTCAGGAAGTTTCGATGAAAACTGCAGGCTGTGAAACAAAAAAGTCCACAAGAACAACAACGTGAGTAAGACTTGGAGATCCTCCACGAGGATCTAATAATGAAAAAAAGAAAAAAATGAACCCATATCAAAAAATCAAATAATTATAGCTTTATATAAATAAAAAAAATCAAATAATTATAAAAATCAAATTATTATATAATGTATTCCCCATCATTACTGGATCATAATTGTGAAGTTTCAGGTGGATTGATTAAGTGGTTCCAGATAAAACATTATTTAATATTTTCTTCAATCCAATATGGCAGCCAAACCATGTGACCTATCAATTATTCCTTAAACCTGTGCACCCATGGCTTGGGGAACATTTGTGAGAAGTTTCTCCTCGATCTGTCCAGGCATGCTGGAGAAGATTTTTTTTTAATCAGTTTTCGGGTAAATCCAAGATGGCTGCCAAGGCACGTGACCTATGACGTCATATGTGTGAACCTTTTCTTCCTCATGTCATACATGTATAGGCAGTCATACATGTAAAGTTTTGCTTCGATCTGTTCAGCCACTTCAGAGAACAAGATTTTTGAAGTTTTAAAAAAAAACAATATGGCTGCTGAATCATGTGACCAATGATGGCATCAAGTTTTTTTTCTTTCTGGGGACCATTTTATCCTTTGATGACCCTCAAAATTTTCTTACTGATCAGATGTGGCGTTCTACATATGCAATTATGACATCATAACAAAGGCACCTAAGATGTCAACAAAAAAAATCATGCTTATTCTCCAAAAGGAGTACTTGCCGTGTACCAAGTTTCAAATTTTCTTGGTGCAGTTTCAGAGATACAGAGGTTCCAAAGTTTTTCCGTTTTTCCAACATGGCTGCCACACCACGTGACCTATGACGTCATAATTACGATGAAAACATTCCACATGAGTTGTCGCACCCATGGTGAAAATTTTGTCTCAATCCGACAAGCGGTTGCGGAGAAAAACACAAAAGTTATGTGCGGACAAACAAACAAACGAGGAATCAGACATACAAACAAACGGACCCAAACGTACTAGCCTTTCCTTTGGCGAGGGTAAACATGCATTGTCTAACTATTTCGAGTTGTCTATCTACCTCGAAATATCAACTTGGCCGAAAAGAATTAATTTTCTGCAGGGATCTCGTGTCACCACCAGATGGAGATGTATGTTTGTATCCCTCAAAGTATTCCCGCTTCGCCACGTACACTCTCGGATCAGGAATCGTCTGTGGATCTGATTATATCATCCGAACCATGGTTTATTGCAGATACTCATAAAATGGAAGCATTTCACATGCCTGGATTCTCATGTGATGATAATTATGGTGTGGTTGTTGAATTATAATGGTGGAACCCTCTCTCCTTCCAAACACTCCTTCCATCTGTCCACTTTCCCACTGTCATTGGCAGTTCCCATACAACGGTATCTGTCGAAGTGTTTCCATTATCACTCCCGAAATACAGTCCATACCTCCTGGGTTTATAAATATTTGGATGCAAACTTGAGTTTAGGGCCTTTCAGTGATGTCCTCCAGCTTTCGAGAAGCGATTATTTTGCCCTAATGAGTGGATAATAAGATATCAATTGTGTACGACTGGAATAACAGTTGCTTGCACTATCCAGCCTTCATCGTGAATCAGTCTCCCTGTTTTGGTGACACTTTCACCGTAGAAGTCCATAATTCGCAAGTTTGCAGTAACTGGGACCATATAATGACCAAGGCACTCCAGAGTTTGTCAAAGTGATAAAGAGCTGGCCAAGGAGTGAGTGGGTGTGCTGCCTTCTAGCTCTGCTTCTTAACAGAAGCAATCAAAGACCATCTTCATGGCTGCAGGGTGTGGAGCACTCTTTCTTCCTTGCATTTTTTTTTATTCAGCCTGGAGAAAAAGTCTGCATCGCTCTTCAATAATTTGACACTTTTGCAACACCTCCAATCTTATGTGAGTTTGGGACCAGCATTTCAAGGTAATGTGCCACTGGCATCTCAGTTTCTAACTTGGATGAGAAAGACCTTGCAGGCATTTAAAATGAGAGAGAAAAAAAGTAAATAATCTTTCACTTCTCAACGTACTGTCGTCGATTCCGAGGAACCTAGAGAGCTCCAGCCTGAGTGTAAGTCCCGAACCCTCATTTCTAATTATTACTAATCCTAATGTGTGAAGTCTAAATTGAAATCCGAGTCCTTTTGTACATATTTCCACGTAGGTAATAATATCCAACTTCTCTTCTCTTCCAAGAAAGTTCAACGCAGGAGGAGGTGAGTAGACCCTTCAAGCCTGTGCTATCGGTTGGCAACCTATGGTTGTTTCTCAGTGGTCTATCCTTTTTTAAATGCTGAACGCCATGTAAGGAAGCAGCAGGTACCATATGAAAAGTCTTTGGTATGATTCGGCCAGGAATTGAACCGCCGACCTCCCAAAACTCAGAGCAGATGCTCCTTTGTCTCCCGAGTCTGGTGAAAGAGGAAAGTCACAGGGGTATTCCAAGAAACGTGATAGATATACAGGTTTTTCACTCAATTACACCTCTGTCATTCAAACGTACTCCAATTGCTCATTTCTCAATGTCCTTAACCTGCATCCATTTTGTGCTTGTTAGACTTCTGGATGGATGACAGGTTATAACGCTTACCTGCGTTTGAGGTTGTATGGCACATATTTGATTCCCAAGGGGCTAGGATCAGGTGCTCAGCAGAGAAGGTGTTGGATCATAGAGTATTCAATCTTTTTGGAGAGCCATATAAGCTGGCTGTTCTGTCTGCTTCATATCTTCAACATATCTTCAGAGATTCAACATATCTACAATTCAATTTACTGTGCTGAAATCCATCGCTTACTGCTCTGCTCCTTCTGCGTAAACAGCATGATTTGCAATTCAGATACGGAATACTGCATTTTCTGATTTCATCCTATCGATGTGCACGCCAATTTAACACGATAAAAAGTTTTAATTTGACTTATCAACAACTTAGTTTCCTAAGGGGTTTAACAGGAAAAGTTTTTGGTTGTGGGTGCAGATTTGAAGAAATAGCTGCTCCTTGTTTCCCACTCCTTCTTTCAAGAAATGCTGGATCACGAATTATTTTTTTTTTTACCCCAAATATTTACAATAGTTAATGCTCATTTAGAAACACCTTTAGGACAATCAGGTCATGCAATTGATCAAACGAGGCTGCAGATGAAAACACATGGAGAAGTAAAGTACAGTATCTCATCACGGAGCTGCTTGCCAAACATTCCATCTCCTCTACATTCACAATCTCGAGTCTCTCAAGCTTGGCAAACATGCTCAGTATTCTTTATTACCCCCATGAAATACTGGCGTGCTGGCAGAAGTGGTAATAGTGTAAAGCCACAGCTGTGAACCATGGTGACTTCACATGACACAGCCTCAAAACTTTCACACAGTGTCAGCACAATTGCACACCCAAATAACTTATCAGTGCAGGTGGTTTTGTTAAAAGCTTTAGGTCAGATTGTATTAGCCTGTTATAGTACCCTGATCGTTAGGCAGTGATGTGGTGTGTGTAGTGGGTGTGGTGGTTTGTGCTTGGGATGAGGTGGAAAAAGTTGAATGTGGATGGATGAACTCGGAGTCACACCGCCAACATCGGAGATGTTCAAGAGCTAGAGCAAACCTCTACCAACCACGTATGTGGCATACCGGCTCCAATTCAGCACTAGCAGGAAGATCATTAGCGGAATGGAATCAATCAGTAATACCACTGCCCAAACATTTGAGTGAGAAGTACATTGAAACATTTAAGAGTACATCAACAGAGCTTTGATATGCAACGCAGGAGCAAAGACCATCATCATGCTCCGTGCTCGAGACAGACAGAGCATCAGTTCTACTGAAGCAGTTTCTTGGCGAGGGTTGCAATCCTGGATGCATTGCCTGTAACAGCATCGGCTACGCACACCAGTGTGACCACTCCTTGGCTTTTTTCACAAGATCTTGGCTATTCGTTGTTCACCTTTGCGCGTCTTGGTTTTCTATAGGTTTTCTTGGCGTATAGGTTTTCTATTATCATCGTTTTCCGAAAACCTTGTGAATTCTTAGCTTTTTTCATTGGCTCACCTTGGCATTTATGAAAATGAGGAGTGGTCACACTGACGCACACGTCTCTGGCTCAAGAGGAAGTGCCGCTTCATTTATTGGTCCACATACGGAACACGATATATATTCTGTTAAACCTCCCTTCTTCATGAACAGTAAGATCGTAAATTGTTGAAGTGTTGTCAACTGAACAATCAGCATCCACAAAGCTTTAGCAACATGTTAAACTACTTATCGGCTTGCAGTGCCACCAGAAACCAAGTTTGAGTAAAAGTTTAACCAACTTAGTATGTCAGGTGTATCAGTACAAGTCTGCAATGGTCATCAACACCAGTTTA
>CM068955.1:53500538-53513707 GCA_035128595.1 Eptatretus atami
TGCCGGCAAGAATGATGTACCTGTGACAGGGGTGTTTCGCTACTCCAGAAGTGCCAGGTAGATGTCTTCATCAGCTTTCTTCATAATCCTCTTGATGGTTTGGATAAAACGTTCACTTTGGCCATTGGACTGGACAAATCCCGGACTGGATGTCGACTGTTTGATTCCCCAGTTTCGCGTGAACCGCCTGAACTGTTGGCTGTCAAACGGCATATTGTCACTCATGAGCTCTTCTGGAATGCCATGACATGCGAAGACATCTTTCATCTTAGTGATGATCGTGGTGGCAGTCTTGTCCTCGATCTCCACCACCTCCGGGTACTTGCTATAGTAATCAACCACCAGGAGATAGTCTTTGCTTTGATATGTGAGGACATCGGCTCCCACCTTCTGCCATGCAAGCTAGGTATGGGGTGTGGTCTCAACGGCTCCTTGGGCTGTGCGTTCCTATGGCTGAGGCAAACTGCACAGTTGACCACTGTCTGTTCAATGTCTGCAGTCATGTTGTGCCAAAACAGAGCGCCCTGGCTTTCGTTTTCTCAGCTCCCATGTGACTCTCATGTAGCAGAGCCAGCATCTCACTCTTCAGTGAGCTTGGGATCACAATGCAGTCACCAACACACAGCAGTCCGTCAGCTATGTGTACCTCATCTTTGACCAGCCAGTAGTCTTGGAGGACGCTCGAAGCACTGTGCTTCTTTTTGGGCTATCCCATCATGGCTGCCTGCCTTACCATCTGGAGGTCAGGGTCCTCAGCAGCTGCAGCTCGGATCTGCTATTGCTCAAGGCACTCATCAGCAGGTCACGCACCAGGCAGTGAACCATGACTTCTATGTCATCCTCCATCTGGTCGTCTGATCGGTCACTAGGTAAGTATGCACGACTCAGTGTGTCAGCGACATACATGCACTTACCCGGGATATACCTCACATCTAGTTCATAGCACTGTAATCTCAAAAGCATTCTCCGCAGTCTTGGAGTTGTGTTGCCCAGGGGTTTCTTGAAAATTACCTCCAGAGGGTGGTGATCTGTCTGCACATTCACTGGCTTCCCATACACATACTGGTGGAATTTGTGGCATGCGGAGCATATTGCCAACATTTCCTTTTCGATCTGCGCGTAGTTCTTTTCAGTGTCCATCATGGACCTTGATACGTAGTGAACTGGCCATCCCTCTTGGTGCAGACAGCAACCAAGCCTACTCTGGCCAGCATCTGCTTGGACTGTCACCGGCTTGGAGACATCATAGTATCTCAGAACGGGTTCTGTTGCCAATGCTGCTTTGACCTTGTTGAGACCTTGTGTGTGTTCCACTTCCCAGCTCCAGGCTGCGTCTTTCTTGAGCAGTGCACGGAGTGGTGCCGAGGTCTCTGACTCATTCGGTACATATTGCACTAGGTATTTGACTATACCCAACAGGTGCTGAAGTGCTGGCTTGTCTTCTGGTGTAGGCATGTCAGTAATTGCTCGGATCTTGGACTTGGCTGGTGTCAGTCCCTCTGGAGTGATGATGTTGCCCATGTGCAGCACTTTGGGCACTCGGAACTGTACCTTGGTCCTGTTGAAGAACTTCACCTGTTGTTGGCGAGCTCTCTGCATAACCTTGTGCAATATTTGGTCATGTTCTTCCATGGTCTCAGCGGCAATGATCATGTTGTTGGTGATGACCTGCACACCAGGAATGTTGCTGAAGTTTCTCTTGGTTTCTCTTATGCATGTCCTGGTTTCTCTTGTGCATGATTTCACTCGCTGACAGGATGCCAAAAGGCATGCGGCAGAATCTCATCCTTCCCCAGGGTGTATTGAATGTGCACAGGTAGGAGGACTTCTCTGTCAGCTTCACATGCCAGTACCGGTCAGCCATGTCAATCACTGTGAACACCTTCTTGTTGTTCAGTTGTCTCTGCACATCACTTGGTGTAGGCATTGTGTATCTATCTCACTTAATTGCACAGTTCAACGGCTTTGGGTCGAGGCAGATTCTCATGCGGCCATCTTTTTTTTCTCAGTGTATATGAGGTTACTAACCCAGTCGGTGGGCTTCTCAACCTTGGCCACTATACCGCGTTGCTCCAGCTGCTCCAGAGTGTCTTTCAGCTTCTCATGCTTTGCATAGGGAACACGTCTTGCTGGCTGAACAGTCGGCGTGACATCTGGATTCAGCTCAATTTCGTTCTCCTGCTTGTACTGACCAGTTCCTGTGAACACATCTGTGTATTGCTCGAACAGCCTCTCCTTGGTCAGTGGAGCATGCAATGAATCTATATGCTTGAGATAAGGTCCAGCTTCTCACATGTGTTTTGCCCAAGTATGGGAACAGTGGTTTCCTCAGTTACAAAGAATTTGATTCTCCAGTCCTGCCCTTTGTGCTTGCAGGGAATCACTGTTGGTAATCCAATGGCTGAATCTTGCCATCACCAAAAGCATGAGAATGACGTTGTGGGTGTTATGGTGTGCTCAGGCATTGCAAAGTCAAGATAGCAAGCGAGATTATGTTTGCCTGGGCACCTGTGTCGAGCTTGATGTTCACCACACTCTGGCCAACTGTAAGCTGTTCTTGCCACCTGCCCACAGGCCGGGTGACGTCATCATCCAGGTTACCGATGACACTGAATCTATGACCAGAAACTCTTCAGTACCGTGTCGGATCTGCATCCAGAAGTCGTACCCTTCTTGTCCCTCCATCCTTGCATACAGCACCCAGTGATTCTTGCCTCCACACTTGGCACACGTTTTACCAAATGCTGGACACCTGCACGGGCCAGGACTGTGCTTCTTGCCACTGTACTCGCACACAAGCTGAGTAAGGCTTTCCTGTGTCCTGTAGCTCTGGCTGTCATGGCTCTTGCTGCAGGCTTGGCCTTGGCTTGCTTGGGAAAGGTGGTGTGCCGTTGTTGCCTCTCTTTATCCACTGCATATACTTGCTTGGCACCCTTCATGGTCAAGCTGCTGCCTGCTTGATTCGGGGCACGGCATATGTCCAAGCTTTCTTCAGTGTGACCCCACCTTCCCGAAGAAGTCTCTCCTTGGCCTCTGTCTCACACACCAAATAACACCTTATCTCGAATCATGAGTTCTTCTTGAGGTCCGAACACACATGCTGCTTGCGTTCTGAGTTCAATGAGCCATTGGTCGATCATCTCACCCTCCTCCTGGTCAGTGTTCCAAAAACGATACCTCTCGTACACAACGTTTTCCCTTGGCCTGCAGTATCCGTGAACTTCTGCAGCACCAACTCATAATAATCATTCACATCGTCACCCTCGGCAAAGGTAAACATCTTGTGAATAGCAGAGTCGTCCCACCGATTCTCGCAAAATGGCTACTTGCACATCAACGTCTTTTCTTTTGAGCTCAGTGGCCTTGAAGTAGTTCGAGAACCGTGCAGCCCACGTGTACCATGCATCGACAGCATTCAATGCCTGAAAATTCATGGTCCGGGAGGCTTTAGGACTTCCATAGCGGTGTTTGGTTCGCTATCTTGACACCATGTACAGCTTTGACACACACACTCCTGGCCCAAGCGAAGTGACGCTTCATTTATTGTCCACTTACAGAACACCTCCATATTCTGTGACATTGCCACTCTGACACGAAAGTCAGGGAAGGAAGGTTGAAAACAGTCCTGAACCAACAGATCTCCCCACACTGCATTCTCACTTTTTCACTGCAGAGAAAAAGCCAATGAGTGGCACATTTTCTGATGAGCAATCACTTGATTTCAATATAATGATTGCTCCTCATAGCAAACATCTGTGTGCATAGATATGTTACCCCGCGTACACGAAATGAAAAGTGGGGTAAAGCAATTGGTTCACTTGTTTGTCGGTCTCCGACAGATGTCGGTCTTGATGGAGGAACTGCTGAATTTCAATGGAATTTATATTTTGAACACCGTGGAACACAAATTGAACACCAGGAACCTGCAGTTTAGCAGTACTTTGGCTCTGCATTTAGCAAATAGTATGGAATCTCATCTCGATCACGCATGACAAGAGTAAGGTAATGTTTTTTTTCACTTTGTCTGCCTGTCTGGCGTTCAAAGAAAGTGGAAAGCATTCCAAATAGGAAACTTACTGATTTTAGGGACATCATAAAGGACACAAACAACAGGCATGAATAACGAACTTAATGTATGACATAAGGTGATGTTTTAGACGGTGCCTCAATGGTGTAAACGTCTGAATTTTCTTTTTGTCCACATCCTTTAAAAGCTTTATTTATTTAAATTGAATTATTGAGGTAGTGTTCCAGGTAATGCCCTGGTACACTACATACCCTACCCCCCCCTCACACTGCCTTGCCTTGCCACTGTGCTGCTATTTCCACACTGCCTCCCCTCCCTCCACGCTTCCACCCTTACCCTCCCCTCTCACTGCCACTGCACGCTTTCCCTCCCTCCCCTTCACTGCATCCCTTTCTCCCCTCCCTCTCACTGCCACCACTTTCCCTCCCCTCCCTCCACTGCCATCCCTTTCCCTCTCCTCCCCTCTCACTGCCACCTTCCCTCCCCTCCCCTCTCACTGCCACCACTTTCCTCCCCTCCCCTCTCACTGCCATCCCTTTCCCTCTCCTCCCCTCTCACTGCATCCCTTTCTACCTCCCTCTCACTGCACCGCTTTCCCTCCCTCCCCTCTCACTGCCACCCCTTCCCTCCCTCCCCTTTCACCGCCACCCCTTCCCCCCCTCCCCTCTCACCGCACCCCCTTTCCTCCCCTCACCTCTCACCGCCACCCCCCCTCTTCACCGCCACCCTTTCCTCCTCCCCTCAACTCTCACCGCCACCCCTTTCCTCCCCTCCCCTTTCACCGCCACCCCTTTCCCTCCCCTCCCCTCCTTTCCCTCCGTCCCCTCACCTCTCACTGCCACCCCTTTCCCTCCCTCCCCTTTCACCGCCACCCTTTCCCTCCCCCCTTTCACGCCCCCCCTTTCCCTCCCTCCCCTTTCACCGCCACCCCTTCCCCCTTCACCGCCACCCCTTTCCCTCCCTCACCTCTCACCGCCACCCTTTCCCTCCCCCCCTCTCACCGCCACCCTTCCCTCCCTCACCTCTCACTGCCACCACCTTTCTGCCTTGCTGGTTCGTGCTCCGTCACACTCAGCGAGTGGTTCAAGTTCTGTCACCTTGAGCGAGTGTTTCGTGCTTCGTCACCCTGAGCAAGTGGTTCGTGCTCCATCACCCTGACGAGTGGTTCGTCTTCCATCACTCTGAGCGAGTGGTTCTTGTTCCCAACCTGGCGAGTGGTTCGTGTTCCATCACCGTCTGAGCGAGTGGTTCGTGTTCCATCACCCTGAGCGAGTGGTTCTGTTCCATCACCTGAGCGAGTGGTTCGTGTTCCATCACCGCTGAGTGAGTGTTCGTGTTCCATCACGCTGAGCGAGTGTTCGTGTTCCACACCTTGAGCGAGTGGTTCGGCTCGTCACCCTGACGGTTCGTGCTCCATCACCCTGAGCGAGGTGGTTCGTGTTCCATCACTCTGAGCGAGTGGTTCTGTTCCATCACCCTGACGAGTGGTTCGTGTCCCATCACCCTGAGTGAGTGGTTCGTGTTCCATCACCCTGATGAGTGTTCTTGTTCCATCACCCTGAGCGAGTGGTTCGTGTTCCATCACCTGAGTGAGTGTTCTGTTTCCATCACCTGAGCGAGTGTTCGTGTTCCATCACCCTGAGCGAGTGGTTCGTGTTCCATCACCTGAGTGAGTGGTTCGTGTTCCTAACCTTGAGCGAGTGGTTCGTGCTTCGTCACCCTGAGCAAGTGGTTCGTGCTCCATCACCCTGAGCGAGTGGTTCGTGTCCATCACTCTGAGCGAGTGGTTCTTGTTCCATCACCCTGAGCGAGTGGTTCGTGTTCCATCACCTGCGACGAGTGTTCGGTCCATCACCTGAGCGAGTGGTCGTGTTCCATCACCCTGAGCGAGTGTCTTGTTCCATCACCCTGAGCGAGTGGTTCGTGTTCATCACCCTGAGCGAGTGGTTCGTGTTCCATCACCCTGAGCGAGTGGTTCGTGTTCCATCACCCGAGCGAGTGGTTCACCTCCAGCGAGCGAGGCAGTGGTTCGTGTTCCATCACCCTGAGTGAGTGGTTCGTGTCCATCACGCTGAGCGAGTGGTTCGTGTTCTATCACCCTGACGAGTGGTTCATGCTCATCACCCTGAGCAAGTGGTTCGTGCTACGTTACCCTGAGCAAGTGGTTCGTGCTCCGTCACCCTGAGCATGGTTCGTGCTCCGTCACCCTGAGCAAGTGTTTCGTGCTCCATCACCCTGACAAGTGGTTCGTGCTATGTACCCTGAGCAAGTGGTTCGTGCTACGTCACCCTGAGCAGTGGTTCGTGCTCTGTCACCCTGAGCAAGTGGTTCGTGCTACGTCACCCTGAGCAAGTGGTTCGTGCTCCGTCACCCTGAGCAAGTGGTTCGTGCTCTGTCACCCTGAGCAATGGTTCGTGCTCCATCACCCTGAGCAAGTGGTTCGTGCTCCGTCACCATGAGCTAGTGGTTCGTGCTCTGTCACCCTGAGCTAGTGGTTCGTGTCCCTCACCCTGAACGAGTGGTTCGTGCTCCGTCACCATGAGCTAGTGGTTCGTGTTCCATCACCTGCATCGAGTGGTTTGTGCTCCGTCACCCTGAGCTAGTGGTTCGTGTTCTATCACCTGAGCAAGTAGTTCGTGCTCCGTCACCTGAGCTAGTGGTTCGTGTTCCATCACCTGAGCGAGTGGTTCGGCTCCGTCACCTGAGCTAGTGGTTCGTGGTCCGTCACCATCAGCTAGTGGTTCGTGCTCCATCACCTGAGCAATATGTTCGTGCTCTCATCACGCTGAGCAAGGGTTCATGCTCCGTCAGGTGGCAAGTGGTTTGTGCTCCATCAACCTGAGCAAGTGGTTCGTGTCCGTCACTCTGAGCGAGTGGTTCCTGCTCATCACCCTAGTGAGTGGTTCCTGCTCCATCACCTGAGCAAGTAGTTCGTGCTCCGTCACCTGAGCTAGTGGTTCGTGTTCCATACCCTGAGCGAGTGGTTGTGCTCCGTCACCCTGAGCTAGTGGTTCGTGCCGCACATCAGCTATGGTTCGTGCTCCATCACGCTGAGCAAATGGTTCGTGTCCGTCACGCTGAGCAAGTGGTTCAGCTCCGTCACGGTGAGCAAGTGGTTTGTGCTCCTATCAACCTGAGCAGTGGTTCGTGGTCCGTCACTCTGAGCGCAGTGGTTCCTGCTCCATCACCCTGAGTGAGTGGTTCCTGCTCCATCACCCTGAGCGAGTGGTTCATGCTCTGTTACCCTGAGCAAGTGATTTGTGCTCCGACCACTGAGTGAGTGGTTCGTGCTCCGTCACCTGAGTGAGGTCGTCATGCCTGTTACCCTGAGCAAGTGATTTGTGCTCCGTCACCCTGAGCGAGTGGTTCGTGCTCTGTTACCCGAGCAAGTGGTCGTTCTCCGTCACGCTGAGCAAGTGGTTCGTGCTCCATCACCCTGAGCGAGTGCTTCCTGCTCCATCACCCTGAGCTGTGGTTACGTGTCGTATCACCCTGAGCTGGTGGTTCGTGCTCCGTTACCTGATGAGTGTTCATGTCCATCACCTCTGAGCGAGTGCTTCCTGCTCCATCACCTCTGAGCTGGTGGTCATGTTCCATCACCCTGAGCTGGTGGTTCGTGCTCCTTACCCTGAGTGAGTGGTTCGTGCTCCGTCACCCTGAGAGTGTCATGTTCCATCACCCTGAGTGAGTGATTCTGAAATATCACCCAATTTCCAAGCTGTTTGCAGTATTAACGTGCTTTCCTCAGTTACCAGAGCCCAATTTTTTTTCCACCCATACACGCAGCTGTATATAAAGAACTAGA
Organism: Eptatretus atami; assembly: GCA_035128595.1. Taxonomy (NCBI): domain Eukaryota; kingdom Metazoa; phylum Chordata; class Myxini; order Myxiniformes; family Myxinidae; genus Eptatretus; species Eptatretus atami. The sequence continues at coordinate 53,508,371 of CM068955.1, forward strand.
CGACCTGAGAACCCGTTGGGTTCCTGTTGTGACAGCGGTTGATGAAAAAAATCATTTCAAGAAAAAAAGATAGCTCCAGCGAACTATACCGCTGAGGTTGTTTGCATTGATCAAATACTCCTGAAGAATACTTGACTGAATCGGGAATTGATTTTTAATAATTTTTAAATATTTTTCATTGCCCGAGTTGACAAACTTGAAACTGCACACCGCAGGCAATGGTGGTGGCCCTAACATTTTGTGCTATCGTGTAACGTTTGGCTGTATTTTTGGAACACAAATATATATATATATATATATATATATAATATAAATACAACATACATCATCAACATACATACATATATACAAGCCGGTGGGTGCGATGGGTCGCTGAGCATGGAACTATAAAGATATAGAGCAAAATGGATGTCATATAGCGGATAGGGAATCACCTTAAGAATATGCATATCAAATCTCATCCAGTTCCATCTACTGATAACTACTCGGTATCAATTTGAATGAAAATACCGAAAATGCGGTTTGAAATCGGAAATCCCCAAAGTTCGAGGGGGTGCTGTGGGTGAACAAAGATCTAAATCAACAAGCCGGTAGGCGACATGGCTCTCGCTCTAGATGGAAAGCTGGCCGACGCGACTAGCCGATATTCATGTACATGCTATCAATCAATTTAGCACAATAAATATGATTATCACAGCCCTCTTAGTTTGCGCCCAGAAACCCGCCTTGTGAAATTTCAGGTTGTTTCCAAAGAGACTCTAACAAATGGCAGCCTGGTAATTCCATTTATCTATTCGCTAAAGATTTTATTTTTTATATGATGCTGTAAGACATTCTCCTTGGCACAAAAAAAACAGGTCCCTCGGAGGTCCAGTTTCGGAGGTATTGATTTTTTTGTACAGTCCACAAATAAGTGTACGATGTACGATAAAGTATTTAGCTGTTGTCTAAGCAACGGAGTGTGCATAGCAACCATTCATTTTTGTTACATGCTAGCCACATTGTACACATTTCACACAGTTTCATCAAAATCAGACTCTTTCTCTTAAGGATATTCGCAATTAACCGTTTATGAAATGTTCGACATGTACTCGCCCAAACCTATCTCCTCCTACATATATTTTTTGTTAGGGCTGCAAATTGGCATGAAGGGAGCTAGATAGATTGCGCACAGAACTCTAAGCTTCATTTTTCGATTTATTTATTTTGATTTTTTTCGATTTTTTGACCACTTTAAAGGGCCGTTGCTAGCCCGGGTCCCACATTCGAAGCACACGATTCCCAGAAATATTGGTCCAACCAAGAAATTTCATTGGAATCGTTGAGTGGTTTAGCCCTAGGCTTGACCAAAGTTTCGCGACAGACACCAGATGGAAAGTCCAGAATAAGGGTGCTCTAAGAGCAGCCAAAAATCCGGCTCGATCGTTTGTGCACAATGTATTCCAGACGATTATGTGAATTTTCATGACCATCCGACCATAACCCTAGGAGGATAGCATTTGGCGCGAAGGCACCTCCAGCTCTCGCATATTCGATTTTTGCACTAATTGACCTTTGACCCCTGACCGAAGCGAAATCGGTCTATGTCCTGAGGCAAAGTTGTAGTACTCATTGAGTACCATGAACCTGCAAAGTTTCATTTGTATCGATACACTCACCGGTCGCTAGGGGCCGTCAATTTTCACAATTTTCGCGCATACCCTAATTGTAGGGGGTGCTGCGGGTAAAGTTATTCCATATATCACAAAAACCGAATATATTTGATAGACATCACTGTAATCATTCGTGCCAAATTTATACCTACGTGGATAATGGCTTTCGGAATTGATTCGCGTGAACGGTACCGATTTTGAAGGTTTTTCGGTTGTTGCTAGGGAACCAAAGCGTCCCTAGCAACCATTACAATTTCCAAAGCACTGGTCATAAGATGTACCTACCACCCGAGTTTGTCAAAATCCGCCCACGTTACTACCAATATAGCTGATGACAAACAACAAACATCCAAACAAACAGACAGAATTACTGACAATAAAGGTCACCTATTTGGCGACCCAACATATATATATATATATATATATATAATAATATATATATAATATATATATATATATAATAAATGGTTGATAAAAAAAATCATTTCAAAAACAAACAAACAGAAAAGATAGCTCCAGCGAACATAACCGCTGAGGTTGTTTGCATTGATCAAATAATTCCGAAGAGTACGTTGACTGAATCGGGAATTTATTTTTAATAATCGTTTTCGTTGCCGATTTGAACAAAATTGATATTGCGCGTCAATGTGAAAAAAAAAACGGAGAAAAGAAAGTCGAAGAAATATTTGTGCGTAATCTTCGAAACACAATTTTATTTATTAATGAACATGGAAGTATTAGATCAAAATGGCGGTTTATTTTATGCTTAAAATAAGTTGTTCTTTGTCTGTACTAAATGTTTGAGTTTTAAAATAAATCAGTGGGTTCCCGTTGTGACAGCAGTTGATGAAAAAAAATCACACTGCACACCGCTGGCGAATGGTGAGTAAGGCGCACTAAAAGTTGTTCTATCAGTCCCGTTTTGGCTGTATTTCGGGAACGTACATACATATGTATATATATTATATACATACATACATACATACATGTATATATAACAAGATGAGAGTTTTAGTAATATATAGATAATGTTTGTGAACATATCCCTGAAACGTCTATATAAATGAATGTTGTTTTTCGGTGAAAGCTACTCAAGGTTTTGTGTTGTACAGTACTTACTGGAGTTGGTAATCACACTCACTCCAACCTGCCGATTCCCGAAAAATTGCCGATATCGGGTGTGTGTGTGTGTGTGTGTGTGTGTTGTGTGTGTGTTGTGTGTGTGTGTGTGTGTGTGTGTTGTTCAAAAGCATAACATATTCTCTCGGCTTACTCCCTTTCTTCTCTATCTCTATCTTCTATCTCTATCCCATCCTTGCTCTACCCCTCCCAATACAAGCAGCACCCTCCCTACATCTCCTCACTCACTCTCCCTCCCCTCTCTCTCTCCCATCCTTGCTCTACCCCCCCAATACAGGGCAGCACCCTCCTCCCACATCTCCTCACTCACTCTCCCTCCCCCCTCTCTCTCCCATCCTTGCTCTACCCCCTCCCAATACAGGGCAGCACACTCCTCCCACATCTACTCACTCACTCTCCCTCCCCTTCCTTCCCCTCCCCCCTCTCTCCCCTCACCCCTCCTCCCCCTCCCTCCTCTCTCTATATCTGTCTGTTTCTGTCTCTGTCTCTGGTTATACCCAGACTGTGGTTATGTTTGGACGTGTTTGTCTTCGGACATATCCGAGCGGTGTTTGTTTCCGCCAGCTTCGCTCCAGTCCCTTCGGGTGGTGTTTGTCTCTGGATGTGTCCGGGTGGTGCTTGTATCCAGACAGCTTGGCTCCAGATGCGTCGGGGCGGTATTTATGTCTGGACGGGAGTTTGTCTCCGGACTTGTCCGGACGAGTTTGTCTCCAGCATGTTTATCGTATGACTGGTAGAAAATGGATTTCAGACATTTTGTTTCCATCTTCACTGTTTTCTATGCAGAATAATTTTGATGAAACAGTAGGAATTGTAATTAACTCTCCACCGCACGTCTCCCTTCCCTTCCTCACCTCACACGTTCTTCCCTTCCCCACCCCTCCTCGCTCCCCCTCCCTCCTCTCTCCTTTCCCCTCCCCTCTACTCCCCCACTCTCTTTCCTCCATCTTCTCTCCCTCTTCCCCCCTCTTTTCTCCCCCCCCCCACACTTCAGTATACTGTCAGTGAAGCAACGTGTGTATTGTGCTCTAAAAATACAACCGATCCATTGAAAGTCTAAGAGGCATCCTAGAAATTTGGCAGAATTGCAAAAGAATACTTTATACGGAAAGGTCGAGAGGAACTGAATTCACTAACTTCAAGACAGCATCGTCACCATTCGTCCTTCTCCGTACACAGACCATTTATACCACATATACATTTTAATGTCTATGCAGCTATTTATTTATCTTCACTTGCACTTAATAAGGTTTACATCTACTCTCGGATAACTCATATATTCTACCTCGTGTGCAATTACATTCAGCCTGACATGGACATGCTCTTCACTGACGAAAGAGGCACCGATGATGTCACGTAGGCTTTCTTTTTTCTCTCTCCAAGCGTTATTACCTCCACCACCAAAGATGGACGGAGGTTATGTTGCCACCCCTGTGTGTCTGTCTGTCTGTGTCTGTGAGGAAGATATCTCAAAAAGTTGTGCACAGATTCAGATTAAATTTGGTGGACAGGTTGAGTGTGTGACAAGGACGAATTGTTTCAATTTTGATGAAGATTTGGATCTGGATAGTAGAAGTTAAATTATTTTTTTTAAGTGATTCTTCACCATTGAAAGATGTGGCCGAAAACGAGAAACAACCAGATTTATCAAAACGTTGTCGATGGATTACTGCAGAACTTGGTGTACGAGTTGGGTAGGTGACAAGAACCAGCCCATTAGATATCGCAGGGGTTCTTAACCGGGGGTATCCATACCCCTTGGGGGTATGGGAACTAAATGCTGGGGGTATGGGACTCGATTTCTGAATATTTGTATATATTTGATTTATTAATTTATAGTTGGTTAGAATGTTAGATTTTAACTAGCACTGTTACTCAATATTCACTGTTATTCAATGTTTGTATATTTGTAATTTCTGGGTTATTTTTTATTTATTTATTTGTAAATATATATGATAAATGCTTATGATTGCCTTTCATGTTCTATTCCTAGCTATCCATATCTAAAATAAATTCAAGCTATTGACATCTTTGGAATTCATACTGTCAACTAATAGGACTGGTGATGATGATGATTTTGACAGTCAAGCGAAGGGGGTATGGGACCATGTTGGGCAATCCATTGGGGGTCTGGAATCATCAAAAGGTTAAGAACTCCTGATATATTGGTTAAGGTTTGGATGCAGATCCGGCCTATCAATGAAACAAAATGTAAACTGTTCAGCTTCGCGGATATGTGCGCTCTTCCGAGTGCCGTCTAGTAATCTTGTTGTGGAGTAAACTGAGTGGTGGTAAACATGTTGTTTCACTTGGAAATGTAAAAAAAAACAAAAATATATTGTACAAAATATAAAGTTTCTCATGTTCCTGTAACATCTGAAGTATGGTTTTACTATGGAAGGTTTATAGTTAAATGGTGAAATTGAATCACAGATGCACAGCAAGGCAATTTAATGGTTAAATAACGGGCTTCATTATAAGAGGTACAAAGGAAAGAAAACCATGAAATAAACATTGGCCGTAAAAAAAAATAAAAAATTCTCGA
>CM068955.1:53513717-53525923 GCA_035128595.1 Eptatretus atami
TCGAGAATATACAAAACACAACAAACAAAACACTTTTGAGATGAACAGTGTTTATCCAGAGAGCTATCCCCTGTGGTCCTGGCTGTTTGCCAAGGCTTCCCAAATCCAGCCAATCACCTTGCCTGGAGTCCTTTGATTTCGTTGGTACCAGGTGCTTGCCGCCTGAGGCTCTGATACACTGCTTCCCAATCTACGTATCACGCCCCCATCGGGGTACCAATTGTGGGTTCTTGTAGAGTGAGGATGAGAGTCGGGGTGCGGTTGAGAAGTTTCTTTGTTTGTTAATAGTCATGTGAATTGGAATAGACTTGTCATATGGAGTGTGGGATAAGAATTGAAAGCTGTACAAATACTGAAAGCTAATGAACCTGGACAAGGTGTGCCAAGGCAGGATGTGGCAGAAGGCAGACTAGACAAGGAAAGCAAGCTCAAACAGAACCAACAGACTTTTAACAAGGTGAGGTAAGAGCAACATGACGAGGCCCATTCTACAAATTATTATGCACAAAACCATGCAGGTTGTTTGGGTGGTGCAGATAAAGTCAAAAAGGATATTAAGATGTAGAAGGGACTAGAGGAGGATTAGGGGGTACGGGGGGGGGGGGGGAGAGAAGAAAAGTCTGATTTTTGTGTGTGTGATATGTACATAGCCCTTAAAGGTTATTATCTCCATTCTCTCTGATTACTCGTATTTCAAATCCAGCACAACAACATGTATAATTCTCTGTCTCCTTCAATATCCATTCCAACAAGTGTGGACAGACAAGCGGACGGTCAGTTGGATTCACCGAAAGGCACAGCACATGACAGCCACATGTGAAATGAGTCTACTGGTCGTTTCCCGGGAATAGAAGCGAGAAATCGGAATCGCACAAAGATTGATTGGTTGGAATACAGTGGAGCATGATCAGGATTTAAAAGTCCAAATCTTTGAAGTGCAGCTCAAGGAGATGGAAGTTTTGAAGTTCTTGCGGTTTATTTCGTCATCGTTCATTGTTTATTTTTACACGTTCAGAGATGATCGAGGAGCATTTTATAAATAACAGACAAATTTAATAAAAGGAACACACATCGATTGAAGCTCCATTTGGAGGCTGTCACAATAGTTTTGGCTTAATGGTTAGGGTGGTGGGCTTTGGATCTTTGGATCCTATGGTCCTGAGTTCAAATCCCGCTCAGCTGTTGAATTAATACCAGGTGGGTTAACTTGACCTGTCATCCTTCCGAGGTCAGCAAAATGAGTGCCAGCATGCTGGTATACCGTGTCGGAGTGGCGACCCGTCCAGGATTGTGCTCAATAGCCAAGGAGACTGCTTAGGCAGCACCAACGCTCTGCACAGAGTATGGTCCCAAATCCCAATCGCCTCCTCCTCCTCCTCACAACGGTTGAGTGCTCTGCAATGCACCCCCTCCCATTTGATGGCTTTGCACCGGCACCACAGTTTTTTACGAATCGTATGTGGTTCATAAAAGTTCTAACCTAGTCATCTCTGAGGTTAGCACACTACCGGATATAAATACCTTGGAAATAGAAAAGGGGTGAGGTATGGGGGAGTTGCACTGGATGAAGGAGAGGAGAGGAGAGGGAAAATGAGACGTATAGCAGAGAAAGGAGGAAATGGTAAATCAATATATTTTTTTTTTGGAGCGAGGGGGGAGAGGAGGAGGTGGGCAGGACAAAACATTGCACCATTTTTGGGATTTCATATGGTTTTGGCCCCAATATGCCAATATATTGACATGTTCACATCAGGCGCATTGTTCGTTATATGCAGGCAGGAGTGGTGTGATTAGAATCGGCCTGTAAATGATAGCAATCCAAGAAACAGTGGCTTACAAACCCAACCACATTCTTAGCTTTGCCTGAGATTTATATCAAAATACGTGGGACGTCATATCGAGAAACAAATGGTGATCGTAATGGCTGAAAACCAATGCACGGGGGGATATGTTCGGATGGAATTACAGTCCTTGTTTGAAAAGTGAATCACCGTGAGGCAACCACTGCACGCCTGATGACTGTTGCAAAGATTGCTTCGTATTTTAAACCAAACTCTGTGCAGCCTTTATCAAACTGTCCATCAATTCATCACCTTGCCGGCCACGCGTTGCACTTTACCGATAGCATCCTGTTTGATAAAAGATGTAATGTCCAGAGAGAAAGAGAAAATCAATAAAATCTTTCAGGATCCCAAATGAAATATAATGCTGTACAAGATAATCCAAGGAAGTACCCAAGGAAACATGACAATTAAAATTGAAACAATGAGCGCGTCTCGTTGCAGAGGCAAAACGCAATTGTTTTTAATGGCAACGAGGCCATCATGTCATGCTGTCCCATCACAATCCCCATTAAATGTCACGTCGCCTCTTTCTGCATTTCCTCTCCTCTGTTGAATTGACAGTCGGTTTGGAAACATCTGGATGTTTGGAAATAACGTGAATAACCAAATATAACCCAATTAATTGCAATAAAGGCCTCAGTCAAAATGACACCTGGAGCGAAATGAGTTATCACTGCATGTGCAGAAGCCATTCGCCTCTTTTAGACACAAATCCTCGCACACTTTCCTCCACGATAATTGCAACAAGATGTGAAACTGTCATAAATCACCTCATATTTATGCCAAAGATGGATTTCAAAAATGATTGTCAAAATCCATTTGTCCCAAAGCGATCGCGGTTACAAGCATCTCGCGGTGCCTCTCGCAGCTGATTGTGCTTGTCCCATTAACCATCGCAAGAGGAATATCTGATCTTTCCTCCTGAGCTGGGTGGTCCTTTTATCTGGATAAGAAGCAGAATTGTATTTTGTTACGTTAAGATGAACTGCCTATTGCATTGCCATGGACAGATGGTTTGTCTACAGCGGTGGCAAGCCGCGATGCACATGCTTTACGACTTGGTGCTATGCAATGCATTTATGGGGTTAACTGACAACCCTTATTCCAATTTTGCCTCGTGTAGGCCAATGCAAGCTAGATATACATTTTATAACTCAAGTATTATCATTTAATTAAGTTATCGTTATGTAGGCCCAAAGGTTTGCTCTTGAGGTTAGGATAGTGTGCGATATTGTTAGTTACGCAGTCCTGCACCAAAAGTCTCTGCAGCACACGTACATCCCACAAGTGATTTATTTATGTTCATTTTGGTTAATGCTATCCTGTGCACTACCGGGTAAGTTATGGCGAGCTACCGTGCGGATGTGTAACAGCACCCCTGGGTGGTCACACATTGATATTATGTTTAAAAAGTCTTTGCCTGTTTACGAAACCACCTTGCGGTGGATCCTCTCGTTTCCAATGGATCAGCCCATTAAGCTTACCTGCCAATATCCAAGTAAATGCAGCAATATAAGTTGCTCTCTTACAACTGTCATTCAAAGTACCTGCAAAATGATCCACAAAATTAGTACGTGTTGAAAAAAACCAAAAAAGGGAGAAAATTTACCCCAAAAAATTGTAGAAAAGAGAGTACAACCTTCATAAAAGTGTAGTGCCTGCATTGTAAGATGAACTCCTCTTTAACAGGTCAGAATGGTTGTGTAAGAAATGCTATCACTGTGTTGTATTTAATGAATAAGACATACTGTAAGCCTCTGAGCTGTCTCGCTTGGGTTAGAATCTCGGCCCGATCTATGAACTGTCATCCTGGTGTTTCGCTTGCAGGGCGAGGCATCGATGTGTTCGCCGTCCCCCAGATGGACGCTAAACTGGGTGTCCCATCTCCCAGCAGTACTCAGTGGACGTTAAAGATCCCATGGTGTCCTTCGCGAAGACTCGGTGAGATATCGCCGGCACCATGAACAAATTCCAAATCCCTGCCCTAACATACAGGGCGAAGAATCGGAATCATCAGCGGCACCCCCCCCCCCCCCCCCCCCCCCCCCCCACCCCTGTAAGAACCGATCTTAACCCACAGGCACGTTCTGCATGCGAATGACGAGGACTGTATAAGACTTAAAGCAAATTCTCGGATTCAATTCACAGTATGAAGTTGCAAACGAATGTTAGGACGTGAAAAACAACAAATGCGCAGAATACGCTCACGGGCGGTGAAACTTGTTGGGCATAATGAAGCCAGGTGGGAATTTAAAAGTAGCAATGCTGTCTTGTGGTTAACCTCGCACATATATTGCATTGCAAAAGAAAAACAACCTATTCGATGTGCACAATCATAAAGTACGAAGTTGAAATGTGGGGGAAAAATTTAATTTCAGTACAAATATGTGTACAAGTATCATTGATGAACTCTCTGGAATGAAACCAACGCTTTCGCACTTGAAAGCTCTGGCTAAATCACAAATTGCCGTGAGGATGTGTCTCGTTACCTTTACCTCCGAAGATGGACGAAGTTTCTGCCTCTGCAGTTTTCAATCCTGTTCGTTTATCTGTCTGTCTGTCTGTCTGTCTGTGAGCAGGATATCTCAAAACGTTACGAATAGATTTTGATGAGACTTGGTGGACAGGTTGGTTGAGTGACAAGGGCAAATTGATTAGATTTTGGTGAAGATGAAATCTGGATACGAAAATTTTTCTTAAGTGATTCTTCACCATTAATGGTGCCAAAAACGATATTTGGCATGACATCTCAAAAAGTGAGAGACGGATTTGGCCGAAACCCGGCAGATAGGTTGCGTGTAATGAGGGCGAATTGATTAGATTTTGGGTAAGATCAAGGAGCAGATCTGGATGCAAAACGTAATCTGTTCAGCCTGGTGGAGGTATTCACTCTACGGAGTGCTGATGTAGTTCTGAACAAATTTTCCTGAAAAAATTGTGAACCAGAGCAAATAAATATGACGACATCAAATTGACTGATGGGAATGACAAGTTTTCTGGTGCAATGATCTGCCGCCACGTCGACTCAATGCCCGTCCTTTGTCACCAGCATGGAACAGTTAAGAAAATAACCTTCAGCTGGCTGATTCTCTGGGCCTCTTGAAAATTGCTATTGCAGAGGAAGAAGAAATTCTCGAGCTTTCAATTTGAGCTTCAAACAGTCAGATTTATTACCCGCACAGTGTCACGGGGATAAAAGTGTCTCGCCGGTGTGAATGTGTGTGCCATTACAGATATGAAACTGCTTGGCACCTTGATAGATTCATTATACTAAGTGCCCTGTTTCATGAGCACCCGACGGAAGGAACGACACACATGAGTGTTCTGTGTGTTGGAGCTGGTGTCACATGAGAGCAAGCTCTTCTGCTCGGCTTCGGCGGAATCTTCTGTTTGAACATGACAAATAGCGGCTCACAAGTCCGACTTAAGTTCAAATTATCCACCGGAAGAAAAGTGCTCATTAAGGTAAACAATAAACTTGGATTCAACATCAAAAGTGAAAGAAATTAGTTGCTGGATAGAATGGGGCCACGCTGCAGTGACTGCTCTTGCTAGATTTCCATGTGTGCAAGCCACATATGGTTTTCCACTGAGCAATTAACGTGCTGCGAACGCTGCTTGTTCGTGCTCGAAGAGTGAATCTTCATCTGCTGAACGCCTCGTACAAGGGGGTGCACCACATTTGTGACTTGTGTCCCTTTTCAAAAAGGTGAGCATGACCCAGCTGGCGAGGAATTGCATGCCTGGACCCATCTTGTGTAAGATGGCGTTATGACGTATATATTTCATGGTGAAAGATGTCATTGTTGGTGTTGAAAGGCATGGAGCACTCTGCACATGTATGTCCTCGGAAGATCCCTTTTAGATGGGACTGGAACAACACAGATCTCATGCTTCGTCTTGCTCTTCTTCTTCTTCTTTTGTTTGCAGCACATAGCTGTGAGCAGCAGCATTGGCTGAGGGTGCTGCTATGGCAGCTGATGCATCGCCTGCTGAATGTTAGAGCAGGAATTTGGAATTTGTTCAAGGTGCTGATGATAGATCGCCTGCTCATCATGAAGAACACCATGGGATCTTTAACACCCACTGACTTATGCTGGCAGACTATGTGCTCAATTTAACGTCCATCCGAGGGTCGGCATGTACTTTTATGCCTCACCCGACCTGCGAGACACCAGGATGATGGTTTGTAGTTTGGTCGAGATTTTTAACTGAGGCTAGATGGCTCAGAGGCGAGTGTGCATACGTCTGCACCATCCTGCCAGCCCAACACAGGTTAAAATTCAACAATGGTACTATGGTAGCTTTCGGGCGATGAATCTCCGCAATTGTGTCCCAAGCAGACAGACAAGATGGGTTCACGCCAATGACTTTTATCTTTATGCTATTTCTTGATCGTATTTTTCAAAATGCATTTCCTGAATAAAGTGCTACTGTAAGAGGTACATTTCTCGACAATGCCTTTGAAAATTGGAGGCTTTTAGTTAGCCAAAAAGGGAAAGTTGGGGTAAAAATAATTTAACGTAAATTGCCTTTCTGTACTTATCTCCCTCACTCCCATGTTGTTTCTATCTTTTCTCTGCCCCTCCTATTTGTTCATCCCTTTGTTGCATCGGTGTGTTTTCTCCCACTGTGATGCTGCCATATGGGTTGCATTATGCCCTCCATCACCTCGCTCTCTGATGAGCCTTGACTTAATATGCAAAAACATCGATGGCGATTTAATATTGCCTTTTATATACTCCATTCATCTCGTATATTACTGCATATTAATTTAAAACATGGTTTTCCATTGCTTTGAACAAATCCAACATTCCATGCAAAAGTTGAAGATTATGTCATGCTGACTTCCTCCGTATGTGAGGTGACTTCCTGTGAAAGTGTTTATGAAATCAGGGAAATCAGAGTCATCTTCTGGGGCAAATGCAGACTGCAATCGTGAACGCCCTTGCACTGCCCTCGTAGCTGTAAAACTAATGGAGCGGGTCTGAGTTACCTACGATGAAATGGTGCAAGAACTGTGGTTTGGAATTGCGCATACGTATTGCACATGGCTGTGAACCACTGAGCTAATGAGTTTCATCCAGAAATGTGGAAAAAGGTCTGAAATGTGTTTTGTGGTGCACACATCTCTGAAACCTCACTTTGTGCTGCCAATATGGCATGCATCCTGACAAGAAGATCCGATACTCACTAATTGAACATCACTGATTCCCGTGAGGATAAGCATTTCAGCATTCATCGCCAAAGACCAGCTTATTCCATTCTCTTGGGAATTCCAACTTGGCTGCTCAGCAGATCAATAAAAATTGAAGGCCGACTGAGACCACAAGTTAACTGTGAAAGAGGGGCTTATAAAAGGATATCGAAGGATTCAGCAAGAGCCTTGTATGACATATGATATAATTATTATATAATATATATATATAATAAATATATTGATGTATATATATATTTATGTATATATATATATATATCTACATATGTATAAATATATTTATATATATATATAATATATATATATATATATACATCAATAAGTATATATAAATATATATATACATATATAAAAGCCACCACATATATATTATATATGTATATATGTATATGTATTGTTGTGGGCCGGGTATCGGCGACAAGCACGACCGCTAGATGGAGCAGTAGAGTCGGCTCCACCGAACACCGGGAATGTAGATCATACCTTTCCGATAACACCGAAGGTACGGGTCCCTTCCAGGACCGTGAATCGTCAATAATTCAACCGAGTGGGACAGGTTATTTGCCAAACTTCAAAATACCTAGAGGCCCACGTGGCGAGCTACTGAGGAATTCACACCGTTACGCAGCGCAACGGGACGAGTCGTCCGTGGCCGACCCGTGCGAACCGCAGACGGGATGGTTACCGAGGTCCCATCGGTCCAAATGCAAAACTACGGCAGCAACGGCTTTTTTATTCACCCAACACGCACCGTGCTAAACCAATGAAGGGAAGGACAAGGACGAGCTGAAACATTCAACAATTGGGGTATTTATTAACAATAATCGGGGGAACAAGGGAAGCACGTAAGGGCAGAGTTAAACCGACTATAGGAAGAAATGCAAATAATGTACAAGGCACTTAAACAATTGCTACTTATAGACTGGGCCCACACACAGACACACACACAGAAATGGGCCCCAATGGTCTTTATTGAAGGCCTCCAGCTCGAGGACAGGTGAGCTAGGAACCAGAGCTATCTCGGACCTTCCCGCCTCATGCGGTCTTCGACGTCCTAGATCGGCGGGACTTGAACCCGCAACTCGATGCCGCTGCAAGCACCGGGTACGGAGGGCAGCGTCGGGCTCTCGCACGCTCCTCCGCATTGCGACGAGAACCAGAAGCCAGCAACGGGACGAACCAGAAGCCAGCGACGGGACGAGACCAGAAGCCAGCGACGGGACGAGACCAGAAGCCAGCGACGGGACGAGACCAGAAGCCAGCGACGGGACGAGACCAGAAGCCAGCGACGGGACGAGACCAGAAGCCAGCGACGGGACGAGACCAGAAGCCAGCGACAGGACGAGACCGAAGCCAGCGACAGGAGAGACCAGAAGCCAGCGACAGGACGAGACCAGAAGCCAGCGACAGGATGAGACCAGAAGCCAGCGACAGGATGAGACCAGAAGCTAGCGACAGGACGAGACCAGAAGAACCCGCTAACCGCGCCGTCCCATCTATTTCTTCCCTCCTGCTCGGCGGCGGGGGGGGGGGGGGACGTGTCTCACCCCTCCGCACACCTCATTCACTGGGGAAATGCATCTTCTCTCCATGATTGGTCGGGGGGAGTGTCGGGGCATCTCGATTCCCCGCCCCCCGAAAAGGCTTTGCTTCTCTTGGAGCCCGCTCTGTGCCCATTGGCTGAAATGACGCATACCCTCATTTGGCGCCAGGCCAGAACAAAATGCTTCGTGAGCGTGCGAACAACGCGGACAATGCCGCGAGCAGTGTTGTTGTTGGCGTTGTCATAAGTGTAAAAATCCTATCTATAAAATCTTCGCAGCGCATGTACACTTAATTCCCATTAGACATAGGGGAAAGGGAGCTATCTATCCACATTTACTTATCGAAATAACTGAGCTATGGGAACCTGATGTTGAATGCTCATGGCCGCCAGATTCGTAACAGTATATATATATATATGTATATATGTATGTATGTATATATATATATATATATGTAATGTGGATGTATGTATATATATATAATATGTGGATGTATATGTATGTATGTGTATTTGTACGTATATGTTTATATATGTAATGTATATATATATCTATAATTATTATATATATATGTATATTATATATTATATATATATATATATATATAATATATATAAATATTTAATATCTTGCTGATTCTGATACACCAAACTGAGTTAGAGAGTGTCGGTGTTATACACAGCAGTTATATACTAGCGGGGTGTGCTTACACATTGTGTAAGCATACGATCTGTGGTTCCCCATTGTCTCGGGTCGCTCACCTGCATTTTTAATTTTTTTCCCATTTATTTATATTTTCATTTATGGATGTTGTCCGGCAAATCGGTGATTTGTGTGTTTTTTTCTGGTGTGCTGACTTCGACGTCCATTGGCACCTAAAATTTTAGCTTTCTTCATCATCCAGAAGGCACCGATCTTTAATATCAATCAGTGAGTGAGTCAGTCATTGAGTCAGTGGTTCGAAAGAGCTTTATGTATTAATGTATAAATATCTAAAATATATACTTCAGGAGGCACCCCCGCCCTCCGGGCAGGATCACCCGTATCAGCCCATAGAACACGGATGGTGGCTTCATGTCCAGTGAGTCAATAAAACATAAAATTGTCAAGGAAAACATTTCAATCAGTACAGGAGTCACCAGGATGAGTCACGATGTGATAAAGATGCCGCACTGCAGTCACCAATATTGTAATCACCACTGTGACAGGTGAGGTAATAAGAGGTGAGGAAAGCGTGTGATTTGCCACACCACCGATAGTTCTAGAAGAACCGTTGTTTGCTGATGCTGATGGATGCGATAACAATAGATGGGAATAATGATGCTGGGAAAAATGGTCACACCCAATTGGTCAGTGACACACTGCAGCCAATCGATGCGTGAAGGGAAAACGGTCACACCCAATTGGTCAGTGCCATGACCAATCGAAGAGCGAATATTGCTGACATAGCTCCAGTGACACATCCTCTATTTATTATTAAGATTATTGAAGATGACTTTTCTCTCTTGACAGCATTTTGTGAATGTACCTGCAAACATTCTTTCCTTCAGAAAATATTTTGCTTCGCACATGAACAGGCGCCATCCATTTGTCCAGCGAAGTATGTCTGTGGAAGTCGTATCCGTGTTGCTTCTTCATGTAACTCAAGTCTTGCTCTATTGTGTTAGCTATGATGTGGACATCCTCTTCATGCCCTCCATTGCCAATAATTAATTTCCCACAATTGTTGTGCCTGTTCTTCGGTTTGTGCAGATCGTGTCAATCTGACACTCCAAATCAATTTCTCGCCGTTAACGTGTTTGTTGTTCTATTTCTGCAGATATTGTTCTTCTGCGACGTTTGGATCCAATATCCTGCCTTCGTCTTGTTTGTTCTTCAGTTTCTGTAGATCTTGTCAATCTCTGATGCTTTGCATTCATTTCCTGCCTCATTCATACTCGTTCTTCAGTTTCTATGTTTCTTCCATTATCACGGACATTTTTCTCTTTTCTCTCTGTCAGCAGCTTTCTTCTGTGCTTCAGCATATTTTACTTCTTAGCAAATACTTTTTATCTTGGTTGCAATTAAATAAACTGTACCGTTGATAGTTATGCTCCATTCACAAGACACACCTTGCCCATGGCAACACGGCAAGTCAATTGCTGCATTCACGATGCACAAAACTGGAAATGAACTCGGTAATGATGAATTATCGCTTTTCCCGGCACTTTGTTTGTATTGTATACAAAGCCCTGTGTTTGAAAATCTTCTAAATAGAGATTGTATGATTTTATAATCGATTTTGAAAACGTCAAAAGAAACAGTAATGTTTATGCGTCACTTTTATGGGGAAATATACCGCCTCGCTCTGCTGAGGCTAAAATGGAACACAATGCAGAATATTGCCATGGCAACAGTAGCAAATGGGGTTTTGGGGTAATTCCCCCATCCCTGAGGGGTGGGATGAAAAATTTTGCCCTTTTGCAAACCTCTCAAACCAGACGATTCGTTTGGTAGCATTCTGAATGGAGGGTGACCAGAAGTTTAGGAGTTATGTGACATACAGATGGACATTGAATCTTATTATGGAGAGATGTATACTTACGGACCCCGACATTCGCAGTTCTGTTATCTGGGGACCCTACGTATTCACGGTTCAGAAAATGTGATCTGCTACGACATGTGCGTCCCTGTGCTTCGCAGAATCACAGTTTTTTCGCAGGTCTAATCGTGGTTTTTCTGACCTGCTTCTCCATTCGTGGCCCTGTGTGCCATGTATTCGTGGTTTTTCACGGGTGTATTTGTGGATTTTCTGACCTGCTTCTACATTTGTGGCCCTGTGCTTCATGTATTCACGGTTTATCACGGGCATAATCGTGGTTTTTCTGACGTGCTTCTACATTTGTGGCCCTGTGCTTCACGTATTCATGGTTTTTCACGGGTGTATTCATGGTTTTTCACGGTATTTTGGTTTTCCCTCATGAATCACGAACCTCCGGGAACCTATCCCCGTTTTTCCCATTGAAACAATGCCCCGACATTCGTGGTATTTTTCAGGAATGTATCCCCTGTGAATGTCTGGGTCCCGGATATATGTATATTTGTATATATGTGTATGTATGTGTACATATATATATATATATATATACATACATATTTCTACAGTGTCTCTGGAAAGTCAAGACCCCCTTTCAAATTTTTCACCTTTTGTTGCCTCATAGCCTGGAATTAAATTGCAATAAATCAGACTTTTTCCACCTTTGAATAGACTTCGTAACCCACAACTTCCAAGTGAAAAACAAATTCTACAGACTTTAGAAAATTAATTAAAAATACAAAACTAGAATATCTTGGTTGGATAAGTGGCCACCCCCCTGAGTTAATACTTGGTGGAAGCACCCTTGACAGCAATTACAGCTATGAGTTTGTTGGGATAGGTCTTAACCATCTTTGCACACCTTGTTTGGGCAATATTTGTCAATTCTTCTGTACAAAACTGCTCAAGCTCAGTCAAGTTGCCTTGGGAGCGTTGATGGACAGCAATGTTCAAGTCATGCCACAGATTTTTGATTGGATTTAGGTCAGGGATCTGACTGGGCCACTCAAGGACATTTATCTTTT
>CM068955.1:53525933-53539866 GCA_035128595.1 Eptatretus atami
CCACTCCATTGTAGCTTTGGCTGTGTGCTTCGGATCGTTGTCATGCGGAAAGGTGAACTTCCGTCACAATTTCAGCTTTCTTGCAGAGGGCAGCTGGTTTTCCTCCAGGATTTTTCTGTATTCTGCTCCATCCATTTTCCCTTCTATCCTGCCAAGTGCCCCAATCCCTGCTGATGAGAAATATCCCCATATCCTGATGCTGCCTCCACCATGCTTCACAGTAGGGATTGTGTTATTTGGGTGATGTGCTGTGTTGGGTTTGTGCCAAACGTAACATTTTGCATTTGGGCCAAAATGTTCCATCATGGTTTCGTCAAACCACAAAATCTTTTGCCAAATGGCTTCAGAATCTCTGGAGTGTTTTTTTGCATTCCTCAAATGGGACTCAAGGTGAGCTTTTTGAGTAATGGCTTCCTTCTTGCCACCCTACCATGCAGGCCAGACTTGTGGAGTGCTTGGGATACTGTTATCACTTGCACACAGTGACCAGTCTTTGCCCTAAAGGTATGTCGCTCTGTAAAAGTTGCCATTGGCTGCTTGGTGGCCTCTCTGATCAGTCTCCTTGCTTGGTCATCCAGTTTGGAGGGACGGCCTAATCTAGACATGGTCTTGGTGGTACCATACGCCTTCCACTTCTTAATGATTGTCTTCACTGTGCTCCAAGGAATATTCAAGGCCTTTGAAATATTTTTATACCCATCCCCTGATCTGCGCCTTTCCACAACTTTATCCCAAAAGGTCTTTTGAAAGCTCCTTGGCGCTCATTGGTTGAGTTTTTCTGTGAAATGCACTTCCCAACAGAGGAAACCTACAGGAACAGCTGATTTTATTCTGAAATAATTCGAATCATTACAATTGAACACAGGTGGAGGCCAATTAACTTGGTGTGTGATTTTGAAGGTGATTTGTTACACCTGAGCAAATTTGCAATTGCGATTAAAGGGGGGTGGACACTTATCCAAACCAAGATATTCTAGTTTTGTATTTTAAATTGATTTTCTGAAATTTGTGGAATTTGTTTTTCAATTAGAAGTTGTGGGTTACGATATGAAAATTAAGGTGGAAAAAGTCTGATTTAATGCAGTTTAATTATCGGCTACAAGGCAACAAAAGGTGAAAATTTTGAAAGGGGTGTAGATTTTCTATGGGCACTGTATGTGTAATGTATGGAGTAAGGTTGGATAAGACTGAGGTGGTGGTTATATGTTCCGTATCCTGAACGTTCCCACCAGATGCGTGGCTGGCTGATGGTATAATGGGAAATATCAAATGAAAAATGTTTTACAAACTGCACAAAAGGATGGAGTCGGTATGTGTGCATATATATACATACATGAGCTATCTTGCCCCACCATTCCTGACATGGTTATCTTGCCCCACTTTACTCTAATTGGCCATGGTGCTGATCCAAAACCCAATCCATGTGATAAACACTACGGATTTTCCTTTCCACAAGATTGTGTTGAAGTACTCAGTTAAACATTCTTTTCAAAGAACAGCATCTCCAAAATACATCTCTTTCTGTGCAGTATCAATACAGGAGTTGTTTTTTGAAACTCATCAAATAACCGAAAAAACCAGATTCAGAGGGAATTGCACTGGCAATGAAGCGGAGACGAGCAGGCAGATAAGGAGCACCGAGAAAGAGGTGGGACAAGAACAGACAGAAACAATCATTCTGCACAGTGATGCACAAGCAGATGAGAGGCACACAAAAAGATGGGACAGCAAAATCGAAAAAAGTCACAGATGGACAGAGGTAAAGGTCAGTGAGAATAGAAAAGATTGTGGGTCAAAATGGGAGACAACACAAAATGACAGTTCGTGCTTTTGGAAAGTTGAGGGAAGAGAAGGACCGCACAGACTCAGAGATACGATTCCACGGAAGAAAACGAAAGAGCATACAAAGGAGTAAAGGTGATCAATGAGATGATATCTGGGAATAATGGCTAGGTTCGGGCTGCTGGATGTTGAATGACCGGGCTGCAGGTTAGGAATGAAGAACTGCAAAGGAGGAGAGCATAAGGACTTATGAGAGGTAGTATCGGCCTGCAAGGCCACCAACATGTCAGCAGTAGAAGACTTCTTCACAGAGCATTACCATGGACCACCAGCCATATGGATCATTGTGGAACGGTCATGTAAATTGTCGCAAGTATATATTAGCACCAGTCTTTCACAACTTGCTGTTTTTACCTTAAGGCTTCATCAGTAGGATGAGAAATAGTTTATATGAAACTGGTGAGAGTAAGCAGAATCTTTGCTCTTCAGTTTACTACCTGAGAGATACCAATTGTCCTCATTGCCTTCAATTGACGTGCCAGCTGTGTGATGTGCAAGATGGGATGCGGTAGCCCCAGCCCACAAAGGAGAGCTATACGCCAAGGCACTGCAGACGAATGTTTGTTACACCATCAGGAACTCATCACATTCATGGATGGACGTATGTCTGGCTCACAGCGGGATTTAAACCCCTCCATGAAGTAAAGCCAGAATCGGCTATCGCTGAACTATTATACCAGCCTTTCTCATATCATATTCAATTAGAGTGTGGCTCTTCAAGTGAAGTGACTGTTTCACTGCCAAGGGGCATTGTAAAATTTTAACACGCAGGTGAACTACCTTCCGCAGGTCTGCAGTTTTAATTTCTTACAACTGTCTTTGTTCTCAAACCTTGGGCCTCATGGCTCTCCAATGCAGACATGCAGACCATTTAGTGCTGCGCATGCCTGTTTGTTGAGAGTTCATTAATAAATATTGATGGCTAAGCTAATCAATTTGCACATAAACGGATGTGGCAAGGAAAGCCAGGGGGTTTTTTTTCTGTCGATTGACTGCTTGATGGATGGGTTCCATTTGGGTACTTCAATATTGAAAAAAGGAGTGGCTTTGATCACTCAAGGAGTGCTTATGGGGGAGGAATTGGCGATAAACTAAGATGTTGAGTTTCTAATGTCGGTTTTTTCAATCCAATGATGCATTCAAAATCATCTTTTATTTAGAAATTTTAATATTATTATTGTTACATTAAATGTTTGAAAGCCAATACTTTACCATACCAATTAATTCAAGCTGATCGACAGAAATAAATATATTACCCCAACTCTCCACCTGATTTATTAATTCATGCGAACCGAACACAAATTGATATGATCGTCTGGTTTATGCATTGGTCTGGTGTTCTTACAATGTTCAATATTCGGTACCCAGTGGAGTCTAGACGACAACACAAAATGGTTCTTGGCCATCTGGTAAAGAAATGCATACTTATCAGCAAACAATAACAGATTTGGACTGTTGGTTGCATCACTCAGGTGGGTGAAGTGCCCCATAGATTAGAGAAGGCATATAGGAATGTAGTCGGTGTACTGGCACACACGAGCTTACTATTTTTGAAAAGCATGATGGGATATTGAATTGAATGTTCACCAGGTAAATGCTGATACACTGGGCAGCTCACTTAATGTTCCTTGTGAAGGATGACACACTCATTGCTGCAAGGTCTTGTGTGTGAAGCACCAGGATTGCAGTTCATCTTCAGGCCGAGAATCAAATCCACTGGAGATATCTCAAAAGTGAGTTCACTACCTTTGAGCTATCCTGAGAAAATATTTTTGAGAAAAATAATAGGTTTCTTAGGTTGAAGCTGTGTCGACTACTCCAATGGATAAAATTTTGAATGGTTCATCATAGCATTTGGGATTGATGATCATTCTTTAAGAAATACACAAATGGTTGGGATTTTAGGAAGTCCAGCTTCTCTAGGATCCATGCATTCTTGCAGTAACCCCTCTTCTGGTCCATCCCCCCAAATCCAGGTGACCACACACCCCCTCTTTTTGTGAAACCACCTTCATGAGGTTATTCAATCACATTCTTCCTTCCATGGCTTCAAGTAGACAGTGCTCAACACCCCCCCCCCCTTCCTTACCCATTAGATTTTTCCCCATGTAAGGCCTAAGTCACATTTGCTCTACGGCGAGGATACGGCGCCGTACGCCTCTGAATTGACAAACGTGCGGCGCCGCAGAGTTTCTGCGGTGCCTCAGGGTGGCCCTAGCCATTTGGCTATCTTTTACAGGCCGTAGGGGTCGCGTGGAATTATAACGCGGAGTTATAACTTTTTCATTTCTACGTTCGCCGTAGCAATTCGACAAGCCGAAACAAAAGAACTGGTAAAAAAAAAAAAAAAACCCACTCGTTACCGTCCGTCTGGCCGCACGTTCGGCCTGGGGCCCCCCTGCGGTCGCCTTGCCGGCACCTTGGCTCCTTGAAAATTCTATGGCCGCCGCAGGAACGCCCTAAGGTCACCGTGCACATCAAATCAAAGACCTACGGCACCCCCACGTTTTCGGTCTCCACAATTTCTAAATACCCCGTGCGGCTCCCCAAAAATAAAAACATGTGACTGCTACATTGTGTGACCGTGGAAATACTGCGCCGCCCTATAATTGCTAGTGGCCTAGATTTTGTAGACCCCACGGCCGCCGTGGCAAATGTGACAGGCCTTAATCTTGCATAACAAAACCCTCTTACTTCCACGTTTCCTCTTGTCCTCTCTCCTCTTTCCTTACTTGTTGCACATACCTGCTACCCCACTCTCTGTATGTAAAACCTTTTTGCTCTCTGTCTCCATGCTCTTCCATGAGCGTGGAATTTTGGACACAAATAAGTGGAATTTTTTTTTTTTAAGGAGAAATGGAATAAATTCAGAAAGGGGTCCCTGAAGTTGTATCGTGATATATCACTTTAATGACTTATGGCTATCTGTGAAATGTTGAAATGTTGAACAGCTGTACTGGTGGCCTACGACGGACCGGAGAGACCTTTGACATCACACTTTAGCTCTTCGAGTATGGCATGATGGTATGCTTGGTAATCTGCACCCCAAACCAACGCGCAGACTCTCAGGGCAAACCTAAGTTTAAAACAAAATCAGTTTGTTAAGCACAGATGCGCGGGCGTGAGGGTGAGGGAGTGGGTCAGGAAGGTGAGGGGGGGGGGGGGAGAAGGGTGAAACCCAATAAAATCAATAAAGAAGAATAATGGTCAAAATAATGATCGTACCACTTAAGGTTGTTGTGATTTTGATTATAATGTATATCATCATCACACCATTTTAAAACCTTTTCCCCTGAGCAGGGGTCAGCTTTTTGCGGGCTCCAATCATGGCACCCTTTCTTGTGCAATGTTTTTACGGCCGGATGCCAACCCTTTCGTCGCCTCAATACGCAGGGATAATTACTCGTATACTGGTGCTCATTTCACCGACCTCAGAAGGATGACAGGCTGAGTCAACCCCCTGATGTTAATTCAGTGGCAAGCGGGCTCAAACTCAGGACCCAAGGATCCCAAGCCACCACCCTAACCACTAAGCCAACACCAGGCATGCTTTGATTCTAATTTCTGTCTGTATGTATATATATATATATATATATATATATATATATATATATTATATATATATATATATATATGTGTTCGTCTTCGCTGTGCTCCCGTTAGGGGTCGCCACAGCGGATCATCCGTTATGATCCGCATACTGATTTGGCACAGGTTTTACGCCGGATGCCCTTCCTGACGCAACCCTGGTCGCCTCTTACGACACAGGGGTAAGGATTGGGTTTCGCCATGATTCCGGGCTGCCCTACACCCTCTCATAGCGCGACCCAGCGCAGAGCTCCCGTTAGGGGTCGCCACAGCGGATCATCCGTTATGATCCGTATACTGATTTGGCATAGGTTTACGCCGGATGCCCTTCCTGACGCAACCCTGGTCACCTCTTTCGATACAGGGATAAGGATTGGTTTCGCCATGATTCCGGGCTGCTCTACACCCTCTCATAGCGCGACCCAGCACAAGCTCCCGTCATCAAGCGATCCTCCAACCCAAGCCTCCAAGTAGCCGGATTACAGGTGCACGCCACTACCCGGTTATATATATATATATATATATATATATATATATATATATATATATATATATATATATAAATATATTATAATATGATATAATGTCATGGATCTACTGTAAATATATATATATATATATATATATATATAATATATATATATATATATATATATATATATAGCACCAAACGAAACGTTACAGCTGAGTTAGATACAATACACTTGGCGATGCTCCGTATGGCTGGAACAATTCTCTTTCTCTTCACTGGCTCAATGCATTCAGAGCAAATTGAGCTGGTAATTCCAGCAGGGGCGCAAGTCAAGATTATAATCTGTCTTACCTTCATGCCATTAAATAATTATAAATCCACCAGTGTACAAAGCACCCCATACATCCCGTCTATGTTTAAACGACTCACAAAGTTCCATTTTAATTTCTGAAAGCCTCAGCCAAGGCCAGTTGGAGCAGTTAAATAAGCTCGTGTTATGAAATGAAAATAATTGTATCTAATGCCTTGCTTCCTGGAGAATGTGTTATTCAGTGGTGGGGCCTGGTTATGAAAAACATTGCACACACAATGGGGAGGAAAAAAAAAATTGATTCACATCATAGTGTGGAGGGTAAAACATCAAGCAATGATGGACACTTAAGAAAGGTTATGACTTCGAAACCGCCACATTGTCAAAGTCGTGATGTAGAAACAGGTGTTGATGAATCCCCATGACAACCATAACCGAAATGAGAATGGAAGGTGATCATGTACGGAGAGCAAACACAGGTAACTTGTGAGAACTGATTGTGGAAAAGAAACAGACTTTTGCATGCAAAGGGTGACGCTCAAGGAGGAGAAAAACACCATTGAGTGAGAGTGTTTCAACTGACGCAGGAGGAGAGGCGGACGTTGGATGTACTTGCACACATACATCGCTCGTCCAGAGAAAAGGAAAGAGACTGCATATTTTCGGAGAGGGTCAGCAAGCCTTTAAAATAATATAATGGGAAGGAATGGGAAATAACATAAAATGATGTTGGGCTGTAACCTTGAAACACTGGAGGGAAGAGAATGATTGGACAGACAAAAAGAAATTAATCCATAGGCAGCAGAGAAAAAGCAGACAAAGGAATGCATTTGAGTGTGAAGTCTGGACTTTGGAAGGTCGACAAGGAGGGGGTTACTGGATGAATGCTTGCATCCTGGTTGAGCTGGGATAGGCCAGAGGGCCTTTAAGGAGCAGGCGTGCAAGATTGGAAATGAGACAGTAAAGGACCAAAAGGCCACAAACCTGAGCCTCGGTCAGTGATTTTGATTCTTCTTTGAGTTTTGGCTCATGCAGTTTAATCCAGGAAGGGTAAGGTGTGACTAATCCACAAGGGAAAGCGATACTTCATTGTGCTGCAAAATAAAATACTTTACATGCAGTGAGGTCATAACCAAGGAAGGACATAGTGCTTTTGATTGGGGAATGCCAAGCCTATACCCCTGGATTTGGAGGCCAGCTTGGAGATTTGGCCTTGCTCAGAGAGGTTGTTGGTGATTGTGAGGCTCAGGAGTTTCTGGGGCATCAACTACTTTTAAAGCCTATTCATAGAAATAAAGAGGTGAATTGGCTTGTCTGTCTTTTAGGAGATCCCACTATGATGACGTGGGACTTCCCTGCAGTAAAAGTTACATTTCAGGTATCAACCTAGTTTTTGATCCTCTCAAGGTCTTCTGGGATGCAGCTGCTGCTTCTCTGTTACTGGGATGAGGAACTATTGAACATAATGTAGCTCCATCAAAAAAAATATCAATGGTAAATATGATTTTCTCATGAAAAAGAGAGGTCGTTATTGTAAATCAAGAATAGAATATGATCTGGAACACTGCCTTCGGGGCAAGCCAGCATCCACTGGGAGAACTGATGAGAGGATGCTATCGATAGCTAGATATTGTTTGCATGTGTTGAGAAAGTCAGAAATGCAGGCACGGAGACAGCTGCGATTGCCACGGGCAGAGGGCTTGGCAAGGGGAGTACGGTGCCAGATGGTGTCAAAAGCACAAGATATATCTGGAGGCACAGCCCTGAGCACCTGTTTCAGATTGAGGGATTTGATCTATCCACTGTTTATGCGATGGAAGAAGCAGTGCGTCTGGAGTTGAGTGACGGGGGCAGAAATCAAAATGGTGATCAGCGATTATGTCATTAGAAAACAGAAGTGGCTTGATGTCAACAGCGATTATATATTCCATTACTTTGCTTTTCGTCAGAAGCAGGCCAACTCGCATGTAGTTGAGTGAAGAATATGTGTTTCAGCACTTTTTGTGTAAGGAATGTTGACCACCTTCATTCAGATGGAAGGCAGCCCAAAAAAGAAATATCTCCAAAAGAGAACATACAGAGGGGCTAATAGTTTGGCAGAGAAATATTTCAAGACATTGGTGCAGGTGTTGTCAGGGCACATTGCAAAGGTGACATCAAGCCTGGTCAGACATTTTTTTTTGACCTTGGGGAATGATAAATCTGTGTGTGCTCTCTGAAGGAGTGGGAAAGGAGGAAATGGAATGGTGCAAAAAGCTCCAGCGTTACATATTGAGTGAATTCTTTCATTTACCGATTTCTAAGATCAATGTACATAAACATTTATGGCCGAATTTACGAAATGCAGACATGTGTGGAATCGCTAGTCGTGCAATGATCACCCTTTCGAAGTTAATCAGCAATCGCCTAACGGTGATTATATCCAATGCATGATCAAAACAGAATTCGAGCATTAAATAATGAAGAAACTTTTACATGTCGATGAGGGCATGTATAAGAGTGCGTATTAGGCCTTGAAGCACAAGCATTGCTTGGCTTACAATTGGTAGTTCACATGGGACATTTGCTTGAATTAACTACCCAAGCAAAATTGATATCGTTAGAACTGTAGTTGTACTGTCATATACTTGCTGGCAGTTTGTTAACTTTTCAATTACTACAGTTTACTCTATTGTGATTTAAGTATACTGCAGTAAGGATTCCCAGAAACTGAAGTGATTACAGTTTTAACTAGGACACTCAGTCGAGCGCATACCTCCACCAGGCTGATTAGTTTACGTTTTGTATCCCACTGATAAGCCGGATCTGAATTCGGACCTGAAGCAAAATCTAAATGACTTGTTCTTGTCACCGAACCAACTGAATCCACCCAGTTTTGTTCAAATCCATCCATACCTTTTTGAGATATCGTGCTATACATCTATTTTAGCCCCATCACTCAATGGTGAAGAATGACGAAAAAATATTGTCGTATCTGGATCCAGATCCTCACCAAAATTGAATCAATTCTTCCTTGTCACCCACACAACCTCAGTTCAGGTGAGGTATGAGAGCATGCACCAGAGCAGCGCGTCGCTACGTCCACTTTCTGCCGGTACTCCAGAGGCTTCCATCTGGCCATCCCCCCAGGCAGATGGCTGGCAAACCCCATCTCCTTGAGATGCTGACCAACCTGCTGCAATCACGAGGCACATGGTCAGCTCCTTGGCCTCTTCCACTCATGAGGCTCCCTCGCTGAGAGAATATGGTGAGCAGGATCAGCGTCAGGAAAACGAGCCACATGTCCATACAGCCACAGCTGACACTCACGGACTATGCAGGTAACAAATCTCATTTGAGTCTCTTTCAGCAACCGCTCGTTGGACACAAAGTCCGACCAGAGATAGCCAAGGATTCTCCAAAGAGACCTGGTACCAAAGGAATTAAATGTGTCTCAGCTCCCCAGTCAGTGTCCAAGTCTCGCATCCATAGAGCAAGACTGGAAGCACCAAGGACCTGAAGACTTGGACTTTCGTCCTCCTGCACAGGTACCAACAGCACCACACCCCATGATTCAGTGAATCCATGGCTCTCAGGCCTGACCCAAATGTCTATTGACCTCTGGCTCACAGCCAGCAGAGACATGAATATCACTTCCAAGGTAAGTGAATTTCTCTTTGACCTCAACATCTTTACCACACACAGATACAGACAAGATCACAGCATCCAAGATGTCACTGAAATCCTTCATCTTATTTTTGATCCAGGAAACCCGTAATCCCAGCAGCTCCGACTCCTCATTCAGCAACTCGAGGGCCCCCAAAAGGATATCCAGAGTCACCGCAAAGATGACTTCATCATCTGCAAAATCAAGGTCAGAGATCTTGAAATTCCCAAATGATGCACCGCAGCTTGGTCTCTCTGACATCCTCCCCAGAATCCAGTTCATATGAGCGCTGAAAAGTGTGGGGGCCAATACACACCACTGAGGAACTCCCGTAGCAACTGGTAATATGTCGAAGATGGTATCACTACATCTCACAGCACTTTCAGTACCAGAGTATAGTTCAGACATAAGATTGATTTTTTTTGGTGGCATCCCATGAATCCTCCAGAGGGCATCCCAATTCACTGAATCGAATGCTTTGCAGAAATAAACAAAGGCAGCAAACAGCCCCTGCCGAAGCTCTCATCTGCGTGGGGTGAGGACCCAAAGGGCAAGGACACGGTCAGTCATTGACCTCTTTGGTGTAAAGCGTGACTGGTCTGGGCGCCAGTGCTCAAGCAGATGGTGGTGAACCCTCTCAAAGAATTATCCAAGCAAACACCTTGCCCAGCAGTGAGAGTAGTGTCACCCCTCAGTAGTTGTTGCAGTCCTTGCGATCACCCTTCCCTTTACAGAGCAGCATTTCCACCAGCCTTGAGAAATTCAGCATTAATGCCACAGATCGCAGGAGGTTTACCCCCATTTCAACCGGTTCACCGCAGCCTGTGTTTCCACAAATGAAGGTGGATGACAGTTGATTGGAGGGTCAGCAATAGCGATAGTAACACCCCGAACATCCAACTCAACAGCTGGTGGATCAGCCTGGTACAGCCACTCAAATCAAATAGCCCAGCGGGACTTCACTTCGGACTTCTTTGTCAAGAGTGCCCCACCCTCCGCTCTAACTGCAGTACACCGAGGGATGGGCTTGGAGGAACACAATGCGTGAATTCCCCTGTAAGCAGGACATGAATCACTTGACCACAGGTGATGCTCTACCCCCTCACAATGGGATGGTACCATTCTCCTGGATTTAAGCTGCAGTTTCAGAGCTGCTGCAACAAGCCTGTGGTCGTTATTGAGGAATGCGTCATTCACGGTGAGATCACTTGCCTCAGTCGCAGCATATGCAGAGAACAGGGAAAGGACACCTAAGGAGTGACGAATCCTTCGTCTCATAATATGCTCGTTGACCAGTGTTGCCTCAATTGTCATTGTAGTCAGCTTCTTGGACACAGCTACAGCAACTCTTTGGGCATGGTAACCACCTGAGCCACCTCACCAATAGTAAGTGTAACCACCCACAATGATTTTGCCACTATCTGGTCTCCAAACCTCAGAGAGTGCTGCAATACTGATGTTCAAATGCTTGAGCTCAGATGATAACAGAGACAGGTGATCATCCTCTCTTGGGGATGGGACATTCAAGGTACCCACCTGAAGGGACCACCTCAGGTTAACCCAAGGAGACCGCCGTCTGATGGACTACACCTCAGCACCACCCTGACACACACCACCGCAATCCAACCCAGGAAGGTTACCCCGTGTTTTTCCTTCTGTCATCAAAGATTGGGGGTCCCGAAGGCTTTGCCCCAATCCTGTCATCCGGTGAGCTGCCCTGCAAAGGGCAGCTGCACAGGAGGTACTCCCACGGAGTGTGTTTTCAGTTTTCTTTGCATTTTTAGTATGTTCAGTTGGCCACAACCTCTGTGACGGTGGCAGTTGGAGTGAAGGGTTCAGTTTTTATGAAGCACAACCTGTCCACCAAATTTCATCCAAATCGGGCCATAACTTTTTGAGATATCCTGCACACAAACAGCCAAACAAACAGACAAACAAGCAAACAGACAGACAGGGGTGAAAACATATCCTCCATCCACCTTCGATGGGCAGAGGTAATTACAGTAGGCTGCAGAGAATTACTCTAGTAAAGGGACCTATAAGAATTGCATGGCTTACAATTGGTAGTTTACATGGGACGGTGAATATGGATATGTTAGATGTGCTTGAATTAGCTGAAGAGGAGGCAGAAAAGGAGAGGAATAGGGCAGTTCGCTGACTTCGTGCATTGAGAATCTTCGAGGATTTGATGCAATTATCTGGAGAAGTATGACGATATCAAATTTGTCTGGAGTTACAGACTCTCGGAAGAATAATTTCATTGGCTGCTGCATCTAGTGTAAGATGACCTGGATCAACCTACGATGAGGAACAATGCGCTGAATCTCTGAATCCGCTCCAACAATTGTCTGTGATGCTGTGATTTTATATATGTGCATCATTTTAATTGGATGCTGGAGATATGTGCGGGATTTTATGGGGTAATCGGCCGTCTAGATGTGCACAGCTAAACGGCTGTTTATACGCATACAGGTTAATCAGCTGTTTAGACACGTACAACTAAACAGCTGTTTATCTCCCTTCATAAATTGCTATTTTGACGGGTGATTGGCTGTGCATGTACAACGTTGTTTTTGTCAGCATTTAAAGGTTAGGTGTGAACACGTTTCGTAACTTTAACCCATAGTGTTTATATAATTAGCTATAGTTATATGTGTTTGCTGTATAAGATTATAGCATACTTTTGTCTTGCCTGTATCATCTTTTGTCTGGATCTTACCATTCATGCATTGACTGAAAGACAACGTCTAAATTATAACATTTTATTTATTGTCTTCTTGCCACAGCGTAAGCAGACTCGTGGCTTTTTCTCCTTAGGGATCCACATCCTCAGGACCAGATCATAACTGGAAGTGTTAACTGCCAAAATATCAACCATTGTCTCTTAACCTTGGATGAATGTTCTGTTTACAATGTTAACAAGTATGGCTGGGAGCGGCCTCCCAAGGCTATTGCAAGCATGCAGGTTTGTTGTCCAATAGTGCCACATACTATACATTCAGTAATGATATAGACACCTGGAGGCATGAGGGGTGTGTGTAAGATAAGTGAGTGACATTATGTTTTGGGGCCATGAAACGTATGGGAATGGAAAGATGTTCTCCGTGAGGCGATATCGGAGAGGCCAGTGGTGGTGGGGGAGACGCCAGCAACAGTAGAGAGACACAGGCTACAGAAAGCTGCAACAAGGAGCAAGTCAAATAATTTCCATTTAAATATGAGTACCTGTCATGACTTTGTCGTGTGCTTGTCTCTATGTGTATGCGGAATGTTATATGTTGTATTTTTCTGTGCAGAGAACTAGAAACGGGAAGTAATTTGATGGTTGATTATTTGTTGAACTGACACATTTAAGATCTCTGTGGTTAACAGCTGGTGGGAACTGTTGTGGAAATGGCCTCTAGGCGTTAATACTGCTTAGTATAGCGCAGTTATATCCTTAGTAAATGTAAAAGCGCAAGCGTGACAAAATTAATTGTGATATTAAAAATGTGTCATTTATGTAATAGTTTGACGTCTTCTACCTCTCCCAGTGTTTGTATCTAAAATTAATTATCAACCCCTTTGACCCCATTTTTAATGTTCTCACCTCTGTAATCTGTCTTTCATGTTTTTTGAAAGTGTTCACGCAGCCATTCACGCTATCCTGGGCGGGAAAACGTGAATTGCTGATAGTGCTGGCCGAGCCTGCTGAGGCACTGGTGGCTCAAGGCTCACAGACATGTTTTTCCCCGCCCACTGACTAATCTCAGGCCAATGGTGAATGGCGGGGGGGGGTGAGTGGGAGATGCGGTACATAATTGAAGATGCCCAGGCCCGAGGGGATAGATGGCAGAAGTGCAAGGAAAAGCCAAATCAGCTTGGTGGGAAGAGTGTGCACTTTGCTCGCTCCTACAGCAACCAGAGCGATGCTCCACCTGTGCTAGAGCCATGTCCTGTCCTCTCCTCTGGGCCAGATGACAGAAGGTGATGGGCCATTTCTCTGCCAGAGAGGCCGATACCTGCCAGAGAGGCCGAGAGAGGCAGTTATTTTGTTAGTCTTCGTGCAGTCAGATCTTCCCCTCATGTCTAGTGG
>CM068955.1:53545371-53555877 GCA_035128595.1 Eptatretus atami
TCTGTCAATCGCCTACAGGTCACTATTTTAAACCAATCTTCACAAAACTATACGAAGTTGTAGAGATAGTCTCAACTGAGAAGCCTATTGATTTTGAAGTCAAAGGTCATCTTGAAGTCAGATTTCTAAAATAATTTTTCATCTGATTGACTTGAAATTTGAACAAGATTTGCAAATTGCGTCAATAAATTGGGAAACCCACTATTTTTGAGGTCAAAAGGTCAACTCAAGGTCAAACTTCTAAAATAACCGATTTTAATCTGAAAAATCATCAAATTGACTAGAAAATTAAACAGCAATTTCATAGTGCATTACTGAATTGGGAAACCAACTCTTTATTGAGATCAAAAGGTCAAAGGCCAACTCAAGGTCAGACTTCAAAAATCAATTTTCAACTGAAAAATAATTTTACATCCAATTAACTTGAAAGTTGAACAGGATTTGCATTGCTCATCACTGAATTGCGAAAGCAACTATTTTGAGGTCAAAAGGTCAAAGGTCAACTCAAGGCCAAACTTATAACATCATCGATTTTAATCTGAAAAATCTTCAATTTTCATCCGATTGACTTGAGCTTTGATTAAGATTGGCAATTTTAATCTTAATGAAATGGACAATTTGATGTATCGATGGCAACCTTTGAAGAGGGGGTGGATTTTGTAAGTATTGTGCTCTGCACGGCATCTTTTTCTTGTTACTTGCAAAATCGAAGATTTCTCAAGTGTATTGGTTAGTCGATTTTGTTATTCTATTTGTCTGTCTGTCTGTTTGTCGCTTCCAGGTCAAAATTTTCAACCGATTTTCACGAAACTTCATCACATGGTAGAGATTGGCATAAGGAAGAAGCCTCAGGCGGAAGAAGCCTAAAAGGTCAACATAGGCCAAAGGTCAACAACTGAGGTGGGATTTCTAAATTCCTCAATTTTCTTCCAATTCACTTGAAATTTGAAGAAGAGTTGCATGTTTGGTCATTTAATGCAACCAGGAATTATTTTTGACGTCAAATTTGTTTTATGGATTTTGCAAGTATCGTGCTCTACACGACGTCTTCTTGTTTGTTTGTTTGTCTATCGCCTACAGGTCACAATTCAAAACTGATCACCATGAAACTTTACCAAGTTGTAGAGGTCTCAACTGAGAAGCCTATTGATTTTTAGGTCAAAGGTCATCTTGAGGTCAAATTTCTAAAATTTTCCATTTTTCATCTGTTGACTTGAAAGTTGAACAGGATTTGCACATTGCATCACTGATTGGGAAACAACAATTTGAGGTCAAAAGGGCAAAGGTCAACTCAAGGTCAAACTTCTAAAATCAATTTCAATCTGAAAAATCATCAATTTTCTTCTGATTGACTGAGCTTTGATTAAGATTGTCAATTTTAATCTTAATGAAATGGACAATTTGATGTATCGTGGCAACCTTTGAAGAGGGGGGGTGATTTTGTAAGTATTGTGCTCTGCACGGCGTCTTTTTCGTGTTACTTGCAAATCGAAGATTTCTCAAGTGTATTGGTTGTATGGTCGATTTTGTTATTCTGTTTGTGTCTGTCCTACAGGTCACAATTTTAAACCGATCTTCACGAAACTTCACCACATGGCAGAGATTGGCATAAGGAGAGGCCTCAGAGACAGAAGCCTAAAAGGTCAACATAGGCCAAAGGTCAACAACTGAGGTGGGTTTCTAAATTCCTCAATTTTCATCCGATTGACTTGAAATTTGAACAGAATTTATATTTCAGGTCACTGAATTCAACCAACCAATTATTTTTGAGGTCAACGTGAAGACCAAAAGGTCAATATAGGCTCAAGGTCAACAACTTAGTTGAGATTTCTAAAATCCTCAATTTTCATCGATTGACGTGAAATTTAAGAGGATTTATATTTCAGGTCACTGAATTCAACCACCAATTATTTTGGAGGTCCAGAGAAGCTGAAATTCTAAAATTGTCAATTTTCTTCCAATTCACTTGAAATTTGAACAAGAGTTGCATGTTTGGTCATTTAATTCAACCAGGAATTATTTTTGACGTAAATTTGTTTTATGGATTTTGCAAGTGTCATGCTCTGCACAACGTCTTGTTGTTATTCTGTCTGCTTGTCTGTTTGTTTGTCAATCACGCTACGATCAATTCTAACGATCACATGAAACTTTACCTAGTTGTAGAGGTCTCAACGTGAGAAGCCTATTGATTTTTAGGTCAAAGGTCATCTGAGGTCAAATCCTAAAATCGTCATTTTTAATCTGATTGACTTGAAGTTGAACAGGATTTGCACATTGCATCACTGAATTGGGAAACCAACATTTGAGGTCAAAAGGGCAAAGGTCAACTCGAGGTCAAACTTCTAAAATCAATTTCAATCTGAAAAATCATCAATTTTCTTCTGATTGACCTGAGCTTTGATTAAGATTGTCAATTTTAATCTTAAGGAAATGGACAATTTGATGTATCCATGCAACCTTTGAGAGAGGGGGTGGATTTTGTAAATATCGTGTCTGACACGACGTCGTCTTCTTGTTTGTTTGTTTGTCCATCGCCTACAGATCACAACATTCTAAACGATCGTCTTGAAACTTACCAAATTGTTGAGGTGGTCTCAACTGAGAAGCCTATTGATTTTAGGTCAAATTTATAAAATCGTCATTTTTCATCCGATTGACTTGAAAGTTGAACAGGATTTGCACATTGCATCACTGAATTGGGAAACGCACATTCGAGGTCAAAAGGTCAAAGGTCAATCAAGGTCAAAACTCCTAAAATCATCAATTTCAACTGAAATATCATCAATTTTCTTCCGATTGACCTGGCTTTGATTAAGATTGTCAATTTTAATCTTAAGGAAATGGACAATTTGATGTATACATGGCAACTCTTTGGAGAGGGGGGTGGATTTTGTAAGTATTGTGCTCTGTACGACGTCGTCGTCTTGTTTGTTTGTTTGTCCATTGGCCCTCCTAAGATGCACAATTCTAAACTGATTGTCATGAAACTTTCCCAAATTGTAGAGGTAGTCTCAACTGAGAAGCCTCTTGATTTTTAGGTCAAAGGTCAACTTGAGGTCAAATTTCTAACATCGTCATTTTTCATCCGATTCACTTGAAAGTTGAACAGGATTTGCACATTGCGTCACTGAATTGGGAAACCAACTATTTGAGGTCAAAAGGTCAAAGGTCAACTCAAGGTCAAACTTGTAAAATCATTAATTTCAATCTGAAAAATAATCAGTTTTTCTTCCGATTGAGCTGAGCTTTCTAGGAGTCGGAACTGCTTGAAAGTTCGATTCTGGAGCTTAACTTTTGTTATTCTGCTTAGTTTAAGAGATTCTCAAGGTGATCACATGAGCAGAAATGAAATAAAGCAACGGATGCTGACCTCTCCAGGCGTTTATAAGCATCACAATGTACCAAGTGATTCATAGCTATGATGAACAGGCATTTGATAATATGAGTGAGTAAAGTGAAGGAAAAAAAACTTTATCGTTAAGAAATCATTACTGCCTGTTCCAAGTCAAGGCAAGGTTGAGCAGGCCAAAAAACATGGCAGCTTCAGACCTCAGTGAGGTTACCTTGGATACGCCTTCAGACCCCAAAGAGCGGTGACTGAGGATGCGTCTGGTGAAGGATATAATTAAATAAGGGCATTAATTATCTTTAAAAGGGGTGTTTTAATGAACCCAAACACCCAATTTTCAGTCATGCACTTCCTTGAAGTTTCCTTAGCATGCTTGCAAAGTTTCAGGCTGCTAGGTTTCATGGTTTTCGAGTTATGGAGGAGACACACACTGACACACTGACTGACACACTGACTGACACACTGACTGACACACTGACTGACACACACACACACACACACACACTCTGACATTTATTAGTATAGATATTTAGATGTAACTGTGATATTTAATTGACTTTCACAGAAATTTTAATTATTATCAACCTATATTGCACACTTTTAACTTCCCACAACTGGTTAATGGGGAATAGCATCTTGTGGTGCAGCTTTTGTCAGGGAAAGATTTTGGCCGAAGTCTTTTATGAACTGGCTGGCCAGTCCTGACCTTCAACTGAAGGTGGCAGGAATTTGGCAAGGGTACCGGTGATAATTCTACATTTCCATATTAAATTACCAGCCATAATTAGCTGGTAATTGGAACAACTCCTGAGTTCTGAGGTTTTTTTTCTTTTGGATCCTTCCAAAAGCAGAATGGCTGGAAATGCATCAAAACACTAATCACTAATCACTAATCCAGTGAGGAGTGGGCACAAACATTTAACCACAACTGAGGTCTGAAGTGAGTGGGTTTACTTATGCTTTCTTAATGTTTTAATGTTCTCTTCTTTTATACTTCGTAACAAAAGGAATTGATATGATTGTCAAATGTAAAGAAATCGCGTCCATTGTTAGTCTCGCCCTGAAGTGGATACGAGACTATTGCAATGCCTCTGTGTCTGTGTCTATGTCTGTCCTGTGTGTGTGTTCTTGTCTACATATTTTCACTTTAAAAATGGTTTTCTCTGCAAATGCTTGTCTGATCGATGCAAAACTTTAAACATAGGAGGGACTCTCCATGGAGAATATTTTATTGCTAACTCTGATGCCATGGTGTGGTAGTATGGTAACCATATTGGGTTAAATAAATATAATTAGACATCATTTTCTCCAAAACCGCTCAATAAAAAAAATTGAAACTTGGCTCATGTCATCAACTCCCCAGAGGGTATATTGGGTGATAATGATGACATAATCTGTGAAGTATTCCAGCCATAATTTGTTGATTTGAAATCTTTATCTGAAAAATCTGAAACTTCATAAATCTGATTCATGACCCATTAAATTAAAAAAGTGAAGAATTAAATTTACAAAGTTCATAACCCATGCCAAGAAACGATGTGATATAATAAGGGTATATGGGCCATAATGGCAGTGGGCCATAATAGTAACGTCTTTAGTTCACGATGGTATTTTTGTTCAGAATGAACACATGAGGTGAGGCTTTACGCTCCACAAGTGCCGTTCCAGTTTTAGTTTTGTAAACAAATTAATCTGACCTTTGGCTTAGTCTTGAGGCTTTCTGCGAAAGAACCACTCACATATATTGTAGTTAACATCATTGCATGTATATTCACTCAATTTGAATAGACCATCAATGCGGACTGCAAAAGAAACAGGATTGGCTTGTTTTGTAGTTAAACCATGCTCATGAAAATTAGGTATATTGTCTTATTAATGTACTTGATCAAACCCATGATCCATTTGATTAAAATTGAAAGAAGTATAGTATAAGGAAGGTGCACTAAAGTATACTGTAAAGGGAGACCATTCCTTGTTAGAGGAAATATTGGATTTGCTGATGTTTTGGGCACATAACGGGGATCTTGTGTGCTGATCTGATCTGATCGAGAAGTGTGCTATTTTAGTTGAAAGAAACAGCTGTACTTTCACTCCTGGATGGGGAAAAAAGCAACGTATAAATACGCTAAGGACTTTTATATGTCTAAATATCACATGCTGTAACATTGTTCTCCATTCGTAGGTCATTATTGGGAAGGCAACAACAAAACACCCAGCATCACCCTTACCAAGAGACTGCTTCTGCAGCACCGACACTCTGTTAAGAGTATGGCACATTGATGATGATGAGTATGTCATAAGTTGGAATTATCTTAATGGGTGTTAAGATGGGAGCTTAAAACATTGACATTCATACGTAATAATTTAAAAACTTCACAATTAACTTTTCATGTCATCCATCTAATTGCTGAATGGACTACTACGTATATACTATATATATATTTTTTTTTTACAAGCATATGTGCAAGTGACCCAAAATGTTTGCTCGCATGATAAAAAAATATTTACTAGTCGCCATCATTAACTCATTCAGACAAGTGTAGACAACTCATTTATGGAGATAATTCCTTTACTCAGTACTATGGCATGAATATTGATTGTTCTAGTACTCAGTACATGGTGGACTTGTATTTTGTTGTATTCAGTGGCCTGCTTATAGGTGTGATTTTCATGCAAACCATGATTTATTCTCTGGCTACTGTGTGCTACTTCAGTAATATTGATAAATTATTTTTGTATCGTATGAGAATTCAAAGTCAATTATTCATAACTTAAGTGTGATATATTGGTTGTTGTACAAACGTAGAAACCACAACACTTGAAAACACTCAATGTGCACTTGACTCGTATATTAACATGGTTTTCCCAAAGTGTTATAAGCTATCAGGCCCAATACTCTCAAAAGTTAGGCCGTGATGCATAGCCAAGTCTGATATGCTTAAAACCTGTGTAACAATCCTTCAGATTGGCCTGGCTTGCTTTTTCATCTGAGCATCGAGCTCTTGAAGTCCTTGACCCCACGTTCAAATCTCCTTTACATTGTGTTGATGCACTTTGTAATTCGTGTTAAAGTGCACTGATGTCTCTTAATGTCCTTGCACCACTGATTTATGTACAAGCTCCACCATGAGCCACAGATCAATGGATAAAACAAATTAACAACAAAAAAATCGTGTTCCATACTCTTACATTCACAACTATTATCACACCAGTGTCTGTCGATTAGCACGCTGCAACAGCCGCACAATCACGTTCCAATCTTTTGGCAACTATGCGACATGATCATATCACCGGTTCACACCAACGTCATTCCGATTTCAATTTCCTTCTCTGTAACTTTCTTGCATTCTGGAACCCAACCTTCACTGGAGAATGGCTTGTATTTTAATTGTGTACATGGTTTGCATCAGATGCACTTTTTGAAGATATTCATTACTTTTCCTGTGGAGCATATGATCTAAGATGCCAACATACATTTGTAATGCTATACTTGTTTGGAAAGATATCAAAAAACAAACAAACAAGAAAACGCTCATCTGAAAAACTAAACATAGATTTTTTTTCTTTTAAAGAATGCGAGATAATTGCAATCAGTCCAGGCCACATGATTCCAAAATTCCCAGGAATGTAATCAAAGCATCTGGCTCGTCCCGCTTACGTCCATGAAAGAGGAGACAGGACAGATCACCTCCCAAGTTCAATAAAGCTGCTAAGAGAGAGAGACGGAGGCAATAACTTTGTTGACATATAATTTACAGCATTCGGACAGTAATGCAAACAAACAATGAAGATTATATCAGGTCAGATAAATTGGACCTTCATGTGGGCTATCTGATCCTTTGTTCAGGGAAAGGACAGGATGAGATGTACTTTTGTTTGTATGAAGGGGAAAATAAGGGTTTTTGGTTGGGGGAAGGGTGGGGGGGGGGATAATATCTGAGGGCAGACAAAGAGGAAGGGGAACACGTAATATATTTATTTTTTAAAATTAAAATTATTCTTCAGTGATTGATCTATCTGCTCCTCACAATTATACAATTATGAACGTTAAGTCATGTGAGACATCTGGCAAGGTTTGCCTTTCTATACTCCTGCTTTTTGTGCTGCAGAAGTATGCTACTTTCGCTACCCTTTCTTTGTTCATCTGGGACGCCATTTAGGCCTTGACCCAAAGCCTGGCGTCCCATTCATTTCCCAGCCCACAGTTCCAGCGCCAGGCCCCCATTTAGCTCGGGCACAATGAGTTACGGGTCTTGGCATGTGTGCAGTCATGCTATTCCATCCCCCATCTTCTCACTTCTTTTCCTTTTCCTCCACCATTCTTTGGTACTTTATCAGGTTGGAGTCCATACATTTTAGCCAATTCATCACAACCTTCCTACCACATCAGTATATTTCTTGAAAGGCCTTCGTTTGTTAAACACCATGTCTTGACAAGCTTGTGAAATAAATTTACCTTGAAAAATGCTATGCAAGCCATGTTAACCTATTGGGAAGACTGTCGAGGTTGAGGTTGAGGTCGAGACCATTTCTTCACCAACCTTCCATCCAATTCCTTCCTCGGATGCCTCTAACCCTTTCTCAAACAGAAGTCCCACGCGCTTTTCTCAGCCTATTAAACAAGACCTTTAGGGTAATACTGGGTCAGTTGAGAAAAGATGGAAACCGGCAGGCACTTTCCCTGTCCCTTCTTGGACCTTGACCTTCAGCTCACCCTCATTAGGGTGGAAAGTGACACCAACTGCGAGAATTCAGAACATCACTATTAATGCCCTCAAGGAAGCAGTCAGTGTGCCTTGAAACATGGTAACCTACAGGCTGAACACTTCCTTCTTCACTTATGGACATGTCATTCGCAGCTGTGCAATCCACCATATGCTAACACCAACATCTTACTGTATTTCAAATCGTAAATGTTCTCGATATTATAATGTCTTCTAATCCCTCCCTTCCCATAAACACCACAAATGCACACTGTGTTTCAAATGCAGAGAAAAAGAATCAAAAGTAACATAAAAATGATAACCATCATTATATTAAAGTGCAGTATGCAGAAGAAAGACAAAAACTGTGTTCAGCGGCCTTAATGAGCTGCATACAAATAGCACATTAGAGCCAAAAAGAGTAAAAAAAAAGATGGATGAAACAATTGCATTCGGACAACGCGGGGGGAAAAAAAAGTCTATTGCCACAGGGGAACTTCAGGGTATACAGACGATGCGTATTTGAAATTTCTCAATTTACAGAGCAGAAAGTCGAGGAGTGGAAAATGCAAGATGTTTCAAAATATTTATAGTTCTTATATTTTAACAATCGACAGCACTCGTTCGTCTCAAATATTTTTTGCAATGTTTGTGCAAAATTATTTTTAGAGTTCTGTAAAGCTGAATGTGATTCTAGGAAGACTCGTTTGACAAACTCGGCATGTCAAAGCATTTTCTTATTTGCTTTTGAAAAGTCTATAGCACTAGTGTTAGGCTGCATTTTAGTGCCCATCACATTAACCTTGAGGGCATTTAAGAGTCCACCATGAAGTATCAACTGGTTCCACTTGTTGGCCGGCCAGATTCGGTTTTCAGGCAGCAGGTCATTATTGAGTCATTCCTCGACTCTGGCATGTTCGTTGTATGAAATATATTTCAACTGTAACTTGAAATTAAGTTATTAACGATTATCATTCAAACCTCTTGCAGGTTAGTGGTTTGAATGAGGTATGGTTAATTGTAGTAGAAGGATTGTGAGTAGGGAACTGTATTGACAAGAGATGGTGGTGCACCAGGTGCATAAAGTTCTGGAAGATAAACTCCAATTGTTCCACAAACTGGAGTGAAGAGGAACAAAATAATGTAGGTGGCTGGAAAGCCTGGATTTTGCAATATTAATTGTGTTGAGGGGGAGGGGCGTTACTGGAAGAATGTGTGCATGTTGGAGGAGCTGGCAAGGGTTGTAGGGCTGAGGGAGTTGAGGGAGTGAGACCAGAAGATATAGGAGGTAAGCAACAGAGAGGCCACCAATCTGTCTGCAATGTGAGATTGAATTAACTTGAATCTTAAAACTAAATCCTCATCAAAGACAGTGGTGTATCCAGTATATATATATATATATATATATATATATATATATATATATATATATATAATTATATATATATTATATATATAGGTTGCCTTATGCAGCTTCTTCGGCTAGAGGAGTGTGGGAAGTGTCATATATATATATATATATTATATATATATATATTATATATATATATATTAATTATATATATATATATATATATATATATATATGACACTTCCCACACTCCTCTAGCTGAAGAAGCTGCATAAAGCAACCCAAGAAGGCCTACACAAGGTAAGCGCTTTGTTTTTAAAACCCTTCCAAAGATCCTCCGCAGCTATAAAGATGTTCACACATAGTACACAAATGAGAATCCCAATGCTACACCCTCCCCCCCCCCCAAGACTGCCAGACGGGTTTCATTGCATATTCCTGAATCATCAGCGACAGCGCAGACAGCAATGCATACCATTGAGGTTCTCAAGCATGTACCACGTGCAAACGTCATGCTTGGAAGCCTCACTGGTATGCATTGCTGTCTGCGCTGTCACTGACGATTCGCCAAAATGTGATTAAACTGCTCCGGCAGCCAATGGGGTGTGTAGCATTGGGATTCTCCTGTGTGTACTCTGTGAACGTTTTTATAGTTGCAGAGGAACTCTGGGAAGGGTTTGAAACAGCAAAGCGCTTTCCTTGTTTCGGCCTTTTTGGGTTGTTTTACGCAGCTTCTTTGGCTCGAGGAGTGTGGGAGGTGTCAATTATTTATATAATCCTAGCCACCTGAGTTTAGTTGATTAGGTGAGAGCTATTGCTAATTCCTCCAATCACAGGTGAGAGATGTGGGTGGGTCTTTCATATGAAATGAATATATATTATATGTTGTATGTATGTATGTATGTATGTATTCACTGATGAGCCAAACATTATGATCATTGATGGGTGAAGTGAATAACATTGTTTTGTTCTGGCACTTGTCGGGGTGGGATATATTTGGCAGCAAGTGAACAGTCAGTTCTTGAAGTTGATGTGTTGGAAGCAGGATAAATGGGCATGAGTAAAGACCTGAGCGACTTTGACAAGGGCCAAATTGTTATGGC
>CM068955.1:53564960-53575813 GCA_035128595.1 Eptatretus atami
TCGGACACCCATCTGTAAAAAACGCAGCTACACGCCTGCACTGTGGAACATTGGTCCTCGTGAAAGCCAGCGGGTATTACGCTCAGACACCCATTTGTAAAAACCACGGCCGCACTCTTCCCGTAAGAATGCGTCCTCGCAGAAGAAATAGGAATAAAACACCAACCGCTCACGCTCCGCGGAGCGCGTGCCCCACAGCGACGACCCCCCACCCACTGTTCAGGCGACTATAAGAGTGACCAACATGACCGCGTCACTGTGGGAATGCCGTGCTGAGGAAATAGACGGAGCAGCGCACCAAGTGCTAACAAATTGCAGTATGCATGTAGCGCACTCTTCTTCAATCCAAATCTCCATTAAATAATTATATCTGTCCCCTTTTCAATCCGAATCTCCATCTAATAATTACATCCACTCCTTTCCTTCAATTCGCTGACACAGATCAAGGCTGGAACGGTGCACACGACACCACCTTTGATAAATGCCAAGTGCTTAATGGCGGCGGACCCACTTGCAGTCCTGGGATAATTTATTATCGCACACAGAGCAGGGCACGAATTGCACACATCGTGTTCGGGTCTGCGCATGTGTTTCCGTAGCATGTTACCGTCGGTCTTCGCTGACCACCATGGCCGCAGGAGTCTCCCGTGGATGGCGAACGTCCTCTCGCCTCTTCGCCCGGCGAGGCTGCAGCCAGGCAGAAGCACGCTATACGGCTCAGGCCGCATGGCTTACAGACAGGCAGCACATTGACCGGCGTTGACCACTGGTCGCCGTGGGCGGCCCAGCAGTTCGGTGCAGGGCGATTTGTGTCACGGTGCTTGGAGCGAGATGATTCCGCAGCTTGGAACCATCTGGCCGGAAGTAAAGTGGAGCCGCTTCCGGTCATGGCGGCCGGCCTGTGTGCTGGCCAGGGTCCAATCAGAGCACCTGATTCGGATGACGACACATCGCTTCGGGTCATCACCCCCGTCCGCACCACAGGATCTATAAAAGGATGAGTCGCGGGGCAGTCGAGTGTCGTTCCTGCACACGGCTACAGTCTGCTCATTCCTGTCTGCTCGTCCTGGCCTGGGATTGACAACCCACCCATTCACCTGCTGTCTCCGCCCCTTCATCACCGCCTTGCCACTGACTCCACCCATCCGCCCATTTCTCTGGACTCCGCCTTCTGACTCTGCCCAAAGTCCGTCCTTCATGCCTGTCAGGCTAGCCATCTCCCTGGATTGACGCTAAGCTGCTGGAAGTGCCACGAAGCAGGAGACGATGCGACAGCTGTCAGTGAGGTATCGTGCAGCTGAGCATCCCCCCAAAATGTATTGGTGGCACGATCGGGCAATCGTGCAAGGTATTGAGAGACCATTAGCCTCATCCTCTCTCCTCTTTTTCTCTTCATTAACTCCTCTTCATCGTGATTGTGTGTGTGTGTGTCATGGCACCTGTCCTCGCTTAAGTTAAGATTGTACAAGAATTATATTGGGATAACTCTGCTCTGTGTCTGCTTTGTAAGTTGCTTGTTTATTGTCGCACCACACTTTTCTTCCAATTTCTGCTCACACACTACAATAAAAGCTCTATTCACTGTGCCACATATCTTTCCTCGCCTGGTTGTTAATGAATCCTTTGAAGAAGAGCCCCTTGAGGAGAGTGATGTAACGACATTTTTTATTATTGATGTGATATAGGCTCGGATATGAAGGGTTTAAAATAGTGCTATATGCATTAACTCCCAATGCCGATGTGTCCCTATCATCACTCCTCCTCGCGGCGCCTCAAATGTTCCCAGCTCGTTTTTGTCTTTTTTTTTTTCATTGATCCAGCTGGTCCAATATACTAACCCAGCTGGGACTTTATTCCCAACGATCCGTTCCTTTTAGCGTACCGCCTTGGCAGTGTCGCTCGGCTGCATCTGATCCGGTAAAGTGATCCAGTTCGGACAAGGCTACGAGGGTGTTTCCCCTGGTAATTAGGTCACGTGA
This sequence comes from Eptatretus atami, assembly GCA_035128595.1. NCBI lineage: Eukaryota > Metazoa > Chordata > Myxini > Myxiniformes > Myxinidae > Eptatretus > Eptatretus atami. The sequence continues at coordinate 53,566,940 of CM068955.1, forward strand.
TTAATTTGGTAACCCGATAACCCACAGACGGAGGACCTTAGGTCACGTGATTGAGTTATTGCGTTCACGGTGTTGGTTAGCGACGCGCCGCTAACAGAATTATCCATGTGCGACGGCCTGCTATTCCGGGAGTCTGGTGGGAACCAAAGATAGCTCCTGGTTAATTTGCTCCCTGATGGTCTTCTCACCCGACCCCTGGCCCCAGCATTATATATATATATTATATATATATAAATATATATTAATATATATATATATATATTTGTTATTGTCACCGGATTTGACCAGTTTCCTCATTCAATCTGGTGAATCAATGTTTACCATGGGCCACCGGGTGGTTACGTGGTCAAATCTGCCACCCAACACAATCCCCCAATTTAGCGATATTCTTTCCTTTGTAATGTCTCTGATATGTCCTTTTGGGGAATAGTGGCCCTGTGGACCAACCAACGCCAAAGGTTTTGCGCATCCATACCGGGGTCTCATAAATTTGAGATGTGCCGAGAAGCTCAGCGGTGGAATTTCACCTCGAGTTACAGCCAAAAAACACCGATCTGTATGTGGCAGACACGGTGGGGTGATTTCACAATGTGGGGTGTCCTGGGTGTGAATAAAAGGCTGTGCCTGCAAGAGTGCCTAGGTGGTGTGCCCAGTTCGAGTTCCAGTTCCTGGGTCATGTCACCTTTCCAGTTTGCAGAGCCCGACGGAGATCGTGTGTTCCCGCCTCTTGCCTGCAATAGAGCAGATGTGCGGTGGGCACCACTGGCCTGGCTGTGGAACCGTTGACTCTGAATGGGACTGTATGGTGCCCTAGCAGGCTGTAACAAGTATTTTCAGTCTTGTCGCTTTTTCTGGTCTTTCTCCTGTGGTGTGCCTGTAGGCCCGTTATGACTTATTTCGTTGAGGACTTCCCACTCATACGAAACCCAAGGCACATATTTCACCATAGTAAATATAATTGAATAAAATGTTTTTGTGTTTCTTGTTCTACAATAAACACATGATTGCATTGGGTCTCGGTTGAGTTTTTGGACTCAGCATGATCATGAAACGATTTGGTTTTATAAGTCCTATAAAGAACAAATTTGACGGGACGTTTAGCATTTAAGTTGAAACCCCTCACCCATTGGCCATGACGAACCACTCTATGTAACTCTTTTGAGTGGCTCGGTAAGGAGGAGAATCCAACTTGTCACTCAATCGACCTCAGACAAACCAAATCGAGCAAGGTAAAGGAGCAATTAGGCCCTCGATCTGCCTCGGTGTATCTGGGCTAATTGGTCGATGTGACTGCCGCACCAATATAATTATTGTATTCACATTTCGCTGACATTGAGGACACATGGAGGAGCTTGTATGATCAAGAGTCATACTGTGCGTTTATAGGAATTAGAAGAACACGAGTTGACAATGGACAAATCATAATAAATGGGATTTGCTTGATTGAATGTGAGATCCCTTATTACCTCCGCCACCGACGGTGAAGGAGGTTATGTTTTCACTCCTTTCTGTCAGTCTGTTTGTCTGTGTACAGGATATCTCCAAAAGTTGTGGACTGATCCGGATGAAATTTTGTGGACATGTTGGGTGTGTGACAAGGAAGAATTGATTCGATGTTGGTGAAGATCCAAATCTGGATGTGGATATGAGTTATTTAATTTTTAAAGTGATTCTTCACCATTGAGAGATTGATTCGAAAATGATATGGTTCTGGATAGCACGATATTTCAAAAATGTATTGGGCCCGATATGTTGTCGTGGATCAGGCATTACTTGGCGGAGGTATGTGCTCCACCGAGTGCCCTTCTAGTATTGAATTATGTGTTGAGAATGGGTTTGCTGAATAGGCCACCCCAAAGACTTTTATTATCACTGGTAAAGAGATCATTATCAGCATTCAGAGGCATGCTGAGGATGATGAGGTTGTGGAGTGGGGTGGGGCGGGGGGGAGTGGGCAGTGAGGAGTGTAGAGGGTGGTTATGGAGGAAGGGAATAAAGAATGGGGGAAATGGACGTGGGTAGGGGAGGGGAGGAAAGGGGTGGGGGTCCAGCAAATCGAAAAATTGAACTGCTGGGACTCTATCATTAAGTTTACCCATAACCATGAGTTGTACCATTAAAGAGCATGTTTCTATTTGGTTCTATCATTAAGTTTACCCATCACCGTGCAATGTTCTAATGGCTATTTGTCACCACCAGGGAGTCAGCACAGTGAGAAAGGTTTCCTTGGAAATGTTTTTTTTTCTTGCTGTTGTGGTTAGTTAGTGTGTGGTGGTGGGATGGCTAATTTTAGGACACCAAGCGCAATGGTGTGTTGTTTGCAAATAGCATGGTGGGAGGCTAATGTGCGTGAGCATATGGTCCGGGGAATAAAACTTAATTCCAGGCTGACATTTGAAGGTGCTTCGGTTCTCTATGACTATCAGTTCTTTTAATGGAGGAAAATTTTGCAATGCACACCTTCACTTGTCCTTGTCAATAGATGCATAATCCCAAGTGTGATTACGTTGATCTTAGCTATTTATTCATACTGTTAGTGATTCATGCAAGGAAATTGGGATGATTGGCTGAGCTTGCCTCAGAAACATCATCGACATGTACAGTAGTTTGAGATTCTTTTTGTTATATTTGCTCTCAAAGAATATTTACAAATCACTGTGACAGGCATTCAAAATGTTTTACGGATGAAGATAAAATAAATCCAAGATGTACCAACTTTTATTTCTTTTCCAAATACAAGGTTATACAAGTAGTGAGACAATATCTATCTATATATATTGGTTCACGAAAAAATATTTTCACGAAAAAAATAAGTGACCACTATATTCGTTATTGTTGTGTCTGTCTGTCTGTGTGTCTGTCTGTGTGTCTGTCTGTCTGCTGTCTGCCTGTCTGTCCCGAGCATAGCTCCGTGGGTTTTGATCCGATCCTGATGAAATTTTGGTGGGAGGTTTATATCATAATCTAGTTGTGTTTTCCTGAGAATGGGCGTGGTGCGCCCATTATGGGCGGAGCCACGCCAAAAAACATGTGTTTTTAGGGGGTAGCCGATTTCAATTTGCATCTTCTCCTTGGGGGTTTGTCGACTCTGACAGGGGTTTCAGTATTTGGTTAGCCAATGGCACCTGCATAGCCCCACGGAGCTCGATTTTTCATTTTGTCCCAAGGTCACAAGGTCACAATGTCACGAACTTAGAAAATTGCGAATTTTGACATAAAAAATTATCTTCTCCAAGGGTTTGTCGAATCTGGCTGGGGTTTCGGTATTTCGTTAGCCCAATGGCACTTGCATAGCCACCACGAGCTCGATTTTTCATTTTCGTACCAAGGTCAAGGCCACAAGGTCACGAACTTAGAAAATTGCGAATTGTGTTTTTAGGGGTAGCCAATTTCAATTTGCATCTTCTCCGAGGCGGTTTGTCGAATCTGGCAGGGGTTTCGGTATTTGGTTAGCCAATGGCACCTGCATAGCCCCACGGAGCTCTATTTTTCATTTTCGTCCCAAGGTCAAGGTCACAAGGTCACGAACTTAGAAAATTGCGAATTTTGACATATAAATCATACGACCGCCCAAACTTTAGAGCTAGGATGACAATATTTTTTATGCATAATCTTGAGGTCATTCCCCACCTAAAGTCTGGAAACCATTTTGCTCTATCTCGAACACCTTGCCCGTGGCGCCCCCTTCAACTTTGTTTTTACACTGATTTCATCAAAGTATGGATAATCCGAGGAGTGCGAAATGCCATATAGCGTATATGATGTTATATTGTTCCTGGAATGTTCCAGAGGAAGTTTTGCACCAAAGGTCATAATCCTTGACCTTTGACCTTTAAAGTTCACAAAGGTCAAATTTTCAAAGTTGTGGGAATCGAACCGGGTTTTCGACCTTCTTCGAGAACTAACTCCAATAAGCTATAGCACGTATCCTGTTTCCTTATTTTAATGTCCACAACATTGTTTTGTGACCTTTAAAGGTTATGCAAAGGTCAATTTTTTAAAGTGTTTAACGAAACGGGTTTTCGACATTTTGCAGCTAATAACCTGTCGCTCGTACCACATCATGTTGATCATTTGTATAACTTGGTCAAACATTATCACATTGTCTGATCCTTGACTTCTGAAATGATCTACATCGTCAAATACCGCTCGTGAACCATCGTCGTCTTCAGACTTGTTTTTTTTTACCTTCGCTGCTGAAGGTGCAGGAGGGAGGCATAATGTTTTTGGGTTGTCTGTCCGTCCGTCCATCCGTCTGTGATGGTTTTGTTACCGTGATAACTTGTGAACCGTTGTAGCGATTTGTTTTCACCAAACTTGGCACAAAGGTGTATTATGACGCAAACATTGAACGATTACATTTTGGGGCCAAAGGTCCAATGTCATATGATATTTAGCTGAAAGTATCAGATTTCTGTTACCGTGATAACTTGTGAATCGCTGAAGGGATTTTTTTTAAAAACCAAACTTAGCATAGCTATGGACTCTAATATGAAGATGAACTCATCAAATTTTGTGTTCAAAAGGTCAAAGGCCAAAGGTCAAGTGCCCTTTAATAGAAAAGCAGTGCTACTGCAATAACTGATGAACCACTCAAGATATTTCAACCATATTTCACAGACGTATGGACTGCAATACAAAGATGAATTGATTCCATTTTAGACTGAACAGCTCAAAGGTCAAAGGTCATATGCCGTTTGAAAATCATTTTTGCAGACAATACCTTGAGTTAGAAGCATCTGATGTTATTTCTCTTCTACTTATCTATCTATCTGGCTCTGTCTCTGTCTCTGTCTCTGTCTCTGTCTCTGTCTCTGTCTCTGTCTCTGTCTTCTGTCTCTGTCTCTGTCTCTGTCTCTGTCTCTGTCTCTGTCTCTGTCTCTGTCTCTGTCTCTGTCTCTCTCTCTCTCTTCTCTCTCTCTCTCTCTCTCTCTCTTCTCTCTCTGTGTCTCTCTCCCCCTCTCTGTGTCTCTCTCCTCTCTCTCTCTCTCTCTCTCTCTCTCTCTCTCTCTCTCTCTCTCTCTCTCTCTCTCTCTCTCTCTCTCTGTCTCTCTCTCTCTCTGTCTCTGTCTCTGTCTCTGTCTCTCTCTGTCACACTTTCTCTCAATGGACTTTTAATTTTTCATGTGGCTTTTAATCGAGATCAAATGTAACAGTAGATTGACAACTAACGTGGGTGTGACATATCCAATGATGCATTTGCATCAACATTCGACTATGTATATATACATATATATACAGTAAATTTATAATCTGCCTTTTTTTTGTATTTAATGTATTATTGTGAGTATTGGGCTGGCAGAATGGCCAAGAGGCATACACACTCACCTCTGAGTAGTGTTGCCTGGGTTTGAATCTCGACCCAGCTATAAACTGTCCTCTTGGTGTCTTGCTGGCAGGGCAAGGCATTAATCTATGTGCCATCCCTCGGATGGATGTTAGAATAGGCATGCTGTCTATCAGCATTAGTTGGTGGATGGTAAAGCCCCACAGTGTCCTTCGAGAAGAGTAGGCGAGCTATTTCCGGCACCCTGAACAAATTACAAATTCCTGCTTTAACCTACAGGGGCACTGCATCAGCAGCACAGCTGTGCTCTCAGGAATGATGTAACCAGCAGCCACAGGCTGCATACGAAATGAATGAATGAATTGGGGGTATGTCAGTGATATATCTCGTGAGTATATAATGAGTATAGTCGTTGTATAACCGAAGTATGTTATTAGCATTCCATTCAATTTATTTACTCACTTTGCCATTGAAAAACAAAACACTAATGCAAGTTATTAAGCTTCAGATGTGACTTCTTGAAAGCTTTTTGATTTACAGATAACATGTTATTGATGAATACATCTTGAAAATAATTAATGTAAACAACTTTCTTACCGCCGACCAAATATAATATAATAACTACAAAGAGCAATCTGAGATTGCTGGCCCTCACCAGGTCTTGTTTTGTGTGGCAAATAAATGGAAGGATTTACTAATTGAAAGGTCATTGATTGCAAATGAAAGTTCTAAATGGTCAAAAGGGCAAAGGTCTGAAAATATGTGAAGGTCGAAAGGTCTGAAGGGGTCTAAATGGTGTATCGCATCTAAAGGGCCTGAAAATGTCGAAGGGGTCTTTTTAATGGTGTAATTTAAGGTCCAAAGGGGTTGAATTGTCTCAAGGGGCATAAACAATCTTAAAACATCTAAAAATGGTCTAAAGGGTATTAAAAGGCCTGAAAGGTGTGAACGTCTTAAAGTCTAAGGCTCTGAAATGGTCTTAAGGGAAGAAAGGAGTCGAAGGGGTCTAAATGGTGTAAAGGTCTGAAGGGTCTAATAAAATCTAAAATGGTCTAAGTGGTCTGATGTTCTAAAAGGTAACTTTCAATGGTACATAATTAATAGACATACTCAGGTTCCAATGAAATGTAATTGATAGACATAGTAACATAATTTCATTAGTACATAATTAATAGACATACTCACATTGCATTGGTCCATAATTAACAGACTTACTGAATTGAAGTTCCAATGGTACATCGATACTAATAAAAGGCAATGAGTGAGTGTGTGTGTGTGTGTGTGTGTGTGTGTGTGTGTGTGTGTGTGTTGTTCATAAAGCATAACATTTTCTCTCTGCTAACTCCCTTCCCCACCCATCTCTCTCACTCTCTCTCTCTCTCCTACTCTGTCCCATCCTCGCTGCACCCCCTCTGATACAGTACAGCACTCTTTATCCCTCTCCACATCCATATATATATGTTATAATCTCCTCTCTCTCTCCCACCCTCGCACCCCCTCCCTCCCGGAGTGTATTGCGACGTGTGGTGAGGCATCATTCTCCTCCCCCTTCCTCGCTTTCCACTTCCCCCGTCTCCCTCCTTTATTTTTCAAGAAGATGGCTCAAACCAAAAGAAGAAAATGTACAGGTAGCGAACTTGACAAAAACGACTTGTGAAAGCTGCATCCAGAGCAGCTTCAACTCCTCAACAGCAAGAAGCAAGACGAGAAGCAAACGTGGCAGCAATGGCTGCATCCAGAGCAGCTGAAACTCCTCAACAGGAAGAAAGAAGACAAAAGGGAAATACCGCAACAAAAGCTGCATCCAGACAAGCTGAAACTCCTCAAGAGCAAGAAGACTAGAATCAAACACAACAAAAATGGCTACATCCAGGAAACAGCCCTGGAGGGTAAAACAAAAGTCTGCATTCTCTTACAATCCAGCCTTGGATTATGCTTCTGATCCATTTGTTGCTATTGGCTCAATGTCAATTACTTGCAGGCACTGTGATGTGATGAAATGGACAGGAGAAGCTCCAGGGATCTGCTGCAATAGCGGCAATGTTCGGCTGACCCAAATTAATGCTCCTCCTGAACCTCTTAGTACATTGTTGACAGTCAACACTTCAAATGCAAGTCATTTCCAAAGCAACATCAGAAGATACAACTCGCGCTTCATTCAACATGACATCTTTGGCACCACAAAAGAGATCAGAGAATCTGGCTACATGCCCACATTTAAAGTGCAGGGGCAGGTTTATCATCAGATTGGCAGTCAACAGCCACAACCAAATAAAAGGAAGAGCCAAAATTCCTGCAGATCTACTTCATTGGTGACAATACAAAGCAAGCTGAACAGCGCTGCAACAATGCCATTCAAAACAAGTTGGAAGTGGTGTTGCAGTTACAAGATGTGCTCCACAAGGAAAACTACTATGTTCGGGGTCTCAAGTGTGACATGGAGAAGATGACACCTGAGTCCAAAATGTCATCATTCAGACATAATCCAGCTGGGGAGCATGAGCGGCACTTCAGTGCACCCCCACATCAGAAGTGGCTGTCGTCCCAGCTGGTGAACACCATGACGATCGAGATATTGTGCTGCAACTCAGAAACCACTCCCTCCAGATAATTGCTGAGACACACCCATCATATGATGCACTTCAGTATCCACTAATTTTCTGGCAGGGTGATGATGGATATGATATTAAACTGCAACAAACACACCCAGCAACAGGACTGCCAAGTGAAAATAACATTTCTGCCATAGACTCTATGCAACATGATTATGCTGAGAGCTGGTAATTCAATCACATCTTGCATTGCAAAGATCTCTTCCACCAATTTGTTGTGGACATGTATGCAAAAACTGAGGCAGAAAGGCTGAGATTCATTCAAAAGAACCAAAAGAAACTCTGAGTCGAAAACTATGTTCACCTCAGGAATGCCATGAACAATGATGGAAATGCTGCCAATGTTGGCCATTGGTCATCTTGCGTTCCAGTTTACAGGTGGTCCACTACATGCATGAGCACACTCAGGATGCCATGACATGTGTGCGAAACTATGGCCGTTCTGATCAATTCATCACCTTCACCTGCAATCCAGTTTGGGAGGAAGTGGCTAATGAACTGATGCCAGGCTAAAACACAGCATCGCCATGATTTGCTGGCAAGAGTATTCCGAAAAAATATGAAGGCATTGATGAATGTCCTCACCAAGGGAAAGATTTTTGGAGCCATTAAGCGCTACATGTACACAATTGAGTGGCAAAAGCATGGCCTGCCACATTGCCACATTCTGACTTGGCTTCAAGATGAACTGGCTTCACTGTCCATCCTAATAATTTGAAATGCTTTTACTAAGACAGCTTCTGCATGAGGTCAAAGGTCCAACATCCTTGAGGACTTGCGAACAGTGGATGCCACAATCTGTGAAACTTACAAACAGGCTTGCCAGCTCAGAGGACTCCTGGAGGAGGATGCACACTGGAGCAGCACATTTGAGGAGGCAGCTGCAACTTGATCACCATGGATGCTACGAAACCTATTTGCCATCATGTTGCAGACATGCGCCATGTCAAATCCTCAACAACTATGGGACAACCA
>CM068955.1:53575823-53606250 GCA_035128595.1 Eptatretus atami
CTGGCAGAGGACATTTTGCATCACGCACAAGTGCATAATCCTAACCTGGTATTGGACTGCAGTGATGCCATCTTCAATCAAGCTCTCATTATCATTGAAGACAAGATCAAGGCTTTGGGTGGCTCTGACTTCAAAACTTTTGGCCTTCCTGACCATCAATGCCAAAAATGGTAATGAGCTCACAAATGAAATGTTGAGAGAGACCAACTACAACATGGAACAGCTTGCTGAATACATACAGGAGAATGAGCCATGTCTGGTTCCAGACCATAGAGAAGCCTTCAATAAGACTACACAAGCAGTTTTCAATGAGAGTGGTGGCACTTTCTTTCTGGATGCTTCCAGTGGAACTGGCAAAACGTTTCTCATCAATATTCTTTTGGCAAAAATCCGGCAAAGAAACATGATTGCCCTTGCAGTGGCATCATCAGGCATTGCTGCAACACTGTTGACAGGAGGAAGAACAGCTCACTCAGTCTTCAAGTTACCCTTAAATCTGGCAAGTGTGGAGGCACCAACCTGCAACATTGGAAGGGGTACTGGCAAAGCTATCTCCTGTCGGAGTGCTGCTCATTGGCTGTGATGAATGTACAATGTCTCACAAAGCTGCCTTTGAGGCTCCTGATCGCATCATGCAAGATCTTCGAAATAATTACAGAAGAATGGGTGGAGTGACTCTAGTGTTGGCTGGTGATTTTCGACAGATGCTGCCAGTCATTCCACATGGAACCAAAGCTGATGAGCTGCATTCCTGACTCAAAGCCTCATACATTTGTAACAATATTCAGTGACTCAGCCTAATGACCAACATGCAAGTGCTTCTTACAGGTGATTCATCTGCTGTGGAGTTTGCTGCAAGCCTGCTCAAACTGGGAAATGGAGCCATGGCATCTGAAAATCAAGATTAAACTATCTTGATGAACAACATTGGGAAAACAGTTGCAACACTTCAACAACTACAAGATGCAATATTTCCAAATGTTGCACATTACTTCCATGACCACAAGTGGCTTTGCCAAAGAGCCATCTTGGCACCGAAAAATGATGCTGCCAATTCCACAAACAGAGGCATTCTTACACAGTTACCTGGCACTATTGCAAATGTACAAGTCGGTTGACACTGTACCAGAAACAAATGAAGCAGTCCACTACCCCACACAATTTCTTAACTCTCTGGAACTACCAGGTGTGCCTCCTCACAATCTGGAGCTCAAGATTGGTGCACCCATTACGCTTCTCAGGAATGTGGACCCACCCACACTCTGCAATGGAACACATTTGGCTGTCAAGAAGCTTATGCCACATGTCATGACTGGCCATGCAGCAGGACAGGATGTCTTCATTCCACGTATTCCAATCATCCCCTCTGACTTGCCATTTCAATTTACAAGGCTCCAATTCCCTGTCCGCCACAGTTTTGCCATAAGCATCAACAAGGCACAAGGACAATCGCTCAAAGTTGTTGGCCTCAACCTGCAAAGCCCATGCTTTTCTCATGGCCAACTCTATGTTGGTTGATCCAGAGTTGGCAATGGCAAAAACCTGTTCATCTTGGCTCCACATGGAGAAACATACAACATTGTCTATCCTGAATCTCTACAAGGATAAAAATCCCCCCAAAAACAATGTCAAACACTGTGATAATATTTGATGTGAAATCATCAGTATTGAAGAATAAGAAACAATGCTGGAGAAGAGAGTCAAGTCAGAAAGAGGAAAGAGAACAAAGGCAGAAAGAGGAAAGAGAAGAAAAGCAGAAAGAGGAGAAAGGAGAAAGGCAGAAAGATGAAAGAGAACAAAGGCAGAAAGATGAAAGAGAAGAAAGGCAGAAAGATAAACACAGAAGAAGGAGGAAGGCAGAATAAGGAGGAAGACAGAAGAACAATGAAAAGACAACAAAGGAGGAAGGAGAGGCTCATAGAAGAAGAAAGATATAAGAAGAAAAAAGGCAGGACACAAAGATGACAAAAACAAGGAATAACGAAAATCCAGAGCAACTGAAACTTCTCAACAGCAAAAAGCAAGATTAGAAGCAAACACAGCAACAATGACCACATTCTGCCCTCTTGTACCCATGATCTCCCAGTCATTGTGTCAGTTGTCCCTACTATCTGGTTCAGGAGGACACAGTTCAAGCCTATGAAAGCTTTGACGTCCCTGTGTGAAGTGGGTTTGTGTGGCGCTTTGTGTTGAGGCGCGGCGGTGATGGTCATGTTTAACACTCGACCAGTCAAAGATCCCCGTGGGGTTAAACACAGCAAAGGTAAGCCTTGGTCTTATTTGCTGTCTCCCACCTGTCTCTCTTTCTCTTTCCTCCCACCCACTCCTCTCTGCCCCCCTCTATTCCCTCTCTCTCTCTCTCCCCCTCCTTACCCTATATGTCCCCTCACCCTCTCCGTCTTTCTCCCTCCATCCTCCTCTCCTGCCATTCTCTCCCCCCCCATCCCTTTCTTGGTATTCCCATCAGCGAAGCGACGGGTGGTATTTGCTCGTAATTTAGAGATCCACTCATGTTCCAACAGTACATAATTAATAGAAATAGTCACATTGCATTAGTATGTAATTAATAGACTTACTCACATACCATTATTACCATGTACCAATGTCATTATCATTATCTCTGCCACCAAACATGGACGAAGTTTATGTTTTCACCCCTGTCGGTCTGTATGTCTGTTTGTCTGTGCTATCTGAAAAAAGTTATGGATGAATTCGGACAAAATTTGGTGGACAAGTTGTGTGTGTGTGTGTGACAAGGAAGATTTGATTAGACTTTGGTGAAGATCCGGATCCGAATTCGGATCGGAGAATTTTTTTTAGTGATTCTTCAACATTGAGTGATGGGGCAAAAAAATTATACGTATATAGCACAATATTTCAAAAAGTTGTTGATAGACTATGACAAAACTTGGTGGATGAGTTGGGTAGTTGAGAAGAACAAGCAGATTCGATTTTGGTTCAGGTTCAGATCCAGATCCAGCCTATCAATGGGATACAGTGGCCGACAAAAGTATTCACCTCCCTTCAAAGTTTTCACAATTTTAAGCCACCTGAGCTTATTTCATGATTCTTTCAAATCAAACTTAATACCCTATATGGAGTCTTCACAAACTACTCCAAAGTGATAAAGATATAATAATTCAGATAAAATGTGAATAAGTTACATTAACAGAGAAAATCAGATGATTCTCAGTTGCATAAGTCTTCAAACCCTTTGCCTAATTACCCCTAAATAACTTCAGGAGCAAATTGTTTGTTTGAAAGATTACACAATAAGTTTAATAGGATTCTCCCATATGTAATTAGTGGTTTAATTTAAAAATTAATCTCCCCACTTATTGAAGGGGTTTTACTAAGGTGAAACTCACTTGGTCAACCACCAAGGCAAACATGAAGATTGAGGAGCTTTCCAATGAAGTCAGACATAAAGTGGTGGAGAACCACTGTTCAGGGGAGGGCTATAAGATTTCAAAGTCATCCGTTATCCCTTTGAATATGGTGAAATCCATCACTAAAGGAGAACCCAAACATAATTTTTTTTTCTTCTGAAAACCATTGAGAATCATGAATCATAGTCTAATTTGAAGGGGGAAAAAATTGAAATTTTTTGCCAATCACAATATGTCGAAAAAAGCCCGAGAGTGTCGTTTTTCAATTTTGCCAGTAACGTCACACCTTGAAGCCATATTGATCCGAACGACAGCTTTACATAGAGAAACAGTGCATGTCGAGCTCGGACTCAGATACTGATTCCACCGTTATGAGCAACTCACAAGGTTCTCAGTATGTTGAAACTGATCAGTGGGATTTTGAAGAAACAATTAATTTTTCCATACTCTAAGCTCATGGAAGAGCTATGACACAGAACAAAATCGGAACACAGCACAACAAAACAAAGGGAACAGTAGGAGAAAGGGGAAAACACCAACAGCAGGGTAGATGGAGATGGACAAACAAGAGATACAGGTAATGATGAGGGGTAGGAAGGAACGCAAAGGGTGGACAATATGGATACAGAAGCAAAATTGTGGGAATGGTGCGGGGTCGTTTAACGGGTGTAGAAAAGGTCATGATTTTTTATGTGGGATGACGAGATGGTGGTGAACAGCTGTCTTGAAGACCTGGAGGGAAGAATGAGCTCGAAAATATGGAAGGTGGTTCCACAGGCAAGAAAAAAGAAGAATAAATGAGTGGAGGTGAGTAGTGATTCTGGATTTAGGTAGTTTCACCAGAAAGGGGGTTCATGGTGGACCGTGTGAGCCCTGCAGGGACCTTGGGGGAAACAAAGCACAGAGAGGGCAGAGGATACAAGTCCAGAAAGGAGGTGGTAGAAGACAGAGAGACCACTGACCTGTCGGCACTGGTGAAGTGATGGACCCATAGACTCAGTTTCTTCGTGAGATATTCCAATGATATTGAAGGCTCCACAGCATCAAGTTGAGCAAGATGTGAGGCAGGGGAGCCAGCCCAGAGGGAAGAGCAGTGCCCCATCAAGCTGTAGATGAAAGCCTTGTGGGAGGATAAGAGCTCAGATGTGCTAAGGAAGGACTTTGTGTGATGGAGGAAGCCCATTCAGTATTTGGTGTTGGAGGCCAATTTTGAAATGTGGCTTGCCCAAGAAAGATCATGGTTGAGAGTGAGACCCAAGGGTTTGAGTGACAACCCTCTTTGAGAGGGTTGTTGAGAAAATAGATGGCAGGTTTTGCAGTACAGTCCAGAGAGAGAGAGAGAGAGAGAGAGAGAGAGATAGAGATAGAGATAGGGATAGAGATAGAGATAGAGATAGAGATAGAGAATAGAGATAGAGATAAGAGATAGAGATAGAGATAGAGATAGAGATAGTAGAGATAGAGATAGAGATAGAGATAGAGTATAGAGATAGAGATATATTTCTCAGGATTGAAAGACATGTTCCAAGTGTTTGACCTGTTTGTGATTTTTGTCAGGTCTGAAGAGAGGGAAGAGGCTGCTGCCTGTCTGTCAGGATGATGTTTCTCATGGCATAGAGTGGAGTCATCAGCAAAGAGATAGAGAGGATGTCCAGAGAGTCAAAGAGATCATTGATGAAGATTAGGAATAATATGGGGTCTAGAACACTGCATTGGGGTACTCCATCCTTGATAGGGAGAGTAGAAGTAAGGGTTATGTCCTGTTGAGAGCCACACTAGCTACAAGAGTGGAGGAAGTCAATAATCTAAGAGTGGAGTTGGCTTTGGATTCTTTGGCAGATACTTTGGAGAGCAAGGAAAAATGCCACACTCTTTTAAAAGCTTGAGATATGTCCAGAGAGATGGCCCTAATCTCATGTCTGATATTGATGGCCTCCATCCATTGTTGAAAGAGTAGAAGCAGCATGTCCAAGTTAGAGTGACCAGGTCTGAATCCAAATTGATGATCTGAGATGAGGTTGTTGGATAAAAGGAATTATTTTACATCAACTGCGATGATGGATTCCATGACCTTGCTGAAGATTGGAAGTAAACTAATTGGTCTGTCATTAAGGGGATCTGTTTTTGCACCTTTTTATGTAATGCTGTGATGTTGGCTGATTTCCAACCAGATGGACATGACCTATGATAAATGACATGGTGAAAATGGCAGAGAGAGGAAGTGCAAGAGCAACAGAGCAAGTTTTTAGGACACATGAGCTGATGCCGTCCGGTATAGTTGCAAAGTTAGAGTTGAGGGTTGCCAGAAACTTTTCCACCTTTTCAGGTGCAAAAGACACAGAATTCAGGAGCAGTTTGATACGATTGTGAAAAGAGGGTGCAGAGAGGGAGGGGTTAGGGATACAAGGTTTTGAACCAAACACAGAATTGAGGCATTCTCCTTCTCATGAGCAGATTGAGCTGTGGTGCCATTTTAAATGACGGAAGAGATTGAAGGGGAGCATATACAAGAGACGGACTTGACAAAGCGCTACTAGGTTTTACAGAAAGGAGACAATTTTGAAAGTTCATTCTTGATATTGGGTCCAGATGTTGTCTTGTGGCTCTCCTGAGGGTAGACACACTTGCTGCAGGCTTTGTGGAATGATCTGAGGTTACCTTCTGTTGGATTTTCCTTTCAGGGAAATCTCACCACAGGATTCAGAGTTCCATGAGTGGGAGGATTGGTAAGCTAATTGAAGATGCGATGAGATGAATGTGTACATAAGAGAGAGCAGGTTTCTGTTGAAATAATTTTCAGGCTGAATTAATATTAGTGGTGGTGGACTTGGGAGATCAGTCTTGAAGTGTGATGGCTGATTGCAGCCCCTGCCAGTTTGCTTGAGTGGACTGCCAGACTCACCAGCACAGAGGCTGTTCACTGAGAATGGCCAGAGAGATGTTGACCTTCAATAAATATTTATGCTAAATAAAAAAAGCAATGTAGGGATGATAAACTACAGTCTAAAAAAGGTTTTAAACAAGATAGGGATGATGTTGGTTTTGAGAGTACCTAACAGTATTGCTGTCACATAACAATCCCTACATCACTGCCTCCAGACTATTGTCGAGCTTAAAGTATTAGTAGCTCCTTTATTTAATTTCAGCATAAGTATATGAAGCTCCTAAACAATTTCAGTGAGTTCTTGCAACTTCAGTTGTCTTTCCTACTTTTTTTATTATTAAGTTTGACGAACCAATCATAAAAGCAGATAACTATAGAATGATATTATTTGAGATGTACTGTACATGCAGGTTGTAAGAAGTTGATGTTTATGTTCTGGTATTAACATTGTCGTCAGGCTGCGAATTTGTGGAATCTCATTATGTGGCGACACTACAAGAGTAATCAAGTACTGTTGTAACCATTGGAGTGTTTGTATAAGCTTGAAGCAATAATTGTTGAAGTGTTAAAGGAGGCAGTGATGTAGGGATTGTTATATGACTGCAATACTGTTAGGTACTCTCCTAAACCAACATCATCTCGATCTTGTTTAAAACCTTCTTTAGACTGTAGTTTGTCATCTCTACATTGCTTTTTTATTTAGCATAAATATTTTTATTAACTTGTTTCTGTAATTTTTTTATAATGTTGAATAACAGAATGGTATGTAGCTCAGAGGATACCCAATCTTGGAGCAAAAGTGCCAAAAGATCTTAGTCAGTGTTGTAGAATTTTGTAGTTAACGTTTTAACTGACTCGAGGTAAATCCTGTTACTCAAATGAAAGCCACAGTTAATTCACTGTCCACAACAGAAAGTACATTACATCAGATAATTTTATTTTTAACTTGGTACCAAGGAGGTACAGGCCCACTGAGATGGTAAGCATCTACAATGATTTGCACTAAACCAAGATTACATTTTCTGGCATTTTATGCTTTTGTGGAGTGGAGGGGGGCTGATAAGCCTAAGGCAAAGAACTCCAATTGCAATACGTGTCTTCTAGGTGAAAAGCGAATGACGTAATCATGGCAAAAGTTGGTGTTATCAACCAGGTCACTTTGTTCCATAGCAAGACATTCCTTTTATCAACATTTAGGTTAAAAGACTCTTGGGTAAAGGAAAGCAATTACTGACAGCCAATTCGACTTATAGCATCAAAATTAAATTTATAAAACACCGGCAACAATTATAATTGAGAGTACATTAATATAATTATTTTCTCCCACATCAGCAATGTCAAATACTGCATGTCTTCCTGCATGTCTTATGTAACCCTGACTGTATCTTGTGGCTCTGTCTTATTGCTCGTTTCTCAAAGAACTAGATGGCATTCATAGACTACATTGATACCCCACACAGTCTTGAGAAGGACTTGGTGCAAGCAAACTCTTGTTTTTTAAGGTTTTTTTTTCTTTGATCCAATATGGCTGCCAGATCACGTGACCGATGATGTCATCTTTATCAAACCATATTTCCCATGGGTAGTTGATCAATTAGTTAAATTTTGCATTGATCGGTTAAACAGTTTCTCCTCCGAAAATTTTCAAAGATTTCCCTTAGATCCAATATGGCTGCCAGACCACGTGACACATGATGGTCATTTTTTTAATGAAAATCCTGTTCAAATCTCAAGTCGATCGGATGAAAATTGACAATTTTAGAAATTCCAGCCTATGTTGACCTTTTGGCCAATGTTGACCTCAAAAAGTAATCGCTGGTTGAATTCAGTTAGGTGATACGAAAATCTTGTTCAAATTTCAAGTCAATCGGATGAAAATTGAGGATTTTAGAAATTTTGGCCTATTTGACCTTTTGACTTATGTTGACCTCAAAAATGATTGGTGATTGATTTCAGTGAGCTGACATGAAAATCCTGTTCAAATTTCAAGTCAATCGGATGGAAATTGACAAGTTTAGAAATTTCAGGCTATGTTGACCTTTTGGTCTGTGTTGACCTTTGGCCTATGTTGACCTCAAAAGAGTGACCGCTATATCACATAGTCATATAACATGTGGTAAAGTTTCAATTTCCTCTGCTGAATGGTTTTCGATGTCTGCTCTTAACCAGATGCAGACACGTACGACGTACGACGTACGACACGTACGTACGCTACCGATCGCTTAACCCTGCTTTTTGTTTCGCGAGCGCAGGGTAATAATGTCTTTATCCAGCCTCAGGGCACACAATGACCTGCACTTAGAAATGTTCAAAATAATTACTGTGGATTAACAGTACAGAGAACAACATCAAAGTGATCATGCTGAAGCCTGATGTACATCGCCATCTGCATAACATTATCGGGCAAATGATCAACATGCACAGGGGAGTACCTTACCCAATCCATAATCTCGCTGCTGTACACATACACTGGGGTATTCAGCAAATGTACGAGAGTAAGAATTTCGTTTTCTGCACCCCAAGTACTTGCCCTTTCCATGCGAGAAGCTCTTATGTAGGCTTCAACATTGGACACACCAGTGGAAAGTATGAATGGCTCAATATCAGCCATGTGTGTGACAATTGCAGAAAGCACAGCTCCGTGTTTTTGTTGCGAGCCAGTGATGACATATGCAAATGAGCGAAATAAGCAGTTACCTGTGATTAATTGAACATTGACCACTCCACTCGATGTAGGATGTCAAAACAAGGATGAAAGGAACACTAAATATCAGTTCAAATATATATTCAACGAGTGGGCCCGTTGGTCTGATGGACCAAATTTTCATTGGTCTTCACAGCCTTGTCGTCACGGCCGAGGATTTACCTTTGGGAGAAATCTGGGTGGGAAAGTTCACAGATTGTGTCAAACCCATGGAGTCACAGAAGTCCTTTTCAGAAGTGTCGTGGCAAGTGAGGGAGTAACCACCACCCATACAATTAGCATAGTGACAATTGAAGTCACCACATATAAGGAAGAGAGAGTTGGGATGAGTGATTAAATGTTGGTCCATGTTGTCTGAGAGAGAGATGTAGATGGAGTCAACATTGTTTGTTGGATGGTACAACACACAGCCTAACCTGAGGTGAGTACAGAGGGGAAGTTGCAACCACAAGTACTCCTGGGCTTTGGGAGGTGTAAGAGCAGTACGTGGAGAGTGAGAAATTGAGTTTTTTCATGTAAAGCGCAACTCCTCCGCCAGGACGGGGTTGAAGTCGATCAAACTGGAGGAGACAATAGCCAGGGAGAGACACTAAGGAGTCACGGAGACACCGTATGGCTTAAGACATACAGTGCTCCAGATTCATGCAATAAAGGGACAAAAAGCAGAACTAACCGAAACTATTTATCTTACACATTCTTACTTAGATTAACACGACAGGCACCATCACAATCACTTCGCGGAAGGGTCGATGAGTGAGAGAGTTAAGAGAAGCTGAGGCATTGGCAACCTCTGGCTTACCCGGCACGAACACGTGGGCACGTACTTGTCCAAAGTGCAGGGATAATGAAGGGTGGGGGTAATGAAGAGCAGAGGGTGTGCCTCGATGGGTGATTAAGAGTTGCGAGTGGGATGCGGTGTCGGTGTTTAGAGTGAGAAAGACAGGGTGCGAGTAAATGATCGCTCTAAAAAGAACGGTTGTTTGGGCTTGTCCTCACTGATAGCTCTTGGTTCGTCCATTAGTAGATGAATCGGAAAAAGAGAAAACACATAAGAATTGGAACTGCCTATCGTGTGTGGTTGTCAATTTTGCCTCTTGCCAAATACTGCACCCGGATTGGATGGCGCTTGGTCCGCTCGCTTCCACAGCATTCCAATCCGTTCCTTCCGTGTCATCAGCAAGCACCAATGAATATATTAGCAACCACACCATCCAGCAATAACCAACCAACCCCCACACAAGCTCCTCACTTCCAACGACCAGCTCCAATATTTGAGAGTCTCGGGAGTGGTAGAGTTTGGCGGTGGTCAAGGGTGAATACCCGCCTCTTGTAGGTGTGGTTCCCGGGAGCAAGGGTCACACGCCACTCTCTTTCCTCCAAGTTGTCTGCTCTTGGTTCAATTCCTGGTGGAATAGGATCCAACTGCTGCTAACTGTGACCCTGATTCTCTGCAGGAAGGACATGGCATGATCGAGTACATCATTGCGACAAAGTGAATGTTAAGCTGGCTGGTTCTATGTCCTCAAATTTTCTTTTAAGTATATATTAAATTCTGCATTCAGTTGTGCTTTTCAAAAGAGTATGTGGTTGTGAGCTGGTACCCTGACTAAAACCAACATTTCATGTTTTACCAACACCTTGAACAAGAAATGGATCCAACTCGGTTGCAATGCTCACAGAAACATCACAACAGTTACCAACCTTCATAACACCATTGGGATCTGAGTGTAGGGATAGACAAGGATTTCTGCAAGGTTTCACTGCAAATCACTTCATAGAAAAGAGAATTGGAAATGCTCCTATGGATTTTTGAAAGCTCAGATCAACACGAGCCTTGGATAACTCTCTCTCTCTCTGCTCTAATGGTTTTATTGGAAGGAAGAAGAGAGGAGAATGAGAAGGGGGCAGGAGGGGAAGGATGACGAGGGAAAATGAAAGGAGGTGAAATGAAAGGAAGGGGTGAAATTTGGTTCAAGAGAAACTTGATGATCCCTTAACCCTGAAGTGGATTAACCACTCATAAGGAAGGACATGCCACACAAAAGAAGGGAAGTCACAAATATGGCATGAGGGAGGTGAGGTTGTATGATTGTTTCCAGATTCAGGTTGTACTATTCATAGAGTGGGATTTTAAACAAGGTGGTGGTTGTAAAAGCAGGATTACATGACGGTGACATGAAAGTATATGCATTGCAGTGATGGGGTAGGTACATGATGACAGACCTTACTGAGCAATATGTATCTAGGGAAATGCATGCCATAGTCAGGTAATATATAATATGAGTTTTGAGTGTGTTTTTCGTTTACTGCACATGATATTCTGGCACAACCGCTGTAAATAATTTATCATGACATCTGATGAGATCCTCATTAGATTTCTAATCAGATCTCATGAGAAATGATAGTACAGTGTACTCCAAAAAGACCTGGACAACTTTGGTTAATATATTTAGAACCACAAATGGTACGATACCCTTTGGTTTATATGATACAGAAACTCATAACGTTTTGTGCACACCATCAATACACTTCAATGGGAGATCCGATTGTCACGTGCAGGACATCAAGGCGGTACACGAGTTCTTGCCATGTTCGGATCAGCATGTTTGCGTCCACCAGTGTGCATGCAGCTATAGTGTGATCCAAGAGCGAAGATCCTGCAGGTTTGCCACCTTGGTGTTGTAGACAACATCTTTGACAAACCCCCACAGAAAATAATCAAGGGGAGTTATGTCTGGTGATGTGGAGGCCAAGCGGTTGATCCGTCTCGGCCAATCCAGCGACCTGGAAATTTTTCATTCAGGACGGCTTGAACGACTAAGGCCCAATGAGGGGGAGCGCCGTCCTGTTCAAAAATGATCTTGGTTTGCAGGTCTTCAATTTGTGGGAAGGTGAATCCTTCCAACATGTTCATGTAAATTGTTGAGGCCACTGTATCCTCCGCAAAGAAAAACGGACCCAGCAGTCATGGAGAAGGCCACACCACACATTGACCTTTGGACTGTTATGTATGTGTTCAATGACCACGTGGGGGTTTTCAGAGCACCAGATTCTCACATTGTGCCGGTTGACCTTCCCTGATACATGAAAGCAAGCTTCGTCTGTGAACATTACCTTTTCAGGTAATCCTCATCATCCTCTATGTGACTGAGCATTTGCAAGGCGAACACTTTGCGTTTTGGGTCCTTCATTTGGTTTGAGTTCCTGCAGAATCTGCACCTTATAGGCATAAAGCTTCAGGCTTTTATGTAAAATTCTGAGTAGTGGCGGTTGGTAGTCCCAGTTCTCTGGATGTGCATCAAATTGATTTTCTGGGACTTTGTTGAAATGATTCGCGTACTCGTTCAATGTCTGCTGCACTTGTGCTCGGTCGACCGGTACTTTTATGTTTCTGACAAATTCCAGTCTCCTTAAACCTCTTGTACCACTCTCTGATACTAGTCTGTGGCGGCGGATTCCTTCCATACCTTGTCCGGAAATTATGCTGAACTTGCGTGTCGGATCTCATCATGAAGAACCATTCAATGTGCTGAGCATTCTGTTGTGGATTCGCCATTTTATTTTACATAAAACCACCAGACCTGAAGATATTGAAAACTGAATGAGTTTCTGTATCATATAAAAGAAAGGTTGTCATTGTTTAATTTGTGGTACTAAATATATTAACAACCAAAGTTGTCCAGGTCTTTTTGGATCACCCTGTATAACCGTGATGCCTGCGGGACACTCTCTTCACAACAACACAATATGTTTAGAGGGCAGTTAACGCGACTCGTCTTCGGAGCTGAAGAAAACTAAAATCCAGATGTTGTGAATCACACCTGCTTTTCCCACTGCATCTCTGAAGTGTACCTTTAAACTACATTGATTGTAATGAAGATAATGGTGCAATAAAACTAATAATGGCTGAAGGATGCATGTATCATTCTCCTCGAGCTTGCACATGTTCAAATAACGAAAGAGTTAATGAAACGAGGGCAAGGCTACTTGATTTTCTGACAGTGTGCAGCCATTATGTGAAGAGCTTGATTGAGAAAAATGGATCAGAGAAGCAATATCAAAAGGGTGCGTATGGAGTGCCTTCTGTAGTCGGCTCATGTATGAATTATGACCTGTGACGTGCATGCATAATGTATGGCCGTAATACACGTTTGGTAATTTATGCTCAGCCTGAAATTGAATAGCACAGGCTCAAGGCATTCACGCTGTCATCATGCTTTCACTTTCTCTGTTTTCCTTGGTTCTCTTGGACAAATCCTCACTCAAAACAGAATATTAACAAGTAATAAAACGTTTTTTTTAAATGCAAAAGGATGTGGCGATGTTCCTACAGAAAGTATGTAAACAAGGCAGGGATGGTCATGAGAAATGATCACGTGAAATCATCCCGACATCTCTCTGAATATTGGTTGTCCCGAGAAAAGACATTGTGTGTGTGTGTGTGTGTGTGTGTGTGTGTGTGTGTGTGTGTGTGTGTGTGTGTGTGTTCGTTCGATATAACTTTATCTTGTGGTAGCACAACCATTAATTATATTAGCCGCTGTTGGACTTGGTCCGAAACAGGGACTTATGGATTTGGTCTCGATTTTCGTGTCTGTGTGTGCGTGCGTCTGTCCGCAACCATATCCCGGACATGTATGGACCGATTTTATTCGTGCTTGCCACAAAGACAACCCATGATGGGATACAAGTGCACATCATTTTGGCTCATGACGTGATCCAAGATGGCCGACTGGCGGCCATTTTCGTTGTTAAAAACCTGATGTTGAACATGTCCTCAACCATTTCTTGGACGGACATGGATTTACCGATGTTGTTCAAACTCGGCACACAGATAACGAATGATGGCGTACATGTACACACCATTTCTTTTTCGAGATCAGATTCAAGATGGCCGAGTGGCGGTCATTTTGTTATTTAATCGTGTCCCCAACCATTTCCTGAACATACTTGGTCCAATTTTGTTCAACCTTGGCACAACCACAGTACATGGTGGCATGCACATGCATCTCATTTTATTTTGCAATCTCATCAAAGATGGTCGACCTGTAGACTGGCGGTCATTTTAGCTGTAAAAAAATACACCCAGTGTTGAACACATCCTCAAACATTTATCGGACATGCATTTACCGATGTTGTTCAAACTTGGCACACAGATAACGAATGATGGCTTATATATGCACGTCTGTTTTTTTTTCGAGACAAGATCCAAGATGGCCGACTGGAGTCCATTTTGTTACTTAAAAGTGTCCCCATCCATTTCTCTTGGCATGGTCCAATTTTGGTCAAACTTGGCAAATGTCACAAATGTAGTTGTATGTCACATGCCCACTTAAGTCAGTTGTGCATACACATAAATCTTGTAAACATGGGCTTGCCCTTTAACTCCGTACAGCAAAATTACGAAAACCATGGGGGCTCTTTCATTTTGTCTTTTTCTCCTTATTCAAAAAAAGATGGAGGGATGGTTTTGCATGATCATTTTTTGTGACCATCCCTACCTTGTTTACATACTTCTTGGAGTAACATCCCTACATCCTCTTGCATTTTTAGAAATGTTTTTGTTACTTGTTTCTTTACTTTTTCGTCGAAATATAAATATAGATGTTCTCCTATTGATTAACAAATGTTGTAGCACAAACTTGAATCGACGTGCTCACATTGTAATGGTGCTGTTATACTTTAGAGACGTTCGAACATTCGAATTACAGTAGAACGTACTTTGTAGAAATACATGTGTGTTGTTGCTCTCACCGACTTCCTGATAATATTCCACCATTAACCACACCCATCCATTTAGGTCTGATTGGCCCAAGGGCAAATGTGTCTGGCGGCCCCACCCCGATCATGCTGATTGACAGTCGTAGTCCTGCCCACCCCTTTGATCCCTTCCTATTCCTTTACAAAGGAATGCAGTTTTGCTACTTTTCGTGGAATGCTTTCAAGCTATTACAATTACAACAGCAAAGGATGCTGCACCAAGTAAAACTCTGTTGGATGGTTCCAGAGTCATTGGCATTGAAAGAGGCAGCTTGGAAATACAGCGTCTGAAGATGATTATTAGCCCATCTGGAATTGGAATTCCAGATAAGGTATTGTCATTGTGGACTGTCTGTTTGTCCGTCCGTTCATCAGTCTGTTCGTCCATCTTCTATTTCGACTTCTCCGGCCAAACCGCTGGGCCGATCCAGCTGAAATTTAGCAGCAGCATTCTGCTCCTGACTGGTAACGTGGATTGCGAAGCTTGTTCCAGTCACGTGACTTTAAGAAGGGGAAAATGGCCGACTTAGTAAATTTCTTCAAAAATCTTCTTCTCCAGACCCACCAATCAGAATGCTACCAAATATGGGTTCCAGCATTAGGCCAGGGTAGGGATGTTAAATTGTGGAGGTCATGCCGATCACGTGACCAAAAGTGTGTCAAAATGACCGAGCATAAATGTTTGGGAAAAATTCCTTTAAAATATTCCTCTCCAGACCCACCAGTGAGTGTGCTACCAAATTTGAGTTACAACATTAGGCCATGGCCCAGATAAGCTAAGGTCCAGTGGTCATGTTTTTGTTGCTCTCACCAGAGGAGATGGTATTGCATTTAGGTCCATTTGTCTATAAGTGACTTGCAAAATCGAAGATTTTTCAAGTTAATTGGTCAGTCGCTTTTGTTATTCTGTCTGTTTGTTTGTCTGTCTGTCTGTCTGTCTGTCTGTCTGTCTGTCTGTCTGTCTGTCTGTCTGTGTCTGTATGCCTGGTGTTGGCTTAATGGTTAGGGTGGTTGGCTTGGGATTCTATGGTCCTGAGTTCAAATCCTGCTCAGCTGATGAATTAATACCAGATTGGGTTGACTCAGCCTGTCATCCTTCCAAGGTCGGCAAAATGAGTTCCAGCTTGCTGGGATGATTGAGCTATCCGAGTATCCTGTGTTGGAGTGGTGACCTGTCTAGGATTGTGCCCAATAGCCCAGGAGACTGCTTAGGTAGCACCAACACTGTACAGAGTATGGTACCAATGGATTTGGATTTTTTGTCTGTCTGTCAATCTTCTTGATGCAGTATCCTCCAGGTCACAATTTTAAACCGATCTTCACAAAACTTCACTACATGGTATAGTAGTATATATGCATAGTATATATATAGTATATATACATATACATATATACATATATAAAAATATATATATAAACATATATATATATACATACTGTACATATATATATATATATATATATATATATATATATATATATATATATATATATCCTGTATATATTTTTCAGGTCACTGAATTCAACGAGCCAATTATTTTTGAGGTCAACATGGGTAAAAGGTCAATCACCATAGACCCAACGTCAACAACTAAGGTGGTATTTCTAAAATCCTCAATTTCCATCTGATTGACTTGCAATTTGAAGTGGATACAGTATATATTTCAGTTCACTGAATTCACCCACCAATTATTTTGGAGGTCCAATTTGGCCAAAAGGTCAACATAGGCAGAATTTCTAAAATTGTCAATTTTCATCCGATTCACACGAAATTTGAAGAGGAGTTACATATTTGTTTGTTGAATTCGTTCACCAATTATTTTTGAGGTCAAATTTGTTTTATGTATTTTGCAAGTATTGTGCTGTGCACGCCGTCGTCTTCTTGTTATTCTGCCTGTCTGTTTGTCTGTTTGTCTGTTTATTGTCTACAGGTCACAATTCTAAACCGATCGTCATGAAACTTTACAATGTTGTGGAGATCGTCTCAACTGAGAAACCCATTGATTTTTAGGTCAAAGGTCAAAGGTCATCTTGAGGTCGAATTCCTAAAATCGTCATTTTTCTTCCAATTGACTTGAAATTTGAAAAAGATTTGCATATTTCATCACTGCATTGGGAAACCATCTATTTTTCAGGTCAATACATCAAAGGTCAACTCAAGGTCAAACTTCTAAAATCAATTTTTATCTGAAAAATTATCAATTTTCATCTGATTGACTTGTAAATTTAACAGCAATTGCATAGTACATCACTGAATTTGGAAACCAATGACTTTTGAGGTCAAAGGTCAACTCAAGGTAAAACTTCTAAAATCATCAATTTCAATCTGAAAAATAATCAATTTTCAATCGTTTGACCTGAGCTTTGATTAAGATTGTCAATTTTAATCTTAATGAAATGTACAATTTGATGTATCCATGACAAACTTTGGAGAGAGGGGTGGATTTTGCAAGTGTCATGCTCTGCACGATGTCTTTTTCTTTTTTGTCGGTTTGTTTGTTTTTCTGCACAGAACTTTCATGTTTTTCTCCACAACCTCTTGTCTGATTGAGATGAAAATGTCACCACAGGAGTGACTACTAATTGAGAATTTTGTGATGGTAATTATAATGTCATAGATCATTGTAGTGTGGTGGCCATTTTGGAAAAATGGAAAAAATTTGGACCTCTGTAGCTCTGAAACCACACCATGGAAAAAATTGAAACTTGGCACATGGCAAGCACTCCTCATGGGGAATGTGTGACTTTTTTTAATGACATCAAAAGTGCCTATGTTATGATGTCATAATTGCACATGTAGAACGCTATATTTGATCAGTATGAAAAGTTTTGAGGGTCATGTCAGGATAAATTGGTCTACAGAAATTTTTTTGATGATGTCATTGGTCACGTGATTCGGCAGCCATATTGTTTAAAAAAAACAACCTTCAAAAATCTTCTCTGAAATGGTTGAACAGATCGAGGCGAAACTTTACACCTATGACTTTATCCATGAGGACCAAAACATTCACAAATATGATGTCATAGGTCACGTGGTTTGGCAGCCATATTGGATTGAACATAAAACCTATTAAAAATCTTCTACAGAACGGCTGGACAGATCGAGGGGAAACCTCACACAAATGTTCCCCAAGTCTTAGGAATACCTGGGTATTCATGAATAATTGAAAAGTCACATAGTCTGCAGCCATATTGGATTGAGCAAAAATCTTTAAACAATTCTTTCTTTTGTACTGCTTCATCACTCAACGTGAAACTTCACAATTATGATCGAGTGTTGATGGGGGAATATATGTTTTAAATTTCATCCTGATCGGATGCATGGTGTGGCAGCCAGAATTGATGAATTTTTTGAATCTCGGTTCTTTTTGAGATATATATATATATATATATGTATATATATACTGTATATATATAGTTGTGGTTCTGGAAACAGCATCCCTCCAACATGATGGCATCCATCATACAGTGGTTCCCAGACAGTTATTTCATTAATGTACGTACAGATAGTCCCTTCCTTCTTGTCTAATGGGCCAAACGGGACAAGTGCGTTGTGTAAATCTCATAGTTAGGTCTGATTATATCTCTGAATTCATTCCTATTCTTTTTTTTCTATTCCCGAGGTAAATCCAAGCAATGGGTCCTCACGAGGGCCTGCGGGCGCTGCGCTCGGACACCCACCTGGGAAACCAACACCAAACGCCCACGCTGCACGGAACACGTGCAGCACAGCGGTAATTTTCACCCATTGGGCAGAAGAGATAGGAAGGATAACCAACACGATGGTGTGCTGCAGGAATTCCGTGCCGAGGAAATAGAAGGAACACACCAAATGCTAACAACTTACAGTACGCATGCGGCACACTCTTTTCAACCCATTTCTGAGTCTAATAATAATATCTATCTTCTTCTTCAATCCAAATCTCCATTTAATACTTATAACTATCTTATTTTTCAATCCAAGGCAGGTCAGGTCAGGTATGGGAGCATGTGCCAGAACAGCGCGTCGCTGCGTTCACTTTCCGCCGGTATTCCAGGAGCCTCCGTCTGGCCATCCCCCAGGCAGATGCCAGGCCCATCCCCATCTCCTTGAGATGATGGTCAACCTGCTGCAACCACGAGGCACGTGGTCGGCCCACTGGCCTCCTCCACTCATGAGACTCCCTCGCTGAGAGAATCTGCTGAGCAGGATCAGCGTCAGGGAAACGAGCCACATGTCCATACAGCCGCAACTGACGCTCACGGACTATGCAGGTAACAAATCTCATCCGAGTCTCTCTCAGCAACCGCTCTTGGACACAAAATCCGACCAGCGATAGCCAAGGATTCTCCGAAGAGACCTGGTACCAAAGGAATTAAGTCTCCGTCTCAGATCCTTGGTCAGAGTCCAAGTCTCGCATCCATAGAGCAAGACTGGAAGTACCAAAGACCTGAAGACTCGGACTTTCGTCCTCCCGCACAGGTACCGACAGCGCCACACCCCATGATCCAGTGAATCCATGACTCCCCAGGCCCGACCCAGACGTCTATTGACCTCTGACTCACAGCCAGCAGAGACATGAATATCACTGCCAAGGTAAGTGAATCTCTCCACGACCTCAACATCCTCACCACAAACAGACACAGACAGGACAGCAGCATCAAAGATGTCACCGAAAGCCTGGATCTTAGTTTTGACCCAAGAAACCCGTAATCCCAGCGGCTCCGACTCCTCATTCAGCACCTCGAGGGCCCCCAAAAGGATATCTAAAGTCTCCGCAAAGATGACTGCATCATCTGCAAAATCAAGGTCCGAGATCTTGACATTCCCAACGATGCACCGCAGCTTGATCTCTCCGACATCCTCCCTAAAATCCAGTCCATACAAGTGCTGAAAAGTGTGGGGGCCAGTACACACCCCTGACGAACTCCAGTAAAACTGGAAATAAGTCAGAGATGGTACCACCACACTTCACAGCACTCTCAGTACCAGAGTAGAGTTCAGACATCAGATCGATCAGTTTTGGTGGCACCCCACGAAGACCAAGAATCCTCCAGAGGACATCCCGATTCACTGAATCGAACGCTTTACAGAGATCAACATAGGCTGCAAGCAGCCCCTGCCGAAACTCTCGTCTGCGTTCGGTGAGGACACGAAGAGCAAGGATACGGTCAATCGTTGACCTCTTTGGTGTAAAGCCTGACTGCTCTGGACCCTGGTGCTCAAGCAGATGTGGCGAACCCTATCAAGAATTATCGAGCAAAGACCTTGCCCGGCACTGAGAGCAGCGTCACCCCTCGGTAGTTGTTGCAGTCTTGGCGATCACCCTTCCCTTTCCAGAGAGAACAACAAGGCCCCTCTTCCAATCGGTTGGGATGATGCCTGTGTTCCAGGCAGAGCACAAAACTGCATGCAGCGACACGAGTGCAGCATTTCCACCAGCCTTGAGAAGTTCAGCATGGATGCCACAGATCCCTGGAGCTTTACCCCGTTTCAACTGGTTCACCGCAGCCCGTGTTTCCACAAGCGAAGGTGGACCACAGTTGATTCGAGGGTCAGCAACAGGGATTGTAACACCTTGACGTCAACTCGACAGCTGGGGGATCAGCCTGGTACAACCGCTCAAAGTAACCGGCCCAGCGGGCCTTCACTTCAGACTCCTCTGTCAAGAGCCTACCACTCTCTGCTCTAACTGCAGTGCTCCGAGGGATGGGCTTGGATGAACGCAATGCACGAATTCCCTGTAAGCGGGACGAGAATCACCTGTCCACAGGTGATGCTCTACCCCCTCACAGATTCCTCGCACATAGGCCTCCTTGTCCACCCTCAGTGCACGTACAGTTTTACGCCTCAGCTCCCTGAACAGCTCAGCTCTGCCATTCAGCCTGGCCCTGCGACTCTGGTCAATGGTATCCAGTGTCCCTTGAGAGACAAAATTCTTCTTTGCCCTGCGGTGAGTTCCAAGACATCCACCGGCAACATCAAGGACGGTGGTCTTGAAGGCCCTCCACAACTCTTCAGGACCCCCCAAAGCACCCAGACCCCCCAAGTGTCCACCCAGCCTGTTCGCAAACTCCTCAGCTACTCTCTCATCCCTGAGCTTGCCAACATCCAGCCTAGGCTGGGATGGTACCATTCTCCAGGATTTAAGGTGCAGCTTTAGAGTTGCTACAACAAGCCTGTGGTCAGTATTGAGGAACTGAGCACTCCGGTAGACCCTGCAGTTCTGGATCATCCTCCAACGACCGTCAATGAGGACATGGTCAATCTCCTTTGCCACACCGCCAGCGTTGGAATACCAAGTCCAGCGATGAGCTTGTGGGCGCTGAAACCATGAACCAGCCACCCTAAGTCCATGACTTCTTGCAAAGTCAAGGAACTTAGTCTATTCTGGTTCATAGTTCCTGACCCATGGGGACCAACACACACCTCATAACCATCCCTATCAGTTCCAGTCGATGCATTGAAATCCCCAAGACTAGAAGTGTATCTCGTCTGGGCACTGATCAACCACAGACTCGAGCGTGGCGTAGAATGCATCCTTCACGGTGAGATCACTCGCCTCAGTCGGAGCATAAACAGAGACCAGGGAAATGACACCTAAGGAGTGAGAATCCTTAATCTCATAATACGCTCGTTGACCGGTGTTACCTCAATATCATTGGGGTCAGCTTATTGGACACAGCTACAGCAACTCCTTGGGTATGGTAACCATCAGAGCGACCAGACCAATAGTAGGTGTAACCACCCACCATTATCTCGCCGCAATCCGGTCTCCGAACCTCAGAGAGAGCTGCAATCCCGATGTCCAAACGCTTGAGCTCAGATGATAACAGAGACAGGTGATGATCATCTCTTAGGGATAGGACATTTCAGGCACCCACCCGAAGGGACCGCCTCAGGTTAACCCAAGGAGACCACCGTCTGGTGGACGACACCAAGGAGACCGCCGTCTGGTGGACGATCCAAGGCTACCTCTAATAATTATATCCAACCTTTTCCTTCGGTTCATGACACAGATCAGAGCCGTCACCGCGCACACCACCACTTTTGATGAATGACCGCATGCTCAATGGTGGCGGATCCACGCGCAGCCCCAGGGTAATTTATTATCGCACACAGAGCAGGGCACGAATGGCACACATCTTGTCTGGGTCTGCGCATGTGTTTACTATAGCACTTTACCGTCGGTCTTCGCTGATCACCACGGTCGCGGGGGTCTCCCGCGGACGGCGAACGTCCTCTCGCTTCTCCGCCCGGCGAGGCTGCAGCCAGGCAGAGGTGTGCTGTACGGCTCGAGCCGCATGGCTTACAGACAGGCAGCGCATTGACAGGCGCTGACCGCCGGTCGCCGTGGATGGCCCGGGAGTTCGTTGCAGGGCGATTTGTGTCACGGTGCTTGGAGCGAGACGATTCCGCAGCTTGGAACCATCTGGCCGGATGTAAAGTGGAGCCGCTTTCGGCCATCACGGCCGGCCCGTGTGCTGGCCGGGGCCCAACCAGAGCGCTCGATTCGGGAGACGACACATCGCTTCAGGTCGTCGCCTCCACCCCGCACCACAGGATCTATAAAAGGACGGGTCACGGGGCTGTCAGTCGTCGTCTTTCCTGCTCAGCATTCATCGTCTGCTGACTCCGCATTCTTCACCGCCTCGTCGCTGGCTCCACCCAACAGGTGGAGTGCAAGTTACAACATTTCTGACGAGCACGGAATGAATCGCTTTCGCTTCGTTCTCCGCCGTTGTCGGATGGAAATAACCGATGTTGCTTCCATTCCCCACCGTTCTATTTCGGGATTGACCGTTCTTGTGTCCGTCACGACCGTTCTTGCGTGTAGAATAAACGTGTTGGTTTCGGTATATTTGCTATTGCGACCGTAATGTACTGGTGTTGGTTTCAATTTCGGCCGCTTTTTCATCAATTTTAGCTGTTTTTGTAACAAGAATGATGGATTTTCATTCCGTCTGACAACGTTGGCGTCCGTTTGTTAGGGGGGCCTGATATATATACTGTATATATACTGTATATATATATATATTTTTTTTTTTAATAAGGCTCACTTGTCTGCGCCTGAATGGGTTTGAGGGTAGAAGTCTGTTTGTTTGTCCGCACAGATCTTTAGTGTTTTTCTCTGCAACCACTTGTCGGAATGAAACGAAGTTTTCACAAGAGGAGCGACTACTCATGTAAAATGTTGTAATGATAATTATGACGTCATAGGTTACACGGCGTGGCAACCATGTTGGAAAATAGGAAAAACTTTGGACCTCTGTATCTTCGAAACCGCACCTTGGAAAAAACTTGAAACTTGGCACATGGCAAGTACTTGACATGGGAAATAAGTGTGATTTATTTATTATGTCATAGATGCCTTCGTTATGCTGTCATAATTGCATACATAGAACACTACATCTGATCAGTATGAAATTTTTTGTGGGTCATCTCGGGATAAATTGGTCCACAGAAAAAAAAAAATTGATGATGTCATCGGTCACGGGGTTCGGCAGCCATATTGTTTAAAAAAAAATACTTCAAAAATCTCCTTTGAAATGGCTGAACAGATCGAGGCGTAACTTTACAGGTATGACCGCCTCTCCATGAGGAACAAAACGTTCGCTCCTATGATGTCATAGGTCACATGGTTTGGCAGCCATATTGGATTTAACCTAAAACCTGTAAAAATCTTCTTCTCCAGAACAGCTGGACAGATCGAAGGGAAACTTCACATGCATGCTCCCCAATCTTTGGGTATAGCAGGGTTTCACGAATAATTGATAGGTCACCTGGTGTGGTAGCCATATTGGATTGATGAAAAATCTTTAAAAAATTCCCTCTCTTGAACCGCTTCATTGATCGACATAAAACTTCAAATTTATGATCTAGTAGTGATGGAGAATACAGGTTTTAAATTTCAACCTGATCGGATGCAATTCTGTCAGCAGATTTTTTTTTTTTAAACATGTGTTATTTTGGATTTTTTGAATAAGGTCACTTGGCTGCACCTGGGTGGGGGGGGGGGTGGAGGACAACAAGCTGAAATCCGAATTCTATCTGGGTTTCTCCTGATGGCTTCATCTTTGATTTTTTTTCTTGTGCGGGTTCCTTCCGATGACTGCATTGCAGTGGTATACCTATTTGGTCTTCCATTTGATTTGAATTTAATTCATTTTAAGACCATATTCTGAATTCAGATGAATAACAATAAATGTCATGGGTCAGGGTCAAGTGTCTGATCAGAGCAGGGTTGCCTCAAAACGGGAAGTTTTGGTACCCGGTCATCAGTGCCAGCAGTTATAAAGTGGCAGTTCTAGTTATGTCTACTATTTACTACATAACATACCAGTGCACAAACACTACACAAAATACACCACACAAAACGACACAACCACCACACCAAATACACCACAAAACTACACAAATACCCCCCAAAAAAGTCCTGGCGAGAGTCTGCAATCTCTGATTGCTCTTTTTCTTGTTTCTCCAATCATTACAGGCTACACTATACTTAAAAAGTCTCACTTAAATGGAAAGATGGCTGCAATTTAGCAACCTTGTCTGAAGGAGAAATGCACAGATGATATTCCGATCTCAGAACTATTATTAGATCATTGAACCGATGACGAGCACTGAATTTTGGATGTAAATCCGGTATTAGGGTCAATCTATTCATTTTAGCATATCACCATTAATAAGCCTATCACTATTATTAATGAGCCTTTTCTTAATTTTAATTATCCAAGTTTATCCCATGCCTTCATTCATATTTGAAGGGGAAAGGGTGTGGGGGTAGTGTAGTCATGGTTTTCTTGGCTCTCTCTCTCTCTCTCTCTCTCTCTCTCTCTGATGTTCCATACTCTTCATAGAATGTCGGTGCCACTGAAGAAGCTTCCTGAGAAAGGGTTATATATACTGGGGAGCTTGACTTTGCCTTCCCAGTTAGGGTTAAAATTGTGTCATACTTACAAAAGTATGTCATACTTACAAAGAAGCGGTACAAAATAAATAGATGACCCTTTCTCATATAAATCATAATTTCAACTAAACTGGAATGCTACTGATGTGGGGGCATTATTAAAGTTCCACAAACGGGATTCTCACTATATTTTAACACATGCCCAAAACCATATGATTATATACATATGTATAATATATATATATATATATACATACATACATATATATATGCATTTATATATTTCCTTACTAATTATATACAGTACTGTATACTTGTATACGGAAAACACCTCCACCTCCCACCCTCCCCCGCCCTCAAAGTGTCATAAAGGGCTAAAAGGATGACCTAGACCTAGAGGTACACACACTTGCCTGTAAGATGTCTGCCTTGGGTTCACGAATCCAATATTGCTATAAACTGTTGTTTCACAGGCACGGTGATTCATCAATGTGTGTGCCGTCCCTCGGATGAACGTTTTACTGGGTGTTCCATCTACCGGCATTAGTTGTTGGACGTTAAAGATCCTATGGTGTCCTTCGTGAAGAGTAGTAGAGCTATCGCCGGCACCCTGAACAAATTCCAAATTCCTTCCCTAACTACTGCTGGGAAGACGATGGCACACCAGCGAGTACAATCCTTTCCAAGAAATTGCTGTGGCAACACTAACGCTCTTTAACAGAGTATGGTGCATCAAAATCAGAATATATGGAAAAATATCAAATAATGTTGACGTGCATTGGGAAATTCTGAGCACCTCGTTCATCAATCCTTTTGTATGCACCTCGTAAATTTGAGCAAATTATGAAACTTGAATGTGCTATTTCATTCATCGACTATCGGGAGATAAACAGCACGATAGCTCAAGTATGTGAGCCTCTCAAAGGCGAAAGAAGCAGCCAAAATGGCTACACATGCTTTAGTTGTGAAGGAAACCCGACTACAGGCTGATGTTCAGGTCTGTTGTAGATACAGGGATATGCCATAGATAGAGCCCCCCTGTGTTTGGCCTGTCAGAAGATGTCCATAAGGATTTCTGCCTGGCATTTCAGATGTGATGAATACCTGTGTGCCACCAGGTGTAAGGTGGAGTAACAGTCATTTTCATGCCTGTGCCAGGGACAGGTTGCAATTCCCTTGCCAGGCTGGCTCGTGACAACGGGGTTTTATACTTGGACTGGCTTCGAGTACGTCATACCTTTCCAACGAGAATCCAGCAGCATTGCTGACTTCAAGGTAGTGAATTGATATTGTATGTTCCCGGCGGTGCATCGTTAACTTTGATGATCTCGGCCCTCTGTTGTTTTGGGGAAACCAGTGGAAGTAGACAAATTACGGGACTAATTTCAGGCCAGAATCTACTGATGAAAATTTCACGAGTTTCTTTCCAATGAGTGAACATCAAAGTTGAGTTGAACAAAAAAAAATTCTTACATTTTACCCTCAAGCAAGTAAAAGCTATTTTCAACTTTCAACGACCTTCGACTTTTTGCTGGTCCTTTTTTTTTTCTGTCCACAACTTTTGTGTTTTTTGTTTTTTGTTTGACGATAGCTCGATAAAGTTTTCCATGTTGTAGATGATTACTGTACTGGATGTAACTATTTACTGTATTTCTCCATTAATTTTTCTTTGAGCTTCTTGTGAAGCATTTGCAAACCTTTGTGTTGCTGATAATTTTCACAGAAACGTGGCAGATTCCATGTCCTCCTTGAGTCCACATTGAATTTGAAACGTGCCTGAACAGCATATTTTTGTTGGATTATTATCCATCTTCTTCTTCTTCGTTTTATTTTTCCTTCATAAGAATGAGGCTGAAAGGTACCAAACTTCAGCCCTGCCTTGACCATGATAATCCTCCACTTCCCTCTGTCCTCAGCCATCTCTCTCCACTTTCCAACCACCCTTACCTTATTGATATCCCTCCTCACACAGTCTTTCCCATCCCAGCCGTGGTTACCTCTTTTCCTCCCACCTCGATCCCTCAACCGATCCCTTTCTTTGCCATTCTCTCTTCTTCCATCTTCACCAATGTCCAGCCAACTTCAGCCAGCATTTTACCAATCTCCCCAATTAAGTAGGGTGTATGATATGGACACCCAGCAGGATGAAGAATAAACCTGTCAAAGGGGGAGGAGCTCTTTGTGAGCCAAAGGCTATCCATATCTTGTGCCCAACTGTGTCTGCGGAGTCCTCCTGCAGTTGGGTTACTTTTTATTAGGAGGTTGGTGGCAGGATTTGCACTCCGGCCACCGTAAAACCCTTCATTCCGCAAAACATTCCAAAAGCAGAAAAAAAATCTGAAAACCCACTCGTGGGAGTACCTCCTTGCAGCTTCCCTTCACAGGGCAGCTCACCGGATGACGGGATTGGGGCAAAGCCTTCGGGACCACAATTTTTTGATGGAAGAGGAAACCACGGGGTAACTTCCCGGGTCAGATTTGGGGAGAGTTTGTCGGGGTGTGCTGAGGTGTCGTCCACCAGACGGCGGTCTCCTTGGGTTAAGCTGAGGCAGTCCCTTCGGGTGGGTGCCTGCAATGTACTATCCCGAAGTGAGGATAATCACCTGTCTCTGTTATTATCTGAGCTCAAGCATTTAGACATTGATATTTGCAGCACTCTCTGAAGTTCGGAGACAGGATTGCGACGAGATCATGGTGGGTGGTTACACCTACTATTGGTCTGGTTGCTCTGATGTTTACCATGCCCAAGGAGTTACTGCAGCTGTGTCCAATAAGCTGACTCCAATGATAATTGAGGCAACTCCGGTGAACGAGCATATGATGAGACTAAGGATTCGTCACTCCTTAGCTGTCATTTCCCTGGTCTCTGAATATGCTCTGACTGAGGCGAGTGATCTCACCGTGAAGGATGCATTCGATGCCACACTCGAGTCTGTGGTTGATCAGTGTCCCAGGCGAGATAGTCTTCTAGTCTTGTGTTCGTCCAAGCCCATCCCTCGGTATACTGCAGTTAGAGCAGAGGGTGGTGGGCTCTTGACAGAGGAGTCCGAAGTGAAGGCCCGCTGGGCCGGTTACTTTGAGTGGTTGTATGAGGCTGATCCGCCAGCTGTCGAGTTGGACGTCAGGGGTGTTACAATAACTTGCTGACCCTCCATCAACTGTGGTCCACCTTCGTTTGTGAAAACAC
Organism: Eptatretus atami; assembly: GCA_035128595.1. Taxonomy (NCBI): domain Eukaryota; kingdom Metazoa; phylum Chordata; class Myxini; order Myxiniformes; family Myxinidae; genus Eptatretus; species Eptatretus atami. Next base: position 53,603,641 of record CM068955.1, read on the forward strand.
AGGCTGCAGTGAACCGGTTGAAATGGGGTGAAGCTCCTGGGATCTGTAACATCCATGCTGAGCTTCTCAAGGCTGGTGGAAATGCTGTACTCGTGTCGTTGCATGCAGTTCTGTGCTCTGCCTGGAACACAGGCATCATCCCAACTGACTGGAAGAGGGGCCTTGTTGTCCCTCTCTGGAAAGGGAAGGGTGATTGCCAAGACTGCAAGAACGACTAAGGGGTAATGCTGCTCTCAGTGCCGGGCAAGGTCTTTGCACCACCAGCATCCAGAGCAGTCAGGCTTTACACCAAAGAGGTCAACGATTGGCCGTATCCTTGCTCTTCGGGTCCTCACCAAATGCAGACGAGAGTTTCAGCAGGGGCTGCTTGCAGGCTTTGTTGATCTCTGTGAAGCATTTGATTCAGTGAATCGGGATGCCCTCTGGAGAATTCTCGATCTTTGTGTGGTGCCACCAAAACTGATCGATCTGATGTCTGAACTATACTCTGGTCCTGAGAGTGCGGTGAGATGTGGTGCTACCATCTCTGACTTTTTCCAGTTGTTACTGGAGTTTGTCAGGGGTGTGTACTGGCCCCCATACTTTTCAGCACTCGTATGGACTGGATTCTGGGGAGGATGATTGAGAGATCAAGCTGCGGTGCATCGTTTGGGAATGCCAAGATCTCTGATCTTGATTTCACAGATGAGGCAGTCATCTTTGTGGAGACTCTAGATATCCTTTTGGGGGCCCTCGAGGTGATAAATGAGGAGTCGGACATGCTGGGATTATGGGTTTCCTGGGTCAAAACTAAGATCCAGGCTTTCAATGACATCTTGGATTCTGATATCCTGTCTGTACCTGTTTGTGTTGAAGATGTTGTGGTCACGGAGAGATTCACTTACCTTGGCAGTGATATTCTTGTCTCTGCTGGTTGTGAGCCAGAGGTCAAAAGACGTCTGGGTCGGGCCTGTGGAGTCATAGATCCACTGGATCATGGGGTGTGGCACTGCCGGTACCTGTGCGGGAGGACGAAAGTCCAAGCCTTCAGGTCCTTGGTGCTTCCAGTCTTGCTCTATGGATGTGAGACTTGGACTCTGACCAGGGATCTGAGATGGCGACTTAATTCCTTTGGTACCAGGTCTCTTCGGAGAATCTTTGGCTATCACTGGTCGGACTTTGTGTCCAACGAGTGGTTGCTGAGAGAGACCTAAATGAGATTTGTTACCTGCATAGTCTGTGAGTGTCAGCTGCGGCTGTATGGACATGTGGCTCGTTTTCCTGACGCTGATCCTGCTCACCAGATTCTCTCAGCGAGGGAGCCTCGTGAGTGGAGGAGGCCAATGGACCGACGACGTGTCTCGTGGTTGCAGCAGGTTGATCGGCATCTCAAGGAGATGGGGGTGGGCCAGGCATCTGCCTGGGGGATGGCCAGACGGAGGCCCCTGGAGTACCGCCGGAAAGTGGATGCAGCGACGCGCTGCTCTGGTGCATGCTCCCATTCCTGACCTGACCTGACCAATTAAGCTCATATGCACACCAATTATCCATATGTTGAAGGCTTAAACATCCATCTGTTGAAGGTCCATATATTATTCATCTGCTGAAGGTTTACCCATTAACTACTGGGGTATGCTAACACAATGTAAGCAAGAACAAACCTGCTTCATATGTACGTACATAATAATAGCAGCAGTTGCAGCATGAACTCCCATTGTCCCCATTGTCTCGGGTTTCTCAGCTGTAGTGAGCACAACAAAGCTGCACTTATTTTTCAATATTTTCATTTACGGACGCTTTCAGACGGTTTTGTGATCCCGATGGATGGATGGACCCCTTAATCCTATAGACCTGTAGACTGCTCGACCCTTTTAATCCCCTTTAGTGTCTAAAAGGGTTTAAAGGTTCTTTCATTGGACAAAAACCAATGGAACATTTTTCATCAATTCAGGACTTGCTCATTATACATAGTTTCAACTGTGTTAATGCAATCATGTTATCAGGCCTCTCAGGCCCTTCCATCTCCAATTTTCCATCGAATAAAACTGAAAATCAAACTTTATCATCTAATTCACCGAAACTACGACTGCCCTCCATCGGGAGATGAGCATCTGTTCCAACAGCTATTTTGGTTTCACGTGTGACATCTTCTATTCGTACCTGTCTTGGAAAAAAAATTGCAAGGTGGGTTAGGCAGACCATTTCTGGCTTGCTGTCTTTGTGTTTGCATTCAAATTGGATTTGATAGTCTGGTGTGTGTGTGTGTGTGTGTGTGTGTGTGTGTGTGTGTGTGTGTGTGTGTCTACATTGTTTAAAGTATAATGTTCAATGAGTGTGCGCACTCTCTTGACCTTTGACCTGACAGTGTGTTTGATCATTACCTACAACTACAGTCATGGCTGCTTCGCTATCGCACATAGATATAGGGTATGGGTTTTTCATGGACACCAGCATATAAAACATAGAACGCCCCACTCGTTGCTGAATGAGTTCACGGAGATTGTGAAATGCAGTGTATAATTATCCACAGCCATTCATAAAAACCTTGTAAATCTCGTACGGACATTTCATCAATGCAGGTGTGTCCATTATAATGTGTGTACGCCTGATAACAGTAACACACACACACAC
>CM068955.1:53645696-53671414 GCA_035128595.1 Eptatretus atami
CACACACACACACACACACACACTTTTATTAGTTGAAGATGGAGCTTCAGTGTTTCTATCCAGGTCATAACTTTTACCATCTGAGCTTTTGTCATCAAATCTTCAATAAACCTTCATTAGGAGAATATGGAGAACACAGTTGAATACAATGTACAAATATGTACTTTTTTTAGCTGTTGTTTTTGTCAAGTTTAGTTTGAGTACAATGCGGATCTGGAAGTGCGTTGCATTTCGGGATACTTTCTCGTTTGCATCGCAGTGACATTGGTTAATTTTAAGATTTGCGGATCAGCATTTCTTTGTCCCCTTACCTGAATGGTGAATATTTTGATTCACCTTTCTCTACTGCATCAGGGTCTTCTTCTTTCATCTTCTTCTTTCTTGTGCAGCACATGGCTGCAGGTAGCAACATTTGCCGGAGGTGTGGCTGTGCCGCTGATGCAGTGACCCCTGTAGGTTGGATCAGGGATTTGGAATTTGGCCAGGGTGCCGGCAAAGTTTTGAAAATTGCCTTTTTTGATGAGGATATTGGTGTGATGTCATGAAAAAAAAATACCAGGTTGAAAACACAAACACAAATATCCAAGTGTTGTTGTCTCGATTGTCAAGTTGATATGTTGCTCATGAAGTGTTTTAGATTGGGGTTAACATAACTTTTTTTTTTTTTGGAAACACTGTCGAGGCTCATATGAGAGCTAACACACAGAACGTACACCAAGGGGAGCTGGAGACAAGAGGGGTGGGAGAGGGAAGGAAAAAACAGTGGGGGACAGAGACATGTGATCTGTAGAAGGGAGAGGGATGGGGTGGGGGTACACAGGGTAAACATGATGGACACAACAGGGACTTTCAGGAAGGAAAGCAGGATATTGAAGGAGGTGGGTTTGGGTTGGATTAACGGTGGTAGAAAAGATCATGGTTATTGGATGGAGGAAGATAAGAGATGGTTGTCAACAGCTGTTTTGAAGACCTTGAAGGGGTTGAAGAGAGTGTGGGAGTTTGTTCCAAACATGTCCTCATTACAATATATATAACAACAAATGCTTTCCTTTCAATTATTTGTATTGTTGAATTTCAACAGAGGTGTTTGAGCAATCTCCTTCACAGACAGTTTTGACAGATAATTATTACAGACCTCAAAGTGTTTCTCAGATTTTAAATAAATAAATGATTTTTTTTTGTTTCTTCTGATGAAATTGAAAAAGCAGTGACATAATGGACATCTTTGCAGTTGAATGTGTCAGGAATCACGATTCATTGTTTCCTGTAGTTATTCCAGTCTCAGCAACGAGTAGTAATATAAAATCGAATCAAATGTTATGATCAACCAATTACATGTACACTATGTACATGAATATTAACCCTTTGAACCCTGAGCTCCTTGGACTTTATGCTCCCCCACCACAGGCTTCCTGGACAAAAATCTGGCTGTTCAGGTATATGGAGGTTTGAATTGCGGCTGTTAAAATGGCCACCAGGGTTCAAAGGGTTAAAAAGTGAATTGCAATATCAAACTAGAACAGTAGTCGGTAGAGCGCATGCCTTTGCCAGGCTGACTAGTTAATGTTTTGTATCCCACTGATAGGCCACTTCCGGATCCAGACCTCAACCAAAATTGAATTGGCATGTTCTTGTCAAACACCCAACCTGTCCACCAAGTTTCCTCCGAATCCGTCCATAAGTTTTTGAAATATCGTGATTTTTATCGTTTCTGGCCCTACCTCTCAATGGTGAAGAATCACTTAAAAAATTCTTGTATCCAGATCCGGATCCAGATCTTCACCAAAATCTAATCAATTTGTCTTTGTCAGACACCTAACCTGCCACCAAATTTTATCCAAATACATCCACAACTTTTTGAGATATCCTGCTCACAGTCAGATAAACAGACAGACAAACAGACAGGGGTGAAAACATAACCTCCATCCACCTTCATTGGTGGACAGTTGTTAAGAGAAGGACAGTACATCAAGGTAAAGAGAGGTATGGAGGCAATAAAAAGATTATTTCTTATTGTGTTCAAAAATATATTGTTGCGAAAATGGGGTTCGGGGTTCGCCATGAGGGGGAACTTCCCAACCTCTGGCCCCGCAGGCTGACGTGCTGCAGATAAGTCTGCGACCTGACGGGTTATGAAGCAACTACAAATGTCGATTAGAATGTCCAAACCTGGTAGGATCCACCATATTATTAAACATTTACCTGTCCCTTGGTTTGGCTCAACCAATTAAGGTTCGTACCCTCATTGAAATTTATTCATATGGCTGAGCGGAACCATGAGTATGCACTGGCTAATCACGGAGCCGTGCATGGGGCAGAACTTCCCTTCTATGTAATGGTGCAGACTATGTTCAATCAATTTGGAAAAGACACAGCGAGCAATTTGGGAAAAACATGTTTTTATAGGAGGGACATGGGGGAGGGGGGGAACGGTATTTACATCAAGGTTTTATTCACAAGGATGGCAAAGCACACATGCCACATTTTTGTGAGGGTGTGACACGTATACAATGTTGGGGGGGGGATTCGTTTAGCACATATATACATTAAATAGAACAGAGACAGAGACAACAACTGCTCCGTTAACACTTACAAGCCCCTTCTACAGTCTTACCTATTTATTTACACACGAAACATGGCGCTATTCAGAAACACAACCCGGGACACAGGTAGAAAGAAAGCAGTGCAAGGCTTGTTGGGTTTTCCCTTACCCGGCACAAACATTTCCCTTACTAAGGCAATGGCACCCATTGCCTTCGAGGCATGCGGTTTATTTTGTTGGTCTTCGTGCAGTTAGGCCTTCCCCTTGTGTCTAGTGGGTTAACGGGACGAAGTGTGTTGCGTGGGTCTTATAGTGAGGTCTATTAACTATATCTCTTTCTTCCATTCTGATTTCTATTCCAACCCTTTCCTTTTAGCCATGGTACAAGTCAAGCAAGCAAGCATACACGCCATGCAAAATGCGATGAGTAATAAGCACACTACGATCCTCCCGTGGCTTGGAAACAACAAACTTCCTCCACTATAAACAATATACACCGTACAGCACACGCATGGCATGCCTTATTTCATTCAAATCTGCACGCCAATTTTCAATGGCATCTCACCTTGCTCACCCCTCGCTCACCAAAAACTAACCACTTCGACCACCAACACCTCTCACACACTGGAAAAATATTCCTGCACCTCCTCGTACCTCTGTATCAATACAATTCGCCACTAAACAGAGGTGTGCTGCATAACTAAGGCTGTACTCAGACCGCGTGATGTGGGGACAAGCAACGGACGTTAATAGCACCAACCGCATCTCGTCGGGAATGTCCCAGGTGAGCACGTGGGATTGATACGACCCTCGTCCAGTCGCCAGAACACGGCAAGACGGGCGGCAAGGAGGGGTCGCGGGAGGAGCAATCCAGGCATCTCGTATGGGGCCCGGGTGTGCATTTTGGCTCATGTGGTGGCGGGTGTGCATTGCTATTCGGCATTCAGACTGCACTTGGAGCACGATCGTGGCCAGGTTGCCGGCTTATACACTATGTTGATTCAGGGCCGTGTCGTGCCGGATCTGCGAATGAGACTGCTTCCGGCAGCAGGAGACTGGCAGGGTGTGGTTAGGGCTGCTGTGGTCCAATAGAGAAGCGGGATTGGAGTCACAGCGCGTTGCTTCGGGTCGTCACCCCACCCTTCGCCCTCTTCTTCGCCTCTCTTCTTTGCCTCTCTTCTTCTCTGCTTGTCTCGGTTCTGAGTTGGCTGCTCCTCATTGCCTCTGCCCTTCACTGGCTCTTCACTCATGGTTGGTGTGTGACTGAGATGTGCTTATTCCAGAGGACCAGTGCAGAGTGCACGTTGACACGAGCCCCGGCAAAGTGACTAAGCCAGATATAACGCGCCAACTCTCGAGGTGGGAATGCTCAAGGAGAGTGTCCCATGGAGGTACACACTACACTAGCAGACCTATGCATGACTAGGTTAGGGATCTTTTCCCTCACGCATCTTCTCTCCTCTCTCTTTCCACCCCTCTATGTCATCCCCTTTGGATGCACAAAAGAGCATCCATAACTGACTCACAATCCCATTTTTCTCTGGCAAGACACTGCACCCCCCCCCATATTGCACTCCACCACACCTCCCACTCCCACACCAGAGACACCAGTATTTCTCCCCCCTACATCACCTCTCCCGAATCGTACTGGGTTGTGTTGGTCTGCAGATCACGCCAGGAATTGGGAGACCGTTTATCCTCATCTGCTCGCTTTCTTTCTGGCTATCAAATCTTCCTCGGGTGTGTGTGTGTGTGTGTATGTGTGTGTATGTGTGTGTATGTGTGTGTGTGTGTGTGTGTGTGTGTGTATGTGATGGGCTCTGTCATAGCGTAAGTTAAGATTGTAGAAGTTCCACTGGAATAAGTCTGCTCTGTGTCTGCTTTTGTAAATTGCTTGCCCTTTTGTCGCACCCCACAAATTCCTTGTCCTCCCTGCTGTATATACCAATAAACCCAATTTACTGTGCCACATACCTTTCCTTGCTTGATTGTAAATAAATGCTTGTGTAGAAATGTTCCCAGCTCATTTTCGTCTTTTCCTTCATTGGTCCAGCATGGTCCGTATCCTAGCTTAGCTGGGACGTTCTCCCCCACCGATTTTCTAGCCGGTACATTCTCGGGCAGTTACGCTTAGCTGCATCTGATCCGATAAGGTGCTTCAGTTTGAACAAGGCATACCGAGGGCATGTCCCCCGGTAATTAGATCACGTGACCATTAGATAAACGGTATTTATTAGCTGGAGGACCCTAAGTAACGTGGTTGAGTTAATGGCATTCACGGTCGATCAGCGACCCGCCACATCACAAAGTTATTCGTGTGCGACAGGCTGCGATTCCGGAGAGTCTGGTGGGAACCCAAGGTAGCTTCCCCCCTCCTGGTCTTCTCGCCCCTGACCCCCGGGTTCACAACAATTTCAAGGAAGGGATCTTTCATTTGATCTTAGAGTAGTTGATGCATGCAATAGTCTGCTTATGCCTGGTGTTGGCCAAATGGTTAGGGTGGTGGACCTGGGATCCTGTGATCCTGAGTTCAAATTCCCCTCGGCTGTTGAATTAATACCAGGTGGGGTTGACTCTGCCTGTCATCCTTCTGAGGTCGGTAAAATGAGTGCCAGCTTGCTGGTATCCTCTGTTGGAGTGGCGGCATCTTCAATCTAATTCTTCCCTCCAGGTCTTCAAGACAGCTGTTCACCATAATCTCAGATCATCCCCAATCCTAAACCATGATCTTTTCTACCCTTGTTAACCTTACCCAAATCACTCCTCCCAAATTTCCAGCTTTATCTCCTTCGAGTTTCCTTCTGTAACCATTTTGTCCACCCCATGAATGCGTGATTTGCATGCTGTTTTTGTCTGTTACATCCTGATCCGTTCACTGTACTAGCTCTTCCATGAGCCTCGACTACTATGTAAACAAAGAAAAAGTGAATGGGCTGTCAGTGTTTGTTCCTTCTTCACCTGACAACCCTCTTCATCCCACTTGAAAAATACATTAAGTAAATAAATAGCCCTGGTGATATCTCTGTGTTCTCCTCACTGATGGATTGAAGAAACATTGTAGTGATAGGCTGAAAGTATGATGGAGCTCCTGCATCCAAGTTCCTTGTATATCCTTGTAATGAATGAGTCGTGTTGATACCAATGACAAACTAAACGCATATGTTGTCTTGTCATGCGATATACTTTCACCTTATCTGCACCTTCATTTAGACCCCTTGCAACCTGATGGATCTTTAACAACCCATGCGAGAGGTAAGTTCAATACATTGAATTTTTATCTGACATCAGTGACCTGCATTCCCATATCACACATTCACTTGAGCGGTGAATTCATATTATAATATGAAAAATTGATAGATTATGTGACCGCCACCCAACCTTCTCCTTGCTTGCTCCATCCGTTCTCCTTACCTTTTAACTCCTCATTGTGACTTCATCCAAATCCCTTTGTTGTGTTTTTTTTTTCCTTGACTTCCTCTCTATCCTTCCTTCCCTTACCCATTTTTCTTATCTTCCCTTCTTCCATTATTCCTCTGTTTGTGTCTCCTTCACTCAAAGCGCACCTGTTATCGTGGATTCATTTTGAGTTATAGGGTAAACTGGCTAACTGTGTCTGATTTTGTCTGTTTAAAGAAGCAGTTTTACAATGCACCATTGTGAGGCCCTCTGGGTTGTCTTCTCGAATATAGAATGCATTTGTTGGCTCAAATCATTAATGATGCTATCTGCTGCACTGCACACTAATATGCAGATTTTGAGAGCGCCAGCGCCTTTGGCACTTTCATTCGGTTAACTTTCTCTTTCAGGCAATCCAATATTTACCGGTTTATCTCCCGCTTTCTCTGCATTGCCTTCCAGAGCTATTTCACCAGATTCCTACAATAGATAGTCGAATTTACCATGCTTGAGGGAACATCACACTCTTATTTCTTGCATTGCTATTCCCTTCTTTTTTTTTTATTTCTGTTTCTTCTTTAATATCATGCGAGCAGGTGATTACAGTGAAGTTCATTTCGTGCAAAGCTGACAAAGAAGCCTTCCAAAATGGGCTTATTTCCCTCCATTGTATTTATGGATGTTGTTTGTTTGTTTTTCTTTTTCACATTTTATTATGAACTCATTTTGCTTTTTGACACCACAGCATTTGTTTCTTTCTCATGTCTGTACTCATGGACCTTTGGAACAAAATACAATTTGCAAAGAAAACCTTGAATCATGGCTGTATTCAAAAGGCTCTGTGCAATCTCACAAGACACAGCAGAATCTCATTCAGGTTCTCTTTCCTGCTTCATATTATGAAACCACAAGCAGGGGCTACCCAGCGCTGCCCGGTGCGAGTGGGGAGATACCCGGCGCTGCCCGGCTGGTTGAGCTTTTCCAGGTGAGGGTTTTGGGAGGTGTTGGACATTGAAAAGCTATGGGGTTATTGGCCTCATGGTGGTTACCTTTTGTCTGCGGGTCGGTGGCATCACTGCCTGACCCCACATCACAATATACACTTCATAGCGGCCTTTAGTGGCCTCCAAATAGGCCAATGCATGGTAGCCTAAATCCTTGCCCAGGATTTAAGCTACCACACCTCTAAGATTCAACCACGCAATATTTGGGGCCTCTAGGTGCTTTGGTTCTACTCCTTGTAGGAATCATGGTAAGTGAAGGGGAGTCGTTGTTGTGGCTGGTGTCATCCTGCTTTTAATAATGCTTTTGTGATTAAAATAATTTTTGTATCTTTCAAGAATTCTTGCACGTATGATTAAAATATAAGATTCATCAATGTGGCAAACAATTTTCTCATCACCTCCGGGTTCCAGTCAATGTGCGAGTATTATTGTACGTATTCTTTTGTGGACTTCTGTTCCTGGTTCTTAATGCGCGGATGAATCCTGTTTGGCTCTTTCAACGTTAATAGTTTCTTTTGAGCACCTCTGTTGTAATTTCCGTTCTTTACATTGTTGAACATTGTTGTGTTTACTGTCCTCAGTGCATATACAGTCCTGTTTCGAACTTGCTCGAGGTTTCCCAGTTGGTCGTAGTCTTGATGAGTTTCCATCCTTGTTTTCCAATCTATCCTCCTCTATCACTCCAAACTACCATTTGAACAATGCAGACGTCCGTTGTGTTAATTGTTGTACCCGACATTCCGTATTTCTTCCTTTATTTTGTTGTGTTCATCGTTTGTTTTGCACGTGGTTTTGACCTTTCCTCCCGATTTCGATCTCTGCACTCTGTTCATCTTCTTCCCTGAAATTCCTTTTTAAACTTCTTTTTTTACTTTCCTTGACCCTGGTCCTTTATTTGTCCAGTATCTCCTTTATTCTTTGCGTGCATCTCTGTGTGAGTGTGTGTTCTTGGTGCCATTCTATGAGTAAGAATGTTCTATCTTTCTCTTAACTCTTCAACCGTTTACTCATTCCCATTTCCTTTCCTGCTCCCTTCGTTCACTCCTAATCTCCAAACTCTCCTATTCTGTTTTTGTGCTTTTTCCCATTTTGTCTGTCCTTTTTTGTCATTTACAAAACTCAAATCTTGTGTATCATTGAAAAAAAAGATGCTGTTTCATTTTGATCATTTAATTGTCCACTTTTACATCGTGGCAGTGATATTTAGTGATCGTTTGCTGCAACTTGGCCTGCAAAAGTGAGAACTTTATTGTTATAAATGTTTGTATCCAGCCGAAATCACTTGTATACCTGCTTCTCCCCTCTCTGTTACCCGATCTCTTCAGTTCCACCCTAACTGCGCAGTTTCACTCCCGGTTCAGGGTTGCTCCACATGGCGATCGAATGTGCAACTTGTCCTTCCACCTCAATCAAAGCTAAGTTTTATGAACCGCATCCATCATGTTTTTCTGTGTTTTTTGTTCCTGTGTTGCTGTTTGTGTTTTTGTCTAATTTTCTGTGTTCAATTGTTCCCCAGTGGGTTATATTGTCAAATTTGTTTTCCTGTAGCTCAGGCCTACTCCTCGGATAGCCGGGAGCAAATTATCTCACCTTTGAAGTCGTTTCTCATTCCACATTTTTTTCCCCCAAAAATTTTTGTCCTTTCTGCCTCTTCAGTATTATCCTATCCCCCCCTCCTCGCTTCAAAAAACAACAAACAAGAACAACAAAAAACGATTTTTCACTCCAAAACACGATCTCATTCTGCCTTCTATCTATACTTCCTGTACCTCATTTTTTTTTTTATCTCTCCCTTATCTCAATGTCTCCAAACTGAATCTTCATTGAAGGAAACACTTCTTCTTTCGTCCTTTAAAAGCTTTTAAATACATTTTTAAATGCTTTACTTTCATTATTTCTTTGTCATGAGTACCCACGTGTTGTTGTTCTTCTTCTTCTTCTTCACAAGGCATATTTTGCAAATCTGTCCCTAACCTAAGTGCTTTGTCCATTAACCATACTCCCTTTCCTACAGCATCACCTTTCTCAGTACCTTCACCAATAAGTCCTTCTATCCATCCCATGATCTTTATCTCTGAATGTCAAATTTAGGAATCTTGAGAAGTCCAGTTTGCAAAGGTTGTCTGCTCAAAAAATCAAATCCCCTTCATGTTATATTATGGTGTCAAACCCCTCCATGCCAGTACTTTCTCCCACATCTTCTACACGCCCATGTCCTTCCAACTCATCCCTTCTATGTGTTCCCCTCTTCAGCATCCCTGCACTTCATGTTCCCACTTTCTGCATCACCCCTCACCCCACCCTCTCCTAGCTCCCCCATCAACCCCACCTCCTCAAAGCTTCCTCCTCAACCCACCCCGTCACATCACCCCATCTCAAGTTCCCCCTCTTCCCGTCTCCTCTCAACTTCCACCTCTTCTCGTCTCCTCTCAACTTCTCCCTCTTCCCGTCTCCTATACAACTTCCCCCTCATCCCGCCCCTTCTCAACATCCTGATCATCCAACCCATTCTAAGCTTGCTTCTCGCCTCATCTGCTCTGCTTCTCCCCCATCCCACCCCTTCACAGCTTCCTCCTCGTCCCGCCTTCTCTCGCTTCTCCCAATCCCCCCCCTTTCAGATTCCCCTTCATCCTACTCCCCAATCTCCTCTGCTGTCTCGCACCTTCCTAACCTCTTCCCCATCCCTCACCCTCACAGCCTCCCTCCCCATCCCACAGCCTCCCTTCACCTCCTCTGTCCCTCACTATGTGGACCTCAAACATCTGGAGCCTCCGCTCCAATTTGATAGATCTCTCAATCCAGGAATGTGCTGATAAACCAGACATCATCTGTTTAACAGAATTCTTCCTCGCAGAGGATGCCCCTGACTCCTTAGTGTCTCTCCCCAGCTGTTGTCTCCTCCAATTTGATAAGTCTGAACCCCACCTTGGTGGTGGAGTTCGCATTACCCTCAAGAACTCAATTTCTCACATAACACTTCCAACCCCAGGAGTACCTTTGGCTGTGACTTCCCCTTGCTCCCACCTCTTGTTTGTCTGTGTATTGTACTGTCCTCAAACAGTTTCTCATACATTTCTCTCTTCATACAACATGACCAACATTAAACCATTCACCCCATCTCTGCTCTTTCACCTCATCTCTGCAGTTTCACCCATCTCTGCACTTTCATCCATCTCCGCACTTTCACCCATCTCTCAGTTTCACCCCATCTCCGCACTTTCACTCCATTTCGCACTTTCACCCCTCATCTGCACTTTCACCCATTCTCAGCACTTTCACCCCATCTCCGCACTTTCACCCGAACTCGCAGTTTCACCCCATCTCTTGCACTTTCACCCATCTCCGCACTTTCACCCCATCTCCGCACTTTCACCCCATCTCCGCACTTTCACCCCAACTCCGCAATTCACCCCAACTCCGCACTTTCACCCCGTCTCCGCACTTTCACCCCATCTCCGCCACTTCACCCCATCTCTGCACTTTCACCCCATCTCCGCACTTTCATCCCATCTCCGCACTTTCACCCCAACTCCGCACTTTCACCCAACTCCGCAGTTTCACCCCAACTCCGCAGTTTCACCCAACTCCGCCAGTTTCACCAACCTCACCGCAGTTTCACCCAACTCCGCAGTTTCACCCCAGCTCCCGTTTTCACCCCAACTCCGCACTTTCACCCCAACTCCGCACTTTCACCCATCTCCGCCACTTCTCACCCCATCTCCGCACTTTCACCCCATCTCCGCACTTTCACCCCATCTCCGCACTTTCACCCATCTCCGCACTTTCACCCCAACTCCGCACTTTCACCCATCTCCGCAGTTCACCCCATCTCCCAGTTTCACCCCAACTCCGCAGTTTCACCCAACTCCGAGTTTCACCCCAATCCGCAGTTTCACCATCCCGCATCACCCCCAACTTCCACTTCACCCATCTCCGCACTTTCACCCCATCTCCGCACTTTCACCCCATCTCCGCACTTTCACCCCAATCCGCAGTTTCACCCCACTCCGCAGTTTTCACCCCAACTCGCACTTTCACCCCATCTCAGCACTTTCACCCATCTCCGCACTTTCACCCCATCTCCGCACTTCACCCCCATCTCCGCACTTTCACCCCATCTCCGCACTTTACCCCATTCTCCCCACCCCACTTTACCCCCATCCGCACTTCACCCCTCTTCGCACTTCACCCATCTCCGCACCTTCACCCATCTCCGCACCTTCACCCCATCTCCGCACTTCACCCATCTCCGCACCTTCACCCCATCTCCGCACCTTCACCCCATCTCCGCCATCTTCTCCCCAGCTCCGCAGTTTCACCCCCAACTCCGCACTTTCACCCCACTCCGCACTTTCACCCCATCTCCGCACTTTCACCCATCCTCCGCACTTTCCACCCATCTCCGCACTTTCACCCCATCTCCGCACTTTCACCCCAACTCCGCAGTTTCACCCCACTTCCGCAGTTTTCACCCCATCTCCGCAGTTTCAACCCAACTCCGCCAGTTTACCCCAACTCCGCAGTTTACCAACTCCGCAGTTTCACCCCATCTCCGCACTTTCACCCCAACCTCCGCACTTTCACCCCATCTCCGCACTTTCACCCCATCTCCGCACTTTCACCCCATTCAGGACTTTCACCCCAACTCCCATTTTCACCCCATTCCGCATTTCACCCCAACTTCCGCACTTTCACCCATCTCAGCACTTTCACCCCATCTCCGCACTTTTCACCCATCTCCGCACTTTCACCCCATCTCCGCACTTTCACCCCATCTCGCACTTTCCACCCATCTCCGCCACCTACCCCATCTCCGCACCTTCACCCCATCACTCCGCACCTTCACCCCATCTCCGCATCTTCACCCCATATCCGCACTTCAGCCCATCTCCGCACGTTTCACCCATCTCCGCACTTTACATCCCTCTCCGCACTTTCACCCCATCTCCGCACTTTCACCCCATCTCCGCACTTCACCCCATCTCGCAGATTTCACCCATCTCCGCAGTTTCACCCCACATCCGCAGTTCCACCCATCTCCGCAGGTTCACCCCATCTTCCGCAGTTTTCACACCCATCCTCCGCACTTTCACCCCATCTCCGCACTTTCACCATCTCGCACTTTCACCACAATCTTCGCACTTTCCCACTCCGCCTTTCACCCCATCTCCGCACTTATCACCCCATCTTCGCACTTTCACCCCATTCCGCACTTTCACCACATCTTCGCACTTTCACCCGTCTCCGCACTTTCACCACATTCCGCCACTATCTTACGCACTTTCACCCCATCTTCGCACTTTCACCCCATCTCCGCACTTTCACCACATCTTCGCACTTTCACCCATCTCCGCACTTTCACCACATCTTCGCACTTTCATCCCATCTCCGCACTTTCACCCCATCTCCGCACTTTCACCCCATCTCGCACGTTTCACCACATCATTCGCACTTTCACCCCATCTCCGCACTTTTTCACCCATCTCCGTAGTCCACCCCATCTCCGCAGTTCCACCCCTTCTCTGCGGTTTTCGCCCATCTCCACAGCTCTTCCCCAATTCTCTCAACAGCTTCCAAAATCTGGAAACAGCTGGTCAAGTCAATTTCTTGTATACATTCCCCTTCTGTACTTCACTCCTAAAGGATGGAGTCATCTCCAAAACTGCTCAGCAAAAAGCTGAATATCTTAACACAATCTTTACTGTAAAGGACAAAGTCCACTATCCTTTCCTTCCCCTACCCACCATTGTCCTAAAAACAGAATGCTATCTGCAGCATGTGGTCTACTCTGTGATTAAGGTTGAGAAGTTCCAGGACAATCTTGAAACCTCTTCAACTAGTTCTGAAGGCATTTCGACTGTGAGCTGTCAACTTTTTTTGTTCCCTTGTGTGCTCCATCAGTGGACACCATAAATACTTAAAATTATACTGATAATATTATTCTTTAGCAAAAATATGATTTTTTCCCCTTGGAGGAAATTACAATTTTGTGAGAATGTCGAGGAAATTTTCATCAATTTCGAAGAAAATGTAGTTTTTGACTGAGCGATAATCCTATCCAATTAGAACCATTCTGTCAATGGAGAACCTGTATCCTCCAAATGGTGCCCTCGTTGTATGGTCAACCACATTGACCAACGTACCAGATTCAGAAGACGATATTGGAAAGCCGTTCTAAAGTATTTGTGTTTTGCACTGCAATCCAGGAGCCAAAAGTGTCATTTCACCTTTTTCAGAACACAATTGGGCTCAGTTCCTTAAATTTACAGAATGGTGAAGGTCCCGAGAGGGAAACAGGTCAAAATAGCAAGATAATTTCTGGCCATAAGTTGCAGAGAGGTGCAGGCAGGCCATCCAGCAAAGCAAGATACCATCGATCATGCTCCGCTCACTTTTCACAACACCTTTTTGCCAATGGGAGCCATTCACAACAGTATTTGGGAGTGTCGTTAGTTCATCCATAATTGGTCTTCGTTGTTTGACCTGGTGTGATAGTATTGGTGCTTTTTACGGAAAAGGTAAAATGAAACCTCTAAAACTCCTCATGAAAAGTCCATGTTTCTGTGAAGCATTTCAGCAATTGGGTGGCACATATGAGGTTTCAGAAGCCACAATGGAAGTGCTGGAGTAGTATGTATGCTTGAGATATACACAGCATGATTGTACAGAGGTAAAAGGCCAGATACAACATATTTATTTGGTGCATAACTAACTCAGATTTAGCCAAGCAGGAGATTCTTCTTACAAACATATCCAGAGGGCAAATTATCAGGCTGCAATATACCAGCGAAGCCTTGAGCAGATGCAGTCACACCCATTCCCTGTAGGACATGGTTGGCAACTGTAAGATGAGCATCTGGCAATCAATTGGGCAGGCCTTCCAGCAGTTCCACAGTGTTTTGTAATGAGCAATGTGCTAGTTACAAAACACTCTGTGGAGCTGCTGTAATGTTTGTAACTAGCATGTTGCACATGTTTTGTAACTCGCACATTGCTCTGGGAGATGTACACTGGTACTCAATTTGCTGACCTCGGAAAGATGACAGGCTGAGTCAACCACACCTTGTGCTAATTCAAGGGCCAACAGGGGAGCAAAACCGGTTGAAGAGGAATGTGTTGGAAAATTTGGTTGGGGGACGAGGAATAGAGAGGGCCGAGAGCTGGTGTAGCTGATGTTGAGGAATAGGATGGCCATAGCTGGTTCATTCTTTCAGAAGCAGGACAGTCACAAGATTACTTACAGGAGTGGACAGCATATAATAGAGTTGGATTTGTTGGTGGCGAAGAAGCAGCAGTTGTGGAGGATCAAATATTGTAAGGTGGTGGCAGGAGAGTTTGTCACTACCTCGCACAAGCCTGTGGTGTTTGTTGTATGCATGTCGAAAAATAGTGAAGTTATGAGCAGGGGTTGGAAGATGATAAGGTGGGTGAAGTGCAGGGTATAAGGAGAGGATGAGGGCAAGGTATGAGGAACTTAGCGAAGAAGCCAAATATTTGGAGGAGCAGTGCCGTAAGAAGCACAGAAAGTTTTTTTTTTTAGGGGAATTGCAGAAGTTTTGTTTGGAAAGACACCAGGAAAGGGTGCATTGCAGTCTCGGAATAGAAACCAAGGTATGTGGATGGAGGAAGCAATGCAGGTAGTTGGTGTAAAGAAAGATGTTTGGAAGAGGTTAGAGAGGATCAAGGATAATGGGGAACAATCGGATGTGGGTTGCTGTACCTGTATAGGCAAAATAAGAAATCAGTAAGGAGAGCGGTGTATCAGGTGAGGATGATATGGAAGCTGATGTGTACAAGTTGGAAGAGAATGGCAGAAAGAAGATGATTATAAATTGGCTCATGACAGGGATGAAGATAGTCAGGACTGAGGTGGTGGGAGGTGGGGGTGGTTGAGGCTAGTGACAGAGAGGGGGGCAGTATTGAAGGTATGGGAAGCCTATTTCAACGAGCTGTTGAACGGTGAAGGAAGCAACAGCGAGCTGGTTCTTCCATGTTATGTAGAGGGGAAAGTGAAATTTGTTGTAATCAGGAGGTGCGGAGGAGGAGTTGTGGACAAGGAGGTGCGGACAGCATTAAAAAGGATGAAGAAGGGAAGAGCGCCAAGCATTGATGAGATGCGTACAGACATGCGAATTGCAGTGGGAGAAGTCGGAGTCAGTTGGACGAAGAGGCTGTTGAATGTATATATGAGAGGGTTCAATTCTGTAGGATTGGCAGCTAGGGCTAATTATGCCAATATTGAAGAGGATGTTAATGATCCAGGGAAGTACCAGAGGCATTATGCTTCAAAGTCATGTCATGAAGGTATGGAAGAATAAGGAAGAGTGTGGAGATGGAGATCGGTGAAGAGCACCATTGGTTTAGAAAGGGTAAGGGATGTTTACTCTCAGACGGTTGGTGAAGAAGTGGTTGGAGGTGAATGGCATTGGGATTTGTGGACCCGAAGAAGGCCGATGATACTATCCAAAGAGAGATGGTGGTGGTGACACTGAGATGGATGGGAGTGCCAGAAGCACAAGTTAGGTTGATGGAAAGGATGTACAAGGGAACGAAGTGAATAGTTTTGGTTGGTCCTCGGATCTCAAAGGAGTTCAGTGTGAACATCTGTTTGAGGCAGCGAAGCTCTCTCAATCATGGTGATGTAGCTTGTAATCAGGAGGGTAAAATTAAATGTATTCTGGGGAGGATGTTGTACGTGGACGATCTAGCTGCTGGGGTGGAGAGTAAGGGTACTGGGGGAGTGGAAGGAACATTCAGGAAGCATGGACTGAAGATGAGTATTGAGAAGACTGAGGTGATATGGGTTGGACAGCAGAGAAAATAAATGAATATCAGGTTAGAGGGGAAGGACATCGGACAGGGAGATGGGTTTGAGTAGCTGGGGTAAACAGTGGCCCTGGATGCTAGGTCAGAGGCAGAGGTGTGGAAGACTGTACAAGTGGGTACGAAGGCATGGAGGAGTATAGTGGGAATGATGGCAGGCAGAAAATATCAAGGAAATTTAAAGGTAAAGTTCTGGTGCCTTGTGTAACGCTGGCCTACCTGTATGGTGTAGAGACAGTGGCATTGACAGAGAGGCAATAACAGAGGGGGCAGGTCTGTGAGAAGAACTGGCTCAGGAGGATTTCAGGAGTGAAGAGGGTGGATTTAAGGAGGATGGATGAACCGATGGAAGAGATTGGTAAAAAGCTGGTTGAAGCGGGTGGGTCATGTGGTGCAGATGGCGGAAGAGAGAATGGCAAAGAAAGCGGATAGGTTGACGGAGCAAGGTAGGAGGAAAAGAGGTCAACCGTGGCAGAAATGAGAACATTGTGTGAGGAGGGATATCAATAAGGTGGGTGTTGGAGAGTGGAGAGTGTTGGCTGAGGACAGAGGGACGTGGAGGAGTATCATGGTCAATGCAGAGCAGAAGCTTGGTACCATTCGGTCTCACCCCTTATGGAGGAAAGAGAAGGAGAAGAAGAAGAAATTGAGTGATATTGTTCTCCAAGATGCATTCAGTTTACCCTGCTCTAAAGATCAATCACAACACTTGTTAAAGCCTCCCCTAATTTTAAAATTTACATTTATTTAAATCAAACTTGCATAAACAAATGACCAAGTCCAGATTAATTTGCAAAAAAAAATAAATATTTTTTTAGATCATTGCCAACTGAAGCTGAAAGATGAATGAAGGCCGACTCATGCATTATTCATTCACCATTTGGATGATTTCAGCTGTGGTGTACACACATCCAATATTACATACACCCGCCGTGCAATGAACTCTGACTACTGTGAATTCATCAGTTTTTTT
The DNA here is from genome assembly GCA_035128595.1 of Eptatretus atami. Classification (NCBI taxonomy): domain Eukaryota; kingdom Metazoa; phylum Chordata; class Myxini; order Myxiniformes; family Myxinidae; genus Eptatretus; species Eptatretus atami. Next base: position 53,662,435 of record CM068955.1, read on the forward strand.
TGGTTGCACTCTAGACTTGTGTGTAAAATCAGTCAGTTGTTTATTATGATAATTTGGAATAATGATGCTCACGATTGATTGCAATACCAGAATGAGTCCATCAAACAACGCACGTACACACTGTGCTGTGAGAGGTTGTCGTCAACAAGTCTGATCCTGACCAGATAGTCACTCGCACATTTTATTTGCTCCACTTATTTTGCGAAATGTATTCTTGTCAATTCACTGCACATTAACCTGGTTATGATCTTTATAAATGCAGAATAAGGATTTTCATAATTGCAACCATGTATTGTGTACAGTATTGTACATGTTTGTTATTTATACTTTGAAATTATTTGAAACTACATGTAGGGGTTTGTTTATTAATCATCTTTAACTTCATTACATTTCAATGGGTTGTTACGTGTATATAGACTTTTGTAATCTCCTACTTTTATTGTCTTGAATCTGTGTTGTTTCATTGTTAAACTGAGTAGCAACTTCAGAGGTATCCCTCACCTGAAAACAAAGAAATGTCATGAAATAACCTTTTAATAATGCATTTTTTTTAAATATCATAAGCACACATAAATGTATAGCATGGCAGTGTTCATATGAAAAGGAAATATAACATAAAGGAGAAAATAATATTGTTGAAATAATGTCATTGTGAGAAACTTTGTTTATAAATGTGTCAACACAAAAAGAAAAGTGTGGAGGAAAAAAAAAGGTACATACTGTAAGACAACAGGTTACGTTGAGGATGCATTCCTGAAAAGTGCGACGAATATCGAAATGACGGAAATCAAAGCTATTTTTCTCATAATTAATTTAATATGGGGTGGGAGGAATGCATTCCTCACATCACCATTTCGCATTTTATATTTTGCTTTTACCTTCGATGTTGCCCTTTTTGATTAATGACAGTTATATTAAAGTGCAAATATGTATAAATATATATATAAAAAACAATTAACAGGCATATTTAAATAAAAATAAACTTCTGGAAGCGGTTGCAGGTGGTGGGACATCTTCTTATTCCTTCTTCCTCCATGAATGGGGGGATATTTTTCGATCAGAGGTAAACTTAATAACCCAGCAATCCATTAATACCAGAATCCATTCGATGAATAACATCTAATTTCACTTCTGAGGTAACACTTTCACAATGTCTCTTAGCCAATCTACAGTACCGTACATTTATTTTTGTGCCAAAAAGTTTAAATTAGTTCTTTTGGCGATTTTATGATCTCCGATTTGGTACTTTTGTGATGTATTCTAGCACTTTCATCAGTCTTATAAGTTCTGAAAATGCTCGAGAATAAAAGGTATGGCTTTTAAAATGATGTAATGCAAGTTGAGACGAATATTGAGAAGTGAATGAATACAAAAAGGGTGACATAAACAAAGTAATATGTAAGATTATATAGATTAATAATAATATATATATATATATATACACATATATATGAAGAATATTGTGTGAAACTTATTTTGAAGGTTGGGGGAGGTTGTTTAACATATATAACGAAAGAATTACAAAATTAATTTTGGCATGAATAATATTGTCTATAAAATTTGATTATTGACAAATGCTTAAAATAAGGTACTGTATTGATAACCTTCTAGTATCATGCAAATCATTTCGTAATGGAAACTCAGGATTCTTTTATATATTAGTTAAATAAAAACCCATGCAAAAAAACATGGCAATATAAATATCGATATTTAACATAGGCAGGCAACAATCAATTGTCAACAAAGTGATCAAAAGTGCGATCCTGTGTGTGCAAATCTTGTATCAAACAAAAATAGTTCACAAAATGCACACATTTAATTAAACGGCATTCTGGGATCATTCAATGAAGCTACAATTAATATTACAATTACATTTTATGCTAGTATGTGTATTGGGAGTGAGTTGGTTCAAGCTTGATTGAAATTGAGGTAAAATTAATTGGAGTGAAGTGGTTTGTGAGCAATTTTTAATCACTTTTTACACTGTAGTAAGCCAATTTGCCCCCTGTTATTTCTCCTCAAAACAAGACTTGCCTACAACTCTGAGATGTAATTACCCCCCAAGAGTGCAGATTTTTTTCCAGGGGGAAGGAACATTGACTACAATTGTAAGTGCATCCCAATGATCATTATCAGAGAGATTCATTGTGTACCAGGAGGCAGAGCACAATAATCACTTTCTGGAGTGATTTTACTACTTCGTCCCTTCGTCTAATTGGGACTTCATCATTCACAATTGTGCTTCTGCCCTATCCTTTCTTTTTTCCTCACTCTTATCCAGGTCTTCATGAGATGATCTCCTGCCATCATCTTGGAAAGTTGCAAACATCACGCTGAGTTACAAAAGGGATTCCACATCTGATCCATTCAATTACAGACCAGTCAGCCTTTTTCCCCATCACAAGCAAGTGATAGAATCTATCATTGCTGCAGACCACAAGCATTATCTAATCTCTCACTCTCTAATCACTGCTCATCAGTTCCGCTTCTGGTCTACTGTACAGTGCCTTTCGAAAGTATTCACACCCCTTGACTTTTCCACATTTTGTCGTGTAACAGCCTGAATTTAAAATGGATTAAATGAAAAAAAATTGTCTCTGATCTACACAAAATACCCCATAATGACAAAGTGAAAACATGTTTTTAGAATTTTTACAAATTAATTAAAAATTAAATACAGAAATATCTAATTTACTTAAATATTCAGCCCCCTGAGTAAATACTTTGTAGAAGGCCGTTGGGCAGTGAATACAGCTTCGAGTCTTCTTGGGTATGTCTGTATCAGCTTTGCACATCTAGATTTGTGGATTTTCTCCCAATCTTCTTTGAAGATTTGCTCAAGCTTTGTCAAGTCGGATGGGGAGCGTCAGTGAACAGCAATCTTCAATTCTTTCCACAGATTCTCAATGGGATTCAAGTCTGGGCTTTGGCTGGGCTACTCAAGGACTTTCATGTACTTCACCACAGTCTAAGGTCTTTTGCACTCTGAATCTGAAGCAGGTTCTCCTCAAGGATTTGCCTGTATTTGGCTCCATTAATTGATCCCTCTATCTTCACAAGTCTCCCAGTCCCTGCTGCTGAAAAGCATCTCTATAGCATGATGCTGCCACCACAATGCTTCACAGTAGGGATGATGTTAGATGGGTAGAGAGCTGCGTTCGGTTTCTGCCGGATGTAGCGCTTTGTATTCAGGTCAAAGAGTTCAATTACCATCTCATCAGACCACAGAATCTTTTGCCTCATGTTCTTAGAGTCTTTCACGTGCCTTTTTGCAAACTGAAGGTATGCTGTCATGTGCCTTTTTCTCAGGAGTGGCTTCCCTTTGGCCACTCTCCCATAAAGCCGAGATTTGTGAACTGCTGCAGAGACTGTTGTCCTTCCTGCAGGTTTTTCCATTTCAACCAAGGAATTCTGTAGTTCTGTCAGAGTGATCATTTGGTTCCTGGTCACCTCCCTGACAAGCAAGGTCTTTTTCTTCCTGGTTACTCAGGTTGGTTGGACAGCCAGCTCTTGGAAGAGTTTTGGTAGTTCCACATTCTTTCATTCCTTAATGATGGAGCTGACTGTGCTCTTGGGAACTTTCAACACTCTCGAACTCGAACTTCGAACTCTCGAACTCGAACTTCGACAAATCTATGCCTCCTCACAATTCTATCTCAGAGTTCTACAGACAGTTATCCTGGACTTCATGGTAGAGTTTCTGCTCTAACATGCACTGTCACCTATGGGAGCTTGTATAAAAAGGTGTGTTTCTTTCCAAATCATATCCATTCAATTGAATTGGCTACAGGTGGACTCCAATCGAGTTGTCGAGACATCTCAAGGATGATCAAAGGAAATTGGATGCACCTGAGATCAATTTGGGGTGTCATAGCAAAGGGGTTGAATACTTATGACTCAAGTCATTTCAGCTCTTCATTTTTAATTTATTTGTAAAAATTTCTAAAAACAAAATTCCACTTTGACATTATGTGGTATTTTGTGTGGATTGGTGTCAAAAATCTTAATTTAATCAACTTTAAACTCAGGCTATGACGCAACAAAATGTGAAAAAGTCAAGGGGTCTGAATACTTTCTGAAAGCAATGTATATAAATGATCTCTCTGCTTCTCTTGATAATCCTCTGGAATTTTGTTGATGACTGCACCCAGTGCAGATCAGTATATCACATTTTTGAGAGGCAGGATCATGCCGAAGCTTCCATTTCAACAGATCAAGAAAAAATGTTTTTGATCAGCCACCTGAAAGGTGTCTTTCAATGTAGAAAAACCGCATGCTCCAATTCTCACACTCTGTAAAGATTTGCTTTTGAACCCCCTGGTGTACTTCATTGGACAACCCCTTGAAATAGATGCACTGCCTGTAGCTCCTAACCCCCACAATCCATCACAACCTGGGTTGGGAAGACCAAATCACCAAACGATAGCCTCTAAGTTGGCTGATGCCTCAGTTTTCTCCACTGTGCCAAGTCCATTCTGTGCTTCTCAGAGTTTTTTCCAGTATAAAAGGACCATCCAAATATCATGGAATCTTGGTCACACTCTGCACTTGTGCAGCTGCTCCCCATCAAATAACTGATCGATTTGCTTATCGATTTTGTTATCCTCTATATGAATGACTTTTCACTCTATATTATCCATCTCTTCTGATTTTTAAAACAGGATTATTTTTCTGGATTAAAAAAAATAAATCCTGACAGCACTCTCATCTAAACCCCTGGCTCATGACATAAAGAACCGAGGTTCAAATCCCATACACCTTATGTGTTTGTTCATCGTCTCTGAATGCCCTTTTAATCCCTCTTCATGTACATTCGTGTCTACTAATGTCTTTGTCCTCCTCCATGTGACTTGTGTCCAAGCTCTACCTTTCTCTACATTCGATCAATGTAAATAAAATATATAAATCCAAGCAAAAATATATACCTTGCAAGGAGATGGTTGTAAAGATTACAATGAAAGACAATATTCTAAAATATATTCTCACTATTATTGTTGAAGTTTTTTTTGAGTGTGTCCTTCCCCCAACCAAGAAGTACAACGCGCCACCTCATTGTACCGTGACCACAAGTTTTACCAATTGAACTGATGACATGTCATATTGACAGCAAACCAGGTGTCAACCTAAATTTAGAACTTTGTAGAACATTGTCATAATGCACAGAATCTTGCAACACTTAACATTACAAACAGTATGGTTCTCTGCAAAACAGAAAGCAGAGGAAATGGCCAATCTTAATAACACTAAAAATAAATTGTTAAAGTTTTGATATATTATTTTTAGTCTTAGCTTGATTTGTACTGTGAGAATAATTTGATGAGAGCGAAGAGAGACAGCAGGAATGAAGTCATCGTGAGAAGATGGGGGTTGCATATGGTCTGTTACAATAGGATTGTGACACAATGTGATAACTCCCTGCTAATTACAGCAGGGAGGTTTTAGTTGAGAGTTTTAATAAAAGTTGACATGAAATTGTCAACCAGGATTAAAGGAATAAAGGGTTTCTGTCTTTGTAGCATGATGCATATTAAGCTTATTCCTGTTTCCATTTGGTTGAATAGCTTTTTTCATATCCTTAAGGACATGTCTGTGCAACCTTAGACCACAATGTTTTGTAAAGAAATTTGAAAGAGTTGAGCTTTTTCAAATGCGTAGGAATACCAGACTTTGTCATGGTTAGTTTGAGTCTAGACTGTCTACTTTGGCAGACAGTTTGAACGATTGTTATTTTTTTTTAATCAACTGGAAGACGACATTGGTATGATATCTGCTGTGGGAAGAAATGTAAAGCTGACATTTCAGGAGTTAACCCTTCTTCATTGGAGTGAGAGTAATGCCCAAAAGTTCACCTCTACTTTGCTTCCTACAGTGGTTAGCATACCTTTGTCAACTTCTGGTTAATAAAACCTGGATTTTAATTTTTTGTTGCTTTTGTGGCAGTATTAGTGAACATGAAATGATAAAGAATAAAAGCAAACAGAATAATTGAAGAGTAAGCACATGAAGGAAATGGTAAGAGACACAACAAAAATGCGAGTAAACTTTGTCATTTTCCTTAATGCTCCAATAAATGTATCTTCCAATACATTTGGCTTGATGTCATTTTGCAGACAAACAAGGATACATGCTTATGGCAAGTGCCTTTGCGTAATTTGCTTGGCAATATGTTCAAAATATAGTTATTCAGCAAACAGTGCTGGAAGAGGCCAGAAAACAACACCTTTTGACAAATTACACATCAACTCGAAACACAAACTACACTGCCATGGTTGTACCGCTCAGATACAGTTAGAACAAAAGCTAAAAGGAGACAAAAAGGATGCTCGAAAAAAAGCCAGAGGGAAGACTGAGGCAAGATAAGAGGGTTGGTAAAATAACACGAATAATTCAATTCGCAAAAACCAAGGATTTCACTGCGCTGTTTGCTCTGATTGGCAGCTCACAGCATATTTTTTTTTTTACAGGTTGCCATCTTTCTGATACAATTGATCATTTGAGAGGAGGCCTACATGAAATGGAAAAACCAATTTGGCTATCCTTCTGTGTCTATTCAGAACGGCTCATAAACACTTTTGTGTATATCTCTATCTATTTTGCTCCATCTGTTTATATAATATGTAAGAGGATGGGGTCGGGGGTATATTTTCCAAATAAAAATTGGGAGGTAAGGGAAAGGGGTACTCTTTTGGGTGGCAGCCTCTGGACAGGTCTCAACCACATGTGATGGCCACAACCACTGTCTAAAATCCAAAGATGGCCTCACTCAAACTTTTCCTCAGCCGCCTCATCGAGTGGTCGCCGTAGGCTTGTGAACTGGTGAGGCTATATCCACACCTTTAGCAAATAAAGTGGCAATAATTTAACTCTCCAGAGAGTCCAAATAAACCAGAATGTTCGTGCAACAAAATGGCGGCAACACGAGGCAAGCTGTTTCTTAAGAAATAAATATTTAGATTATTCACACAAGGACAGGACAACAAACCAGAATAATTAACATAAAACCTCAACAAATTGCTATTGCCCCCTGATTGCCAAACACACTCAGTCACTCAAATAACCAGCTAGTAGTAAAGGATATGGCATGATTAGCTGGGAGGTGAGACAAAACTTTTGTAAACAAAAGTCGCTCATGGTAGAGGATTCAGCAGCTGGTAGGGAAGGTAGTTGGAGAACACATGGCTGGCAGGATAAAACTGCAATGCAGCTGACACAAGTCCATGGGCCAGAAGAGATGTCGGTACCACCTCGGAGGGCAAAACTGAAATGGTGCAAATTATTTGTACCACCCACAGAAGTAATAAAATATGTGAAAACCTTTTCAAATGTTTAGCCTTATCTTTTTTCCAGTGCATTACCTATTTTGTGCATTAAACACTTATATACACACTCCCTATTGGTATGGTATTTTTTTTTTTTAAAGACGACTGTTAAATAAATGTATCATGACCCAGAATGTATTTTTTTAAATGAAACTAGGCATACGATGCATCTTCTGTACTCATCTCTATCTTGCGAGTGCAGCCTTTTGGCAGCTGGTTGCATCACTGGTTAGGGACATGGCTTTGCCGCTATTACCAGTGCACTGGTACTCATTTTGCCGACCTCAGAAGGATGACAGGCTGAGTCAATCCCACCTGGTATTAATTCAGCAGCCAACGGGGCTCAAACTCAGGACCCTAGGATCCCAAGTCAGCCATCCAAGCCACAAAGCCAACACCAGGCGTGCGTGCTCTCCATAACTCCAAAACCATGAAACCTAGAGGCCTGAAGCTTTGCATACATACCAAGGTAGTACATGAATGAAAACTGTGTAAATTTAAACACCCCTTTTGAAGATAATTTAGGGGGAGCTCATCATTAAAAAACAAAACAGAAAACGCCTTACCAAGATGGCGGTGCACCATCTTGGTCAGCCCGCTGTCACCTTGCAAGGGTTTTAAGCCGCCATTTTATTTTGGCCTGCTCAACAATGCCTTGACTTGGAACAGGACGCAACGGTTTCTGTATGATAAAGCACTCAAAATATATTTTTTTACTTCCCTCACTCATGTCATCGAATGCCTGATATTCATACCTAAAAATCGCTGTGTACATCGCATTTGTAGGTGCTATAGTTTTCAAATTAAGAGCTTGGAGAAATTTTATACATTCCATGATATGATTTTCCACGATGGGCTCTCACGGACTAAAGTGTTGTATATAATCAAAATCTGTCTGGATTTGAGGAGCGGTGCTCCTGGACTAAATAAGTGTCAGAATCTGGAGTGAAATCTGAAAATTTAAAGAAATTAGCAATTCTTATAACTAAACATATTTATTTAAACAAGGCTCCCTCCTCCTCCATATTTACACAAGAAAATACAAATATATACTTGTGTTCTTATATCCTAGTTAAATCTGACAATAGTTTAAAATGTAAGATGAGACAAGTAACCTTGATATTAAGAGTAATCACTATCTCGGAGAGTTCCAGTTCAATAGTGGGTACACAGCGTGCCAGCTGTTACTTTGTCTTTTTTAACCCTAAATCACATTTTTTTCACCTTATTGTGCCATCTGCTTCCATTATATTAATACTAGCAAACACCACCCGTCTTTTTAACAGATTCACATGTAAGAAAAAAAAAACATTCAATGTCGACTCGAACCTCGTGTTCAGAACTCCGGCAGGTTGATTCTCACTGTCAAGGCAAATACTGACCTTTTGTGAGCTATGTGGCTTGAATTTTGCTAATTTTCCACTTGAACGTCACTTAAAAAAGAAATCCATTCAAAGGTAAACGTTTGTGTTGTCATTTTGGCGTACTTTGTTGCTTGCCATTTTGTTTGATTATGCTATTAATCTGGACCCTTGCCATTCGTGCGGTTTCCTCGCTCACAACGGTCCACTCACAAGTGCTCATATGGAACGTTAACTGATACTATTCTGTGTGTGTGTGTGTGTGTGTGTAATATATATATATATATATATATATATAGG
>CM068955.1:53678128-53688876 GCA_035128595.1 Eptatretus atami
TCACTCTTTCATTCCTCTTTTTTCCTGCATTTGGAATAAACTCCCGCACTCTCTTCAATCCCATTCTTCCCTCCAGACCTTCAAAACAGCTGTTCACCACCACATCTTATCTTCCCCCATGCAAAACCTCAATCTTTTCTACCCCCGTTAATCCACCCCAAACCCACCTCCTTCAATATCCTGCTTTCCTTCCTGAAAGTCCCTGTAATGTCCATCTTCTATTCCCCATGTTCCCCGCCCCATCCCTCTCCCTTCCACAGATCTCCTAATGTCTCTGTTCCCCACTGTTTTGTCCTTCCCTCTCCTGCCCCTCTTTTCTCATGACCCCCTTGCTGTGTGTTGTGTGTTAGCTCTCACACGAGCCTCGACAATGTATACAAAAAAAAATGCAAATAAATAAGCTAAATCAAATACAATGTAGAGTGAAATAAATAAAAGCATCAAATGAGATAAATATGACTTGAATAATTAATCTGTAAAATATGATGAACCCAAATGAAAAGCTTGTCTTGTAAGGGATTAGACTCCTACACGGAGCCGATTAGTCAGAACATACTAATACGTTGGAAATAGACGTAACGTACACTCACAAAATATGTTTCATGTCAATGAAAACATGAAGGAAGCACATGATATGCGAAACCATGTGGTCAACAAACAGAACACTCTGGTACAATGAACATAATAGTTTCTCACTCTTCGGTACCACCTGTACAATCCAGTAACACGAGGACATTGAAAATCTGCACATATACCTTTGAAAGGTAACACCTGAACTTTTGCTTAAAACTATTGATTGAGGGGGGTTTCAGTTAGTTCAACATTTAAGCTATTCCAGAGTTTAGGTCCAGTGAACATAATTGTTTTGTTTGCAAAGACTGTACGAGTATGTGGAAGATGAAAACAATCATGTTGGCTCGTAGTGTAACAATGCATAGCACTATTACATTGGAACAGAGGAGTGAAGGTGTCTGGCAAATTGCCTTTAGTTTGTTTATGCATGAAGATTCTGAGACAATAAGAAAATAAGTCAGGTATTTTAAGGATATTGCAATCATAGAACAGCTTAATTGTATGTGAGTAAAATCCAACATTATTTATTTTTCTTACAGCCCGTTTCTGAAGATATTATTGTCTGTTTGACCTATAGATCTGTTTCCCCAAGTAAGTCAACTGTAATTCAAATACAGCAACATTAGGGTGGAATAGAGTATTCGCAAAACATGTGTGGGTACAAAATCTTTTAGTTTTTTTTTTTTTTATAACACCTGCATTTCGAGACTATAATTTACAATCAATTTATACTTTCCAAGACAGCTTACTGTCTATATAAACACCAATACATTTTGTTGCATCATCTTGTATTACACTCTTGACTATTTATTCATACTTGATTGGGTAAAGATGACATAGAATTAATACGTAAAATTAAATTTTGTAAAGGGACAATTTGTTGGGCTGGATCCAATCAAAAATAAATCACAGTTCAGTATTCACAATTTCCGAGAGAGTTGCAGGACTACGGTGAGAGCAAAATATACGAGAAGGGCACTCACTTGGTAGAGCGCATACCACCACCACGTAATGTCTGATCCACGAGAACATATTGGGCCCAATACATTTTTGAAATATCAAGCTATAGATCGTTTTTGAGCTCTATCTCTCAATGGTGAAGAAACGCTTTAAAAATTAAATAACTCTCGTATCCAGATCCGGATTCGGATATTCACAAAAATCGAATCAATTTGTTGCGGTCACACACCCAATATGTCTACCACGTTTAAGAGAGAGATAAAAATGTGACAAAAGTCGAGGGGTTTGAACACTTTCTGAAGGCACAGTATATAAAGGTATCAGATATTTAAAGATGCTTTTTAGGTTGAGATATCATACAGTACAAGCCTCCAGTATGAAGAACAACACGATGCAAGAAGATGCAACCAAATAAGACACAATTGTACAAAGCTGGAGTATAAGTTATTGACCGTGAGAGTGTAAATAGGTTAGTTTGACCATAATATTAATATTTACGTTATTACGTTACAAATCCCGCTCAAGGTCAACCTGCTGGTATCTGCAATCAAAACAGAGCTTGGAAGGGGAGGAGGGAGAATATGCAGCAAGCAAGCTTGGGGCAATCATGGTATGCCCAGACTGTTTCAGCAAGTTGTGCATTCCATCAATCTGTCCTGAAACTTGGGCACCTTAACATGCAAGATCTTCAAATTGTTGCAGTTCATAAAATGTTTGCATCTTGCTCTTGGCTCCATATCATGTCAGTACCATGCAGACTGCTTTGTTGGGCTGGTTGTGTCTCATCCTTCCACACGTTTCTAGCATTGAACCCAATAAAAGACGCGGTATTAGATCTGCAGTTGCTCCAAAGGAAAGAACTTCAAATATCTTGATATGGGACTGAAGGAAATGGGGAAAAAAACATTGAAAAGATAGGAAATGGTGAGAAGTTACAAGGCTGGAGGGAATGGGAAACCTGTTGTGTGTGACTCTGGCATTGCTTGAAATGAATGATAGAGCAAAGAACTCAATTTTGTGAAAATGAACGAACGGAATGCAGAAGGATGAGATCTTTGTGAAGGTGGATCTCTGTGACCTTCGACACAGTCTCAGTGTCTGAGACTCTGGCGAAGGTCAAACAGCATTGAGAATGAAGAATTAAAGTTGGAATATTCTGTTGAACAAGAAGCACATTTATGTTGAAGCTACAGTCTTAGTGATTTACGCTGGAACTGAGCATGTGTCCCTGATTATGTGATTACTACAATTCTGTGGTTCCAATTCTTAAACTTCAGCCACTATATATAAAGTTGGGAGAAGTGGATCTCATAGAGATTGGTTGGAGGAGGTATCATGGATGGTTAAAACTGGAGGGGATATTCTACCATCAGAATATTCCACAAGACGGCATTAAAAGTTATAATACATTAACAGATAGCAACAAAAAACGCCCTCCAACAGTGATGCAATAAACCATGGACAGATTGTACTGTAAGCGCTGAGACAGAATCATACCGGGATAGCAAACAAGAAGAGATAAATGCAAAGAGACACAGGAATGGATGCATGAAACGTTTCTGTGAGCAGCAAACTCCAAGGGAATGGTTAGAAAAGACAAAAACATAACAAACATTTTGAAATCAAACAACACATGACACAAAGGGTTTTAACGACCAACACAGTTAATATTATCATCATACCATTCAAACACGTAACCTGGTAATACTGGTATATCGATCCAATAACCATGACCATAGATCTCGAGAAGCAGGACACAGTTATGTTACATCATCGATCACAAATCTCACTTTCAGCTCAAGCAGCAGGACGGACAGTCAATGCAAGCACAATCAACCTCGTGGAGTTGCATATTCTGAGTTAGCCTGGCAGGGCATGTCATCAATGAAAGTTACAAGTGGGGATGGACAAAGAGACAGATGGAGAAAACAAACATTTATTGGTCAGCATAACGCAGCATGTTTATGGTGCCATTCCAAAAAGCAAGTGCACGATGAATTATTTACACATTAACACCACATTCACTATGCTCTTTGGAGGATTGCCTAGATGTGTGCACACTGACCTCCGAGCTCTCTAACCTGGTTTTGAATGGTCGACACAGCTATAAACTGCCAACCTGGTGTTTTTCAGGTGGGCGATTCATCAATACGTGCACTGTCCTCGGACGTTAAACTGGGCATCCTGTCTGCCAGCATTAATTGGTGGATATTAAAGATGGTCATGGTGTCCTTTAGAGAATCATAACAGGGTAGTAAATAGTGAGTTATCGCCGGCACCCTGAACTTTTTCAAAACTCCTGCCTAGATTGTGGCTAAGCAAGTGCTCTCGTCTTCATAGGAGGCACCTTGACACCAAGTTACACTACTTGCTTATCATAAAGTGTGGAAACTGTATGGGCAGCAGCTTCTGCACTCTCAACCATTGACCAGGTAATTCATATGCTTATGGGATTTTTCAGGTACGGAGGGTAACCGCACCATGGTGCTGGCGCAAACATGCATGTTGTTCCCTTGGTAGGATTTCGGAGTTTTTGTTTGTACAGTACTCTAACGGCAGTCTACATTAAAAAAAATTAGTCACTCCAGCTCCTGTTTCTTGCTCATGACAAGCGGCTCGCACATCTACCCTTCCTCCCCCCCCCCCCACTGCCACCTCCATCGTAAAACCTTGAGTTCGGTTCCAATATGCATTCGTGCTTTGGCAGTAAGCCTGGATAAATTGGCTGCAATAGTGACCCATTTCCTTGCTTGAAGGGGATTTCTCAAACTGAGTTACCAACGGTGGCAGAGGAGAATGGCTTTGCTTGTGAATTATAACTCAGTCTTTGCCTTGACACCAAGCACGAATTGTAGCTTTGTTCTTTTATCTTCAAAACTTACCTGTCTTAATTATGTGTAAAGTTTTGATCTCGGTGACCACATAGATGCTCATTCATGAATAATGTCATGTAACTAATCATTACAGGATGAATAATCAGTCAGTCAAGTCTATCTATATATATATATATATATATATATATATATATATATATATATATATATATATATATATATATATTACAAATACATATACATATACAGAATGACAGAAGTAAATAGACAACTTAAATTTCATCATTTCATCTGTATAACGCAGTTTTACTCAGTGATTTATACGAATATTCGACAAATTCTTTGCAGAAATGAGTTCCTGAGTCTTGCACAACAATTAACTATGCCTCAAACCCAGGGAGCACACTAACTTTCCAATTTTCAAAGAGGACGAATTGTTGGCCATTCGGAAGGTGAGTCAGCCAGCATCAGATAGCTCAGAACCTTGGCATTCCGCTTTCTTCGGTCAATCGGGTGATTGTGCAATTCACCAGTGAAGGCAAGGAATCCACAGCTTCCCGTTCTGGTCGACTGAGCCCTCAAAAAGGTGTCATCGAGCTGTCAAGCGGTCCATTGAGAAAACTCCCATTGCAACGCGGCAGATCTTGCTGAGGAGCCAGTTAGCTCAAGAACTGCTGTGCGGTACCTTCATCAACTGTGCGCTACATGGGAGAGCAGCCAGGAGAAAACCTCTTAGACCCGCCAACATTCAAAGAAAAGAAGTGGGTTGATGAGATGGCTACCAGACCCTTGGAGTTTTGCAAACTGTCATTTTTTCAGATGAGTCCCAATTTGCTCAATTTTCTGACAGTGAACGCATATCAGCTGGAAACTTCCCAGTCAAGAGTTTTCTTTGAACCGATTGAAGCCAACTGTCAAACATGGTGGTTTTTCAGTGATGGTGTGGGGAGCAATCTGAGCACTGGTCGGTCAGAGCTTGTGGAGTTTGTTGGCAACATCAACTCTACGATACACATTTATATCATTGTGGATGGACGTCACCCTGTCTTCTCACTGGTCAGATGGTCAAAAACACACTGTTCATGGTAGATGAGCTTCATGGCACTGCCAAAAGACAAAAGAATGACAGGACAGAAATGGAATCAATCAACTTCCATGGCCAAGTCAGTCTCTTGAGATGGATCCCATTGAACACCTTGGGCATATTGGATCGAGGTGTGTGGAAAAGGAAATCCAGGAAACCAACATCACAGGAAGAATTGCGAATCCGTTTGCGTGAAGCCTGGGAGAAAGCCCACAAGAAAATTTCAGAACTCGTTTGTTCTTACCTGAAAGAGTAAAAGCATTGAAATATGCAAATGGCAAGTCCCCAATATACAAAAGCATGTATTAAAATGGATCAAATGTACAGTACTTCAAATGTTAAATAAACATACACATACATACATTATATATTATATATATGTACATATATACAAACACATATATGTACATACACACACATATATATATATATATATATATATATATATATATTATATATATATATATATATATACATATATTGTTACGAATTTGAAGCTTACTGCACTCAGCATTCAGGTCCTTATTGAACAGTTATATCGTTAAGGCCTAAGTCACATTTGCTCTACGGCGAGGATACGGCGGCCGTACGCCCTCTGAATTGACAGAAACGTGCGGCGGCCGCAGAGAAACTGAGGTGGCCTCAGGGTGGCCCTACGCCGTTTGCTATCTTTTACAGTCGTAAGGTCGCCGTGGAATTATACGCGGAGTTATAACTTTTTTTCATTTCTACGTTCGCCGTAGCAATTCGACAAGCGAACAAAGAACTGGTAAAAAAAAAAAAAAAATTAACCCATTCGTTACCCCGTCCGTCTGGCCGCACGTTCGCCTTAGGGTCCCCCTGCGGTCCCCCTGCGGTCGCCTTGCGGGCACCTTGCATCTGCCTTGAAAATTCTATGGCCGCCGCAGGAACGCCCTAAGGTCATCGGTGAGACATCAAATCAAGACCATACGGCAACCCCACGTTTTCGGTCTCCACAATTTATAATACGCGCGTGCAGCTACCCAAAAAATAAAAACATGTGTGATGCTACATTGTGTGACCGTGGAAATACTGTGGCCGCCGTATAATTTAGTGGCCGTAGATTTTTGGAGACCCACGGCCGCCGTGGCAAATGTGACCTAGGCCTAAGTACGTGTTTCTAGTTAGTGTCCCGCCTAAGTCTAATGGAATTAAATGTTCATGCGCTGCGGAGTTATTTTGATAGATAGGATTTTTACATCAACGACAACAACGCCCACCTTCACTTCACACGACAACACTCTGCTCGTGGCATTCTTCGTGCCCTCAAGCGCATGCGTGGGCGAAGTCTAACAAAGAGATGGCGTCCCTCTTTAGCAATCGGCAAGGAGCAGGCGTCTCACCCGCCCCGTTTCCGACTCGACACCATCGCCATTACACACGTGGCCGAAGGCGAGGAGGTGGGCGGAGCCACAACGCCTCTGTCAGGACTCCGCCAGAATGGTGGAGTTGCCCGCTTACCGTGGCCTGTCCAATGGAGGACGGCCAGGGAATCGCGCGATGGATCCGACCAATGAGGAGGCGAGTGGCCAGGAAAAGAAGCCCCTCCTGCCTGAGGAAAAGTGTGGTTGTCTGGACCAACGTGGAGTGACGGTGTGCTCGTGCAGGAGCGTTCGCGAGACAGAGTGATCGGGGCGTTCTGTCTGGTGCGAAGAACGTCAAGGTCGCGTCGCCTGGTCGCTTGTGAGCTCGTCGCCTGGTTGCCTTGTCAGCCTCGTCGCCTGGTCGTTGCGTCTGGCCTGCCGGCGTTCTGTCTGATCCACTTCGCGCCGGCTGGCGTCCATCATTGCACTGTGTTGCGGGTTCGAGTCCCGCCAAACGCGATCATCGAAAACCGCACAAGGCGGGGAGGTGCGAGATAGGTTCTCCCTTTCGGCTCACCTCCTCCCGAGCTGAGGCGAATAAAGGCCGCGGCCATCACTTCTTTTGGGTATTTGTGTGTGCGTGTTGTGTGTGTATGTGGGCCCGTCTTCAAGTAGAATTGTTTAAGTGCCTTGTACATACTTGCATTTCTTTTAGTCGGTTTAACTCTGCTCCTTGTGTGTTCCCTTTCCCCCCCCCATTATAAATAAATCCCCTGTTAAATGTATCAGCTCGTTTCTGTGTTTCTTATTGTTTAGCACGGTGCGTGTTGGTGGTTAAAAAGGCGTTGCTGCCGTAGTTGTGCATTTGACCGACGGGACCTCGGTAACCATCCGCTCGGCGTTACGCACGGGTCGAGCACGTAACGGCTTGTCCCGTTCGAGCTCCGTCGAGGGTGTGAATCTCCTGCGGTAGCTCACCACGTGGGCCTCGAGGTATTTTGAAGTTTGGCAAATAACCCTGTACCACGTGGTTGAATTATTGACGATTCGCAGTCCTGAAAGGGACCCGTACCTTCTGAGTTATCGGAAAGGTACCGATCTAGATTCCGGGTGTCGGTGGAGCCGACTCTATGCTCCATATAGCGGTCGTGCTCGCTGCCCCACGCCCGGCCCACAACCAATATATATATATATATATATTATATATATATATATATATATATATATACACATACACAATACATACACACATACATATATATATATATATATATATATTATATGTGCATATATACATACAAAATCCGACGGCGCTCACTTACACTTCCTCACTCATCGCGGTCTGTCGGCGACTGACAGCTTCTGCAGGCGGGAAAATATTCACGCATACGAATTAGGATCGCCTACATACGTGCACCAACCACGCCTCCCTAGCTTCATTGTTTACGCACGAAAAATTAAGGTTGGATATTTTTGAACACACCTCGTATATGTATATGTATTGTATGTGTATGTATTATGTATAATATAATTTATATATAGTATATATATATGTATGTGTATGTTATAGGTACATATATATGTTATGTCTATATACACGATGAGCCAAAACATTATGACTACCTGCCTAATATGCTGTTGGTCTCCGTGTGCCGCCAAAACAGCACTGACCCGCCGAGGCATGGACTCTACAAGACCCTGAAGGTGTCCTGTGGTATCTGGCACCAAAACTTCAGCAGCAGATCCTTCAAGTCGGTAAGTGCGAGGTGGAGCCGCCTTGGATTGGACTTGTCGGTCAAGCACATCCCACAGATGTTCAAGTCAGTTGAGATCTGGAGAATTTGGAGGCCAGGGCAACACTGTGAACACTTCATTCATGTTCCTCAAACCATTCCCAACAATGTGTGCAGTGTGGCAGGGCGCATTATCCTGCTGAAGAGGCCACTGCCATCAGGGAATACCATTGCCATGAAGGGGTGTTACCTGGTCTGCAACGATGTTTAGGTAGGTGACCGTGTCAAATTGACGTCCATATGAATGCCGGCGGACCCAGGGTTTCCAGCAGAACATTGCCCAGAGCATCACACTGCTCCACCGCTTGTAGTCTTCCCACGGTGCATCCTGGTGCCATCACTTCCCAGGTAAACGGTCACACGTACACGGCCATCCACGTGATCTAAAAGAAACGGGTCTCATCAGACCAGACGACCTTCTTCCACTGCTCCAAGGTCCAGTTCCGCGCTCGCGTGCCCATTGTAGGCGATTTTGAGGGTGGGCAGGGGTCATCATTGGCACTCTGACCGTCAGCGCTACGCAGCCCCATACCAGCAGGGTGCGATGCACTGTGGATTGTGACACATTCCTCCCGTGACACCATTAAAATTTTCTCTTACTTGTGCCATAGTAGACCTTCTGTCGTCCGGACTAGATGGGATGACTTCGTTTCCCTCTCAGCATCGATGAGCCTTGGCGCGCCCAACACCCTGTCGCAGGTTTGTGGTTTGTCCCTCCTCGGACCATGTTGGTAGGTAATCACCACTGCTGACCGGGAGCACCCCACAAGCCTTGCCGTTTCAGAGATGCTCTGACCCAGTTGTCTGCCATACAATTTGGCCCTTGTTGAAGTGCTCAGGTCTTTACTCCTGCCCATTTCTCTCTGCATCCAACACATCAACCTCAAGGACTGACTGTTCACTTGCTGCCTAATATATCCCACCCCTTCACAGGTGCCATTGTAACAAGATAATCAATGTTATTCATTTCCCTGTCAGTGTCATAATGTTTTGGCTCATCAGTGTGTGTGTGTGTGTGTGTGTGTGTGTGTGTGTGTGTGTGTGTGTGGTGTGTTGTGTGTGTGTGTGTGTGCAAATTACTGCAAAGTCCTTCTCGGATATATTTACCTCCGACACCGAAGGTGAAGGAGGTTATGTTTCACCCTTTTTGTTCTGATTGTTACTTGCAAAATCACAGATATGCAAGTATATTGGTCAGTCGATTTTTGTTATTCTGTCTGTCTGTCGGTCTGTCTGTCGGTCGGTCTGTCGGTCGGTCTGTCTGTCTGTGGCGTCGTGTCGTCGCGGTCGTCGGTCTGCTGTCTTCGTCTCTGTCGTCGGTCGTCGTCGGTCTCTGTCGTCTGTCGCGCGTCTCTGGTCGGTCTGTCGGTCGGATCTGTTGGTCGGTCTGTCTGTCTCTCTTCTGTCTGCGGTCTGTCGGTCTGTCTGTCGTCTGTCGTCGTCTGTCTGTCGTCTGTCTTCGTCGGTCTGTCAGTTGGTCTGTCGGTCGGTCTGTTGGTCGGTCTGTCGTCTGTGTGTCTGTCGGTCTGTCGGTCGTTGTCGGTCTGCTGGTCGGTCTGTCTATCGCCATGTCATAATTTCAAACTGATCTTCACGAAACTTCATAACATGGTAGAGTTTGTCATAAGGAAGAAGCCTTTTGTTTTTGAGGCCAAAAGGAAAAAAGCGGCCAAGGTCAACAACTAAGGTGGTATTTCTAAAATCCTCATTATTTAATCCCATTGACTTGAAATTGAAGAGGATTACAAAATTAGATCACTGAATTCAACACCAATTATTTTTGGGTCAACATAGGCCAAAAGGTCAACATAGGCCAATTTTTAAAATTGTCAATTTTCATCCGATTCACTTGAAATTCGAAGAGGAGTTGCATATTTGGTCATTGAATTCAACCACATTATTTTTTGAGGTCAAATTTGTTTTATGGATTTCGCAAGTTTCGTGCTCTGCATGACGTCTTCTTCTTGTTTGTCTGTGCGCAGGATATCTCAAAAGGTTGTGGACGGATTCGGAAGAAACTTGGTGGACACGTGGGTGTATGAAAAGGATGAAATGTTTCAATTTTGGTGAAGATCCGAATCCGGATTCATAATTTTAAAAGTGATTCTTCACCATTGAGAGAAAGGGCTAAGCTAATTATTTGCATGATGTTCAAAAAGTTGTGGACGGATTATTGAGG
>CM068955.1:53688901-53699374 GCA_035128595.1 Eptatretus atami
TGCAATGGGGAGTTTTCTCAATGGACCGCTTGACAGCTCGATGACACCTTTTTGAGGGCTCAGGTCGACCAGAACGGGAAGCTGTGGATTCCTTGCCTTCACTGGTGAATTGCACAATCACCCGATTGACCGAAGAAAGCGGAATGCCAAGGTTCTGAGCTATCTGATGCTGGCTGACTCCACCTTCCGAATGGCCAACAATTCGTCCTCTTTGAAAATTGGAAGTTAGTGTGCTCCCTGGGTTTGAGGCATAGTTAATTGTTGTGCAAGACTCAGGAACTCATTTCTGCAAAGAATTTGTCGAATATTCGTATAAATCACTGAGTAAAACTGCGTTATACAGATGAAATGATGAAATTTAAGTTGTCTATTTACTTCTGTCATTCTGTATATGTATATGTATTTGTATATATATATAATATATAATATATATATATATATATATATATATATATATATATATATTATATATAGACTTGACTGACTGATTATTCATCCTGTAATGATTAGTTACATGACATTATTCATGAATGAGCATCTATGTGGTCACCGAGATCTAAAACTTTACACATAATTAAGACAGGTAAGTTTTGAAGATAAAAGAACAAAGCTACAATTCGTGCTTGGTGTCAAGGCAAAGACTGAGTTATAATTCACAAGCAAAGCCATTCGCTCTGCCACCGTTGGTAACTCAGTTTGAGAAATCCCCTTCAAGCAAGGAAAATGGGGTCACTATTGCAGCCAATTTATCCAGGCTTACTGCCAAAGCACGAATGCATATTGGAACCGAACTCAAGGTTTTACGATGGAGGTGGCAGCGGGGGTGGGGGGAGGAAGGGTAGATGTGCGAGCCGCTTGTCATGAGCAAGAAACAGGAGCTGGAGTGACTAATTTTTTTTTAATGTAGACTGCCGTTAGAGTACTGTACAAACAAAAACTCCGAAATCCTACCAAGGGAAACAACATGCATGTTTTGCGCCAGCACCATGTGTCGGTTACCCTCCGTACCTGAAAAATCCCATGAAGCATATGAATTACCTGGTCAATTGGTTGAGAGTGCAGAAGCTGCTGCCCATACAGTTTCCACACTTTATGATAGCAAGTAGTGTAACTTGGTGTCAAGGTGCCTCCTATGAAGACGAGAGCACTTGCTTAGCCACAATCTAGGCAGGAGTTTTGAAGAAGTTCAGGGTGCCGGCGATAACTCACTATTTACTACCCTGTTATGATTCTCTAAAGGACACCATGACCATCTTTAATATCCACCAATTAATGCTGGCAGACAGGATGCCCAGTTTAACGT
The DNA here is from genome assembly GCA_035128595.1 of Eptatretus atami. NCBI lineage: Eukaryota > Metazoa > Chordata > Myxini > Myxiniformes > Myxinidae > Eptatretus > Eptatretus atami. Next base: position 53,690,205 of record CM068955.1, read on the forward strand.
CCGAGGGACAGTGCACGTATTGATGAATCGCCCACCTGAAAAACACCAGGTTGGCAGTTTATAGCTGTGTCGACCATCAAAACCAGGTTAGAGAGCTCGGAGGTCAGTGTGCACACATCTAGGCAATCCTCCAAAGAGCATAGTGAATGTGGTGTTAATGTGTAAATAATTCATCGTGCACTTGCTTTTTGGAATGGCACCATAAACATGCTGCGTTATGCTGACCAATAAATGTTTGTTTTCTCCATCTGTCTCTTTGTCCATCCCCACTTGTAACTTTTCATTGATGACATGCCCTGCCAGGCTAACTCAGAATATGCAACTCCACGAGGTTGATTGTGCTTGCATTGACTGTCCGTCCTGCTGCTTGAGCTGAAAGTGAGATTTTGTGATCGATGATGTAACATAACTTGTGTCCTGCTTCTCGAGATCTATGGTCATGGTTATTGGATCGATATACCAGGTATTACCAGGTTACGTGTTTGAATGGTATGATGATAATATTAACTGTGTTGGTCGTTAAAACCCTTTGTGTCATGTGTTGTTTGATTTCAAAATGTTTGTTATGTTTTTGTCTTTTCTAACCATTCCCTTGGAGTTTGCTGCTCACAGAAACGTTTCATGCATCCATTCCTGTGTCTCTTTGCATTTATCTCTTCTTGTTTGCTATCCCGGTATGATTCTGTCTCAGCGCTTGTACAGTACATATCTGTCCATGGTTTATTGCATCACTGTTGGAGGGCGTTTTTGTGTTGCTATCTGTTAATGTATTATAACTTTTAATGCCGTCTTGTGGAATATTCTGATGGTAGAATATCCCCTCCAGTTTTAACCATCCATGATACCTCCTCCAACCAATCTCTATGAGATCCACTTCTCCCAACTTATATATAGTGGCTGAAGTTTAAGAATTGGAACCACAGAATTGTAGTAATCACATAATCAGGGACACATGCTCAGTTCCAGCGTAAATCACTAAGAGCTGTAGCTTCAACATAAATGTGCTTCTTGTTCAACAGATATTCCAACTTTAATTCTTCATTCTCAATGCTGTTTGACCTTCGCCAGAGTCTCAGACACTGAGACTGTGTCGAAGGTCACAGAGATCCACCTTCACAAAGATCTCATCCTTCTGCATTCCGTTCGTTCATTTTCACAAAATTGAGTTCTTTGCTCTATCATTCATTTCAAGCAATGCCAGAGTCACACACAACAGGTTTCCCATTCCCTCCAGCCTTGTAACTTCTCACCATTTCCTATCTTTTCAATGTTTTTTTCCCCATTTCCTTCAGTCCCATATCAAGATATTTGAATGTTCTTTCCTTTGGAGCAACTGCAGATCTAATACCGGCTTCTTTATTTGGGTTCAATGCTAGAAACGTGTGGAAGGATGAGACACAACCAGCCCAACAAAGCAGTCTGCATGGTACTGACATGATATGGAGCCAAGAGCAAGATGCAAACATTTTATGAACTGCAAGCAATTTGAAGATCTTGCATGTTAAGGTGCCGAAGTTTCAGGACAGATTGATGGAATGCACAACTTGCTGAAACAGATCTGGGCATACCATGATTGCCCCAAGCTTGCTTGCTGCATATTCTCCTCTCCTCCCCTTCCAAGCTCTGTTTTGATTGCAGATACCAGCAGGTTGACCTTGAGCGGGATTTGTAACGTAATAACGTAAATATTATATTATGGTCAAACTAACCTATTTACACTCTCACGGTCAATAACTTATACTCCAGCTTTTGTACAATTGTGTCTTATTTGGTTGCATCTTCTTGCATCGTGTTGTTCTTCATTACTGGAGGCTTGTACTGTATGATATCTCAACCTAAAAAGCATCTTTAAATATCTGATACCTTTATATACTGTGCCTTCAGAAAGTGTTCAAACCCCTCGACTTTTGTCACATTTTTTTGTGTTACAGCCTGAATTTAAAATGGATTAAATTTAAATTTTTTGTCACCGATCGTCACAAAATACCCCATAATGACAAAGATGTAAAAACATGTTTTTGGATTTTTTTTACAAATCAATTAAAAATGAAAAGCTGAAATTTCTTACATCAATAACTATTCAACACCTTGAGTCAATACTTTGGAGAAGCACCTTTAGCAGCGATTACAGCTTCGAGACTTCTTGGGAATGTCTGCATCAGCTTTGCACATCTGTATTTGGGGATTTTCTCCCATTCTTCCTTGAAGATTTGCTCAAGCTCTGTCAAGTTGGATGGGGAGCGTCGGTGAACAGCAGTCAAGTATTTCCACAGATTCTCAATGGGATTAAAGTCTGGGATTTGGTTGGGCCACTCAACGTCTTTCACATTCTTGTTCTGAAGCCATTCCAATGTTGCTTTGGCTGAATGTTTGGGGTCATTGTCTTGTTGGAACATAAATCTTCACCAAAGTCGAAGGTCTTTTGCACTCTCAAGCAGGTTCTCCTCAAGGATTTTCCTGTATTTGGCTTCATCCATTGTTCCCTCTATCCTTACACGTCTCCCAGTACCTGCTGCTGAAAAGCATCGCGATAGCATGTTGCTGCCACCACCATGCTTCATGGACGGGATGGTGTTATATGAGTGATGAGCTGTGCTCAGTTTCCGCCAGACATAGCGCTTTGCATTCAGGGAAAAGAGTTCAATTTTCATCTCATCAGACCACAGAATCTTTGCCTCGCGTTCTCAGAGTCTTTCACATGCCCTCTTGCAACCTCCAGGCATACTGTCATGCGGCATTTTCTCAGGAGTGGCTTCTGTCTGACCAATCTCCCATGAAGCCTAGATTTGTGAAGTGCTGCAGAGATTGTTGTCCTTCTGGCAGGTTCTTCCATCTCAACCAAGGAACTCTTTGGTTTTGTCAGAGTGGTCATTGGTTCTTAGTCACCTCCCTGACAAAGGTCCTTCTTGCCCGGTTGCTCAGTTTGGTCGGATGGCCAGCTCTAGGAACAGTCTGGGAAATTCTATATTCTTTACATTTCCTTATGATGGAGCTCACTGTGCTCTTGGGACCTTTCAACACTCCAGAAATTGTTTTATGCCCTTCCCCAGGTCTATGCCTCCTCACAATTCTATCTCAGAGCTCTACGGACAGTTCCTTAGATTTCATGGAGGAGTTTCTGCTCTGACATGCACCGTCAACTGTGGGACCTTATATAGACAGGTGTGTTTCTTTCTAAATCATGTCCAGTTAATTGAATTGGTCACAGGTGGACTCAAATCAAGTTGTAGAGACAACTCAAGGATGATCAAAGGAAATTGGATGCACCTGAGCTCAATTTGCAGTGTTTTAGCAAACGGGTTGAACACTTCTTGACACAAGACATTTCAGCTTTTCATTGTTAATTGATTTGGAAAAATTTCTTAAAACATGTTTTCACTTTGTTCATTATGGGATATTTTGTGTAGGTTGGTGGGAATTTTTTTTTTAAATTCAATCCATTTTAGATTCACTTTGTAACACAACATAATATGACAAAAGTCGAGGGGTGTGAGTACTTTCTGAAGGCACTGCATCACCCTTTATTACCTCCACCCCTCCCTTCCTTTCCTCCCCTCGCATTAAAATTATCATTCTACATTTTGCGATATATGCCTTTGATTTTATTTTTTAACATTCTGACATTTGTGTGGAATTTTCTTCACATCCCTTTATATATAATCTTGGACCTCAACCTGATTTTCATTTTAAACGGCATCATAGATCACGAGTACTCCTAACACTTTGCTCCTGTCATCCTGCAGTGTTTCCTTTACAGTTTATATGTAGCAATCTTCGAGTCCCCCTCAGGCCGATAGTCATAAATCAATTGTCATTCTTTCAAGATGCTTTCCCTGCACATGCACACACAGTCACACACACACACGCACATGCGCACACGCACAACACACACACACCCACACACACACACACACACACACACATTGATGAAGGTGGATACTTTGAGACCTGATATGGCTCCATTCCATCTCCTGAAACCCACCATGTGTAGTGATAGTATCCAATAACAGCAACTTGCATGCACACACACTTACACACATATGGCGCAGCACATTCATATATACATGCACACCTGGAGGTAGATACTTTGAGAGATTGATCTCATTGCCACTTCGATGATGCAGGAGGAAATGGAGTACGGATAAGGAGACAGATTGGTCCATGAGTCATGGTTCCTTTCTGGGGAGTAGATTGATGCTTTGGGACTAGGGATGGCTCCGTTCAGTTTTAGAGACTTGCAAGTGGAGATAACGACCGGTAGTGTGGCACACACACACACACACACACACACACACACACACACACACACACACACATCGTGATTCCACATACACATGCCCGATTGTGATTGCACATGCACATGAATCATGATTATATTGTACATATATACACAAACATATTGATATTTGATTACACACATTTACACATGATTATACATATTATACATGACATATTACACACACACACCAAAACCACACACACACACACACACACACACACACACACACACACACACACACTGGCCATTGGCCTTCCAGCCACCTGCTAATTTCCATGTCTTTCTGTAATGTCGTATTGTCTATCTTACGAGCAGCTACCAATTCAAAGTAGCAATTAGCACATTTTGAGGTTGCTAATACAACCTTGTAATTTTACTTTCAATGGCCTTCCTATTTAATCTCTCCTGATTAAATAAATGCTGCCTCCCTCATTTTCTCCAGCATTCAATCATCAAGGATTTATTTACTACATCTATTCAGTCTGCCCTTCTTGACATGTTGTTAATTCATTCTTTCTATAAACAGCACAGCATTTTGTGTTTGCAATCTCACCTGAATACAAAATGATCCGAAGTTGCGTGTAATCCTATCCACATTATCAAGTATTCATTCCATCGTTTAACGATGGACTGAATTTGCTTCTTAAATTTATTATCTTTCTCTTTTACAAGACTCTTTTTACAAGGACATAGAAGGCTATAAAATCGGTGAAAGAGTCTGTCGAAGGGAGTTAATTTTAGGTTTGGTTTTATTTTGGTTTTTGGCATGTCAACCCATGGGACATCCATATGACATGGAGGAACATCAACTTGGCACCATGGCCATGTGTGACCAAATCATATTCATTTTCAAATCTATTTTTGTACATAGACTTGAGGCTCATGGAGGAGGTACAACACAGAATGGACTAGAACATAACAGAACAAAAAGAACAGTGAAAATAGAGGAAGGAGGGGACACACCCAAACAGGATAGCAGAGGGATAAGTGGATGTGGAGAAGAATGAGAGCAAGGGGAGGATGACACAAGGTGTGAACAAACTGGATATAGGTGCAATCTCTTAATCACAGAAGTGAAATGGAAAACTGGGGAAGAAGCAGAAATGGGGGAAAAAAGTGTTTCTGGGGGAAAAAAACCTGCAAATGAGTACTTAACAGTGTCAACACGGGACTTTCAAAATGACGTATAAATCCTAATGAAGCCTTTTTGCGCACGCGCTGTGTGCGCTTTCATCGACTTGCTTCTGCTCGGGTGAGCACTTTTAACCTGTCGTTGCTGGTACGAAATCTTTAAGTGAAATCGTCGATTAAACATAATTTTCAGCATTTAAATGAAAATGTCTGCATCGGAGTAGCAACCCATCCAGAACTGTACTCCTTGCCAATGAAACTTCCTCGGCAGCCTTCTGCGCCTTAACAATGCGAAAGGAATGGTGTTATTATTACTAGCAGATACCCATCTATGTATGGGGGACAGGACGGATCACAATACTCGGTTACGGTAGTTTCTTTGGATGTTTTGCGCCACATCAACAAGCTCGGTTCATATTGGTGGCGTGTCTGGGTGCCCATGGTGACGTTTGAGACGCGGTCGCTTTAGATTGTTGGCCTTGACACATTGTGCCGGATGAGTAACACGAACGATTTGACGTATTCATCGTTTCTATATTACCTCCATCAACAGATTAACAACATGGCAGGATAAAAGTTGTAAATGCTGAGTTGAACAAACGTCCTGAACTCATTGACTTAGTTAAGTAAAGCACGTCGTCTGGGATCCGGCCGTCGGTTGGCCGCCGAACGCTGCTGATTGTGACGTCATCGATTCCCTCTTTGAAAATTCTATCTATATTCGATTTTTTTGAATCCGCATCACCTGCGTAAATACAGGAACATATGTGAAGATTTCGGAAGTATGAACAGAATATGTTCTGAAAAAAGTTTGTTAGAAGTTCCAGGTTTACCCCATTATATTATGATGAAATTAAAGTGTGGCAACTTCAAATGGCTAACAATGATTGTTCTGTTCCTGGATTCAAATTTGCTTTAAAAAAATGTAGTAAATACGAAAAATATCCGTGGATGAGAGGTGTCGAGTTCTTACTGTTTCCTGTTAATACAAGTGAGTAGTGATAGTGGATAAAACACACCACACACACCACACACACACACACACCACACACACACACACACACACACACACACACACACTTCTTTTGGCAGTATATACAAAAATCTAGTATGATTTATTTTGTGGCCCTGGAACCAAACAATTTTTTTTCGAACAGCCCCCGCATCTCCTGCCCCCCAACATGATTAATAGTAAGTATCATCATTTTTAAAAAGTTGATTTTAAACTTACCCTGTGCATTCACAATCCCCAGATATGTCATTCCCATTGGTATTCAAAAGCACCCAAACCAGGATACAGTGTCTCCCTCAGGGAAGTCTTCCTGGTACATCTCGCGAAGACATAAATAATACCCGGAACAAATTGTGAAGGTGGCTCTTTGTGTATTTATGTCACAAAGATGTCCTTTCTCGAAAGGTTTGTTACCGTTACTTGGTCATGATGCACATCATCATCTTTCCAATTGCAGACCTCCATTAAATAATTAACCAAGCCTGCCATGTTCACATTAGGCATTCCAAAAAGTTCAATGTCCACTCACTGGTAACGATTCGTCGGGGGGTTGGGTAGCACACGTCCGTCCACTCGGGCCTTGTCCTGGCCAACATCGGCAGGAGTTTGCAATATGGGTAGCTGCCATTTTTGTGAGCAAGTGAAATAGTTATTCAAGTCTTTCTTTGTGTTGAGGCATCGCCCTTTCTCTCAGGTGCTTTTACAAGTATTTTTGGCTTATTTTAAAAGCTTTGTAAGCCATTTCAGGTAATAATCCTTATCTCATACAAACGATATACTTTAGGGTGCCCCAAACACCGCTGTATCTATGGGTTTCTGTGCATGCATGCCGAGCATTCTGGGGTGGATTATGTCATTTTGAAAGTCCCCCATTGACAATGCTTTTATGATAAAGGCTGATGGGCTAAGTGTATGCCTGGTGATGGTTTAATGGTTCAGGTGGTGGGCTTGGGATCCAAGGATCCTGAGTTCTAATCCTGCTTGGCTGTCGTAATACCAGGTGGGGTTGACTCTGCCTGTCATCCTTCTGAGGTTGGCAAAATGAGTACCAGTTTGCTGGTATCCTGTGTTGGAGTGGTGACCTGTCCAGGATTGTGCCCGATAGCCCAGGAGACTGCTTAGGCAGTACCAATGCTCTGCCCAGAGCATGGTTGCAATGGATGGATGGATGAGCTAAATGTGAAGCTTGTGAAAAAAAAACACATGTTGCATAAGACACATTTTACTTTATGTGTTGTTTAAAGTACTTGTTTGTGGGGCACTTGCCATGCATAAAATGTTTGTACAAAGCCTCACCTATACTTCAACAAATCCACAGTTCAGTGTCCTTTGCCATGGAAAGTGTCCACAATTTTTTTTTCTTTTAGTTGCAGGCTCCTTGAAGAGCAGGGTGATGGAGGGTATGAACTGGCAGTAGGGCAACTCTTGGACAAAATAAGCAAGGAAATGAAAGAACAGAAAAATAGTGGAAAGAGATGGGAAGGAAATACTGCAACCCACAAGTACGAGGGAGCGTTTAGGAAAGGTTATTGGAGTTAATAAAGATTGTGGTTAAGGATTGTGAATGGCATGACATCGTGGTGCAATACCTTGAATCTCTGGAGGGAAGAGTAGAATAGCACAGCTTCTGGAAGGCGGTTCCATAGACGGGATAAGCGAGGAACAAAAGAGTTGAGGTGTGCAATCATTATTGATTTTGGAAGTTTAACAAGGATTTGGTTACTGGAATAACAAGTACATCATGGATTTGATTGTGAGGGTCGGAGGGCTGAGATAGGGAGCTGGACCAGAGGAGAGGTGGTGAAAATCAGAACAGAGAGGCCGTAGGTAAATATTCTGCATAAAATCTAACTTGAATTCATTGTGATAAAGCTGTAAGGTAAACATGGTAACTAGGACTCCATCAAACGACAGAAAATGCCATCAGGGGAGGAAATGAAGACGTACATGTAATTATATGTCACTAATAATTGTTCACGTGAGCCCCAAGGTGCATCTCCAAGGGATATATTATTTATTTAACTCTGAAACAAGTCAGAGTTTCATAATTGATTGACAGCATTTGAAGAAGAAAAAAAATACAGTTCCTGTACATACATTTCATGACACTTTATATTACTTATTTTATGGGGAGAAAGGAATTGAAAAAGAATTGTTTTATTCCCAGAACTGGAACATGAAAATTATATCTCATCGTGAGATTAGGGATCTTTACATAAAAACGACAAAATGATGTTCATCACAAAATTAATTTGTTCGGAAATCTGGAGAGGAAAGGTAGAAATAACAGAAATGGAGAACAATTGCTTCATATTTATACTCTTGCTTCTTTTGCCTTGTCATGGTGTATATCTAACTTATCAGCGGTCTATTCTGCAACGGTCTGGAATTATTGGATAAATTCCGACAGCTTTAGGGTTCAATGGGATTATAGTTTTGAGCGTGTAAATGCAATGAGCGGCAAACAGCCAGTTCAAAAGCTCCAGGACGTGAAGAATGTTCCTTGAACTGCACATTTTATCTGATGCACTTGCTTCAGACCAAAGAAACTGCAGTGGAAGAGAAAGTGCAAACAGTGTGTTGGTTGAGATAGGCACGGAACATCAAACACGATCACACGACGGTGCCAGGACCTAAGGCCGCATTACGTGTTCAAGTTCAAGATATGATGACAAAACGATGATGTTCATGGAAAAATCATCGCGGCGCCATTATTTTCAAACTGAGATCGGCTTTGCAGAAATGCTG
>CM068955.1:53702424-53719541 GCA_035128595.1 Eptatretus atami
AACAGGATTTGCATATCAGGTCAATGAATTTAACACCAATTATTTTTCAGGTCAACGTCAGCCAAAGGGTCAACACAGGGCAAATTTCTAAAATTGTCAATTTTCATTCGATTGACTTGAAATTTGAAGAGAGGTGTTGCATATTTCTTCATTGAATTCAGCCACCTATTATTTTTGAGGTCAACATAGGCCAAAAGGTCAACATAGGTCAAAGGTCAACAACTAAGGTGAAATTTCTAAAATCCTCAATTTTCATCCCATTGACTTTAAATTTGAAGAGGATTTGCATATGTGGTAATTGAATTCAACCACCAATTATTTTTTAAGGTCAAATTTGTTTTATGGATTTCACAAGTATTGTGCTCTGCACATGTTTCTTTGTTTGCTTGTTTGTGAACAAGATATCTCAAAAAGTTGAGGACAGATTCAGACGAAATTTGATGGAGAGCTTGGGTATGTGACACGGATGAAATATTTAGATTTTGGTGACGATCTGGATTTGGATCCGATAATTTTTTAAGTGATTTTTCATCATTGAGAAATAGGGCCAAAAACGACAAATTGCAGGATATCTCAAAAATCTATAATTCAATTGAAATAAAATAAAGATTTTAATGGTTGTACAAAAAAACCTTTTTTTAGGAAGTTTACCACCGTTGATGCACAGTCTTTTACACCACCCTATCTAACACGTTGCACGAGATGTTCGTCGCTGTTGTATGTGTCCATTATGACGTCCTTAAAAACAGTAAGTTTCCTGTTTGGAATGATTTTCAATTTTGTTTGACTGCCATACAGACAGACAGAGTAAAAGATTACCTTACTCCTCTGCGTGCATGCACGATCAGGACGATATTCCGTACAATTTGACAATTTCATAATCAAAGTTCTGCTAAACTGCAGATTCATGTTCCGATTCATGTTCCAATTCGTGTTCTGCAGTGTTCAAAATATTAAATTCAATTGAAATTAAGTAGTTCCTCAATCATTGACTGACGTCTGCAAACAGACAGAAAAAAAAAGATAGACAAAGTGAACCAATTGCTTAACCCTGCTTTTCACTTCGCACGCGCTGAGTAAATATCACCACATGGGCTGGATCAAAACATGTCACAGGCCAGATCCGGCCCTCAGGCTGGAGGTTCATTCCCATGCCTACTCGAAATCATTACCCAGATATGAGCATCGCACTTGCATCAATCACATACACCATGAGTCCTTTATTAGTCCCCTACTGGTTTCACCGGAGGGCACTAGAGGTTTGCTCTCCGTCTGTCCATGCGTCTGTCCCACCTTACAAAAAAATTTTTTTAAATAAAATATCAAGGCTCGTATGAGAGCTAAGACACAGAACGTACAACAAGGGCAGCAGGAGACGAGTGGCAGAAGAGGGAAGGAAAAACCAGTGTGGAACAGAGACATGAGGAGATCTATGGAAGGGAGAGGGATGGGCCGGGGTACATGGGGTAAACAAGATGGACACTACAGGGACTTTCAGGAAGGAAAGCAGGGAATTTGAACGAGGTGGGCTTGGGTAGATTGATGGGAGTAGAAAAGGCCTGTGGTTCTTCAGACTTTTCCCCATACCCATTAACATATTCAACTGAAACTCAGTGCATGGCTTTATTATGAGACGTTACAGAACAGGTTCGATTTTTAGGGCGTTTCGTCAATTTTTCAGAGTTATGCCCTTTTTGGACTAAGAAAATATCACATCGGTGGTGGACGTGTTTTGCAAAGCAATTCTCACTCTCATTTCATCTTCCATTTCTCTCCTGAATTGTTTTTTTTCCTTCTTCATATCCCTATTTATATAATTTATCTTTATGCTTGCTTTTTTGCTTTCTTTATAGCAAGTGGAACAGAAATCCTCAAGTTCCCACCCCTTTTCATCGTCACCATGTTATCTCTTTATTTGTTTCTCCATTTGTGATTTTATGTTAAAATAAATAAAAATAATAATTAAATAACAGGTCTGTGAAAGAGATGTACACAATACGAGTTGAATTCCTTCTCTTTTCTCTTCCCCATATGGCACCCCTTGCCACTTCCCCCCACAACAGCAAATCAGCTCTCAAGTGCAAGCTGCCGGCAGGGCTGCACTCTACTTGATTGGCGGGAAGTAGAAAGTTCATCCGTGCTTTTACGTCCCTTCTTGCGGCAAATGTGAGCTATCGGTTGCCATGGTGCTTCCTGATTGCACTCTTTAGCAAAGTAAAAGGGAACAGACGGGCAGGCTATCATTCTCTGATCGAGCAACATATCGAGACCACAACTGCTGAAATCGAAGGTCACCAATTTCCACCACTCCACATTGTGCTCTGTATTTTCCTAGCAATAAAAGCATGCTATATGGAAATATGGATGGTAATTATATTATTTGTTGCTCTTCTTGTTTACTTCGATTTCCTTGTCATTTTTAAGGCTTGGCAATACTATATTAACAAATCGCGTTTCAATAATCTCTGACACATGCCAAGCTGACATTGGCGCACGCTGGACACGTTCTCATTGGAATGCGTTGATGTACATCTCAGGGGTTTTATAAATGAGACGGTGCACCATTAATCATGCAAAACATCAGTGCTAAGGACGAACAAACAGTAATTTTCATGTTTGTTTGTTTTTTTAATGCTAGTACACAATTTGCAATAAACAAGCGGTTGCACTAATCAAATGATGATGTTTGCTTGAGAGTTTGCCTCCGCCGTGTCGATTGACAACCCTGAAAAATGAGTTAAAGCTTTAGAATGGGTTTGACTCATTCCAGAGAATGTTACAGTGCAGGTAAAGAGAGCTGAGTTTACAACAATTGGCCTGCAGTCTCCAGCACAGGTGCCTTCAGGTACCAAATGATTCACCACATTGTGCAGGTGCATTTCTCTGAAGTCCATGCGGTATTCAGATTGGGGCTCGATAAATACATCTCGGCCATTTTGTTGCCTTAGTGACCATATATTTATATATAATATCATTAAATGTGGAGAGACTGTGGTTGGGGGGGTGGAGAAGGGGGGGGTATCCATTTTGTTCACCCCCTGATTCCTCCTCTTGCCCTCATTCTTTCTCACCAAAGGATCTCTCTTTTTTGCCCTTCATCCCTCTAGTTAGTGTGTTTCACGTCTCTCTTTCTCCTATTTATTACCACCGCCAAATGCAATGGATGGAGGAAATGTTTTCACCCCCGTCTGCTTGTCTGTTTGTTACTTGCAAAATCGAAGATTCGCAAGTATATTGGTTGGTCTGGTCTGTGATTCTGTCTGTCTGTCTCTTTGTCTCTATCTCAATAGTCTACAGGTCATGATTTTAAACCCACCCTTCACAAAACTTCGCAAAATGGTAGAGTTGGTCAAAAGCTATAAGCCTATTTCCTTTGAAGTCAAAAGGTCAACAACTTTGCCAAATTTCCAAAATCATCAATTTTCATCCGATTTATTGAAATTTAAGGAGGATTTGTACATCAGATCAGTGAATTCAACCAATTATTTTCGAGGTCAACACAGGCCAAAAGGTCAACAAAGGTCAAAAATTTCGGTGGAATTTCGAAAATTCTCAATTCTCATCTGATTGACTTGAAATTCGAACAGCATTTTCATATCTGGTCACTGAATTCAACCACCACCTATTTTCATGGTCAAATTTGTTTTCAGGGGATTTTGCAAGTATCGTGCTCTGTGCGATGTCTGTCTTGTTTGTTTGTGTGCAGGATATCCCCCCCCAAAAATTTTTTGATATCTAGTTTTGTTCTGTTATGTCCTGGTCTGTTCTATGTTCTATCTCTTCCATGAGCCTCAACATTGTATTCAATTTTTTGAATCGCAGAGTGTGCCGTCCCTCAGATGGTCATTAAGCTGGGTGTCGCGTCGACCAGTATTAGCTGGTAGATGTTAAATACCCCTACAGTGTCTTTTGTAAAGGGGGGGTGTGAGTTATCCTTGACAGCGTGGACAAATTACGAATTGTTGTCACCTTCAGTCGAACGTCAGCCTTGACAAACCAATTCGTGAAAGACTTTGGACAAAGCTTTCTACGTTCCACCCCAAAATAATTGGAGCTGATAACGTAGCAGTAGTAGTCGTAGACATTAGCAGAATCATATAAATAAAAATTGTGTTTTTATTATTACATGACATACAAACTGCCATTTGCAGTTTATCCTACAGTGTGTTTTTTTTTTTAAGGACAGCGAACTCTTCCTTGTTTAACTAAGTCACAGCTTGTTGGGAGGTGCCACCACAGGGATACCTCTTTCACTCTTATGAGGAGGCGATTGTATGACGGTATCCTGGTTAAGTTCCTTGTTATAGTTTGCAGTATAATTAATAATGATAGTGCTTTTTTCGTTTTTTCCATGAACATGATGGGCCAAATTACCATGTGCATCAATTTTCCCTTCATTAATTTCAACATGCTTCGCGATGCAACACGGCCTTCTGGCACTGCACTGGACCAATTGTGGCCACAGGCTCATCCTGTGGCGGCGAAGCTGCATGAAGCATTTAATTGGCAATGTACGGCCATTTGTCCTACTTTCTTGTCTCTTAATCATTTACTCCATGTGTCATTGTCTTCCATGAGTCTTCACATACACACACACACACACCTAAATCTGGTAACAGAAAGAGAGAACAGTTCAAGGGAACTTTCCAAATAAAAGATAACTGAGCTTCATGATTACTCATAATATGACTTGGGTCCAAACGTGTTCACAACAGTTGTTCGTGTCTTTTACCCATCGAGGTAAATCTAAGCTCATGAGGTAGGAAGCCACAACACAGCAGAATCAACTTAAAAGAAACAAGTTGAGTGAAGAACATGGGGAAGGGGGGGGGGGAAGTCATAACCCATAGTGCGTGTGCTTCGAGGTAATTCAAGCTGATAGAAAATTATATTCACCAGTTCGTTCTGCCGGTTCTCCATCGTTTGTTGACGTTCCTCATGAGAAGCTGCATGCACCACTTGGCAAGATTCCTTTAGTGCTTTGAGTAGGGATTTATGTACCTGCCATCATGTTTATTTTCTGTTCATGTCGATAGGAATCTCTCCATAACAATATGTGGAGATCCTTGGTTTGGTTTTGTCATCATATTCATGATGGAATTACATCGAAAAACAAAAATACATAAAAAAATCTCCACTTCTTTACTCTATCAATGTTCATGGAAACCATTTTCCATGAACAAGGCCATTGTAGTGTCTCTGTTGTTTTCTTCCTAATCAAGATGGCGTCATATTCACATTCCATTTAAGCTATATTCCACCGAATATCTACATCCAATTTCCTTAATGTACACTTACTTAATATCCTCATCCAGTTTAATAATGAAGTTGCACAACCATTCCATTTACTCACTCCATCACAGGGCTCACCATAACCTCAGCACAAAGACCCGATCTTGTGCAATAGGGAATCTTGAACTCTCGCACAATTGTCAATGAGACAACTAGCTCATTGCATCTCCCAAAGAGCGTGCAGCCATCACCTCTTACTGGTGCCGAAACACCACTTTTATACAGTCAATTGCCTTTGCGATGATAAAGCATACAAACATGCACCTGATAGCCAAACACGTTACCCATGAGATCATATGCAAGCCCACACAAGGGATTTTACCGTAGATGCAAGTTTCCATGGTTGATGGAAGGAAGATGGAGTTTGTCAATGTCTTTGAAAAACAGAAAAGACCAACAGCTGCTTGGTGGCCCATAAATCCAACTGGAAACATGTAGCCTCTTCCCTTTCATAGATGGAACGATTTGGAGAAAGAAAATGGAAGGGCCGGAGAGACAGCTGGGGCATCCGTGATATACACAAAGCTTGTAATCTGGAAAGGCATGGGCTATGCCGCAAAGCCATTCTATCTAGTGTTTAGCTGCTGCCCTTGTTTGAGTGGTGCCGTGCTTTAATGGCGAAAGCCACACTTAACCCCTAAACTCTTTCCCATGAGCCTTCAATTCTCATCACATTTGCCACATTCACTAACACTACAATTCTTAAAGTAGATCGGCATTGGAGAGTGGATGTATCTATTGAATGAGGCATTGATGGGGATGTAATTCAATAAGGGACGGGAGGTAGAAGATGACAGGGATGAGGGTGGGGGATGCCTTTCAATCATTGGCAATCCAAAATTCTCTGCTTGAGAACTGTCTAAAAATGTGCAATCTAAAATTATTTTTTCATAGAAATGCCAAATTACATTGATGTCACGTACTTTATGTTATTGGAACATGCTCTGTTAAACTGAATTTGGGATTTTCTTTCCCCTGTAGATATTTATGCTCGAGCTCTTTAAGAGGTGCCGTAATGGTTAATCAGAAGCTTGAAGTGTTAAAACAAATTTTGCAGGTAATTTGGCTTCAAGGTGTTTTTGACTTTAGGCTCTTGGTTACCACTCTATGTACATGAGAGAAAAAAGAAAAAATGAGAAAAATAAACGAGAGCCTTGCACATGAGAGAAAAAAGAATTATCAAGTCTGCTCATTGTACTTATTCAGGTTAGGGGGAAATTATATGTATTGTTACGTTTGAGGGGATATGTATTCGATAGTTGATAATAATTGGCCGAGAACATGTGCTCAAGTAGCTTAGAACATTCTTTGTAAATCAGGGATTCATTAGAGTGAAGTTGTCTTGTTATTATGCCTTCCGTGTGAGGGACAGTATTGACATAGGCATAAGCAGAAGAGCGTTATTTGTTTGTGCTCTCTGTGAACCAGGCGAGGTGCTCGGTGGGGGTGATATCAGAAGGGATTATTTTGGACGTTTGCATCCCATGTGCAGAATTTTAAGACTCCTCGCGGCCCGCGATGGTCGGGAGATTCCAATGCTGACACGGTGTTCTTGTGGCATCACCCTGGAGGCGATGACATGCTCCATCAATGGCTGGTCCCGACGGTGAGCAAAGGATGCTTGGGAGCAGTGGGCGTGGCCACAGGGAAGGTGAGAAAAGAGACCACCCACAAGAGTGGGAGGTCAGTTGAATTGAGTGAAGCTTGTTTGTTGGGGAGGATGGAAGCTCCATTAGAGTTGGGGCTGTGAGCCAGGGCCTACTCATGTGCTGTCATCTTTCTCTCTCTCTTGTGTCTGCTGGCTTCCACCTCGTTTTGGTCCGTGTTCTCTGCCCTCTATTTATGACTTTGCCTCTTCGCTGGGCTGTACCAGAGCTTAGATACCTGTTTGCAGTGGAGCCATTTTAATCTGGTAGGTATCCTTTTACAAAGACCTCATCTGGCCTACCCAATGTGAATGCATGAATGATTGTGTGCTTGTGGCCATGGGTGTACAAGCCAATTTTTTTAGGGGGCGACTACAGATTTGCCCAAATTATGGCTACGTTGCCCAAATGTACACTTCACTGGCACGCAGATGTATTCCGAGAAGTAATATGACCTTTCATGGACACAATCTGGCAACATGAACAGCTGATCAGCAAGTCGTTGAGAAATCTTCTGATCAGATCTTCAGAATTCCCAGGACCCTGTACAGCTTATTTGCCCCACCATAACATGCTGGCAACTGCTTTACCATCAGCTGTTTGTGTTCCTGCGTATGCCTGATTGCGTAACATGCTTTCAAGGATTGAAATATGTCATTTTGAAAGTGCTTGAGGACAGGAAAAGCCTCGGGAGTCGGGCAGAGCTGCACTTGCCAGATGTATAATAAATTTGATGTCTAATTTATGTTTTACAACTATTCTAATCCCAAAAGGATGACATTTGATAATTGCAAAAATAGTCAGATATATGACCATTCACGTGAGTTTTTACATCACAGGCTGTCATTATTCTATCATCTCACGATATTTATCATCTCACGATATTTTGTCATCCTGATATTTTAATGCCCAAATTCAAAAAGCTACACTGGCTTTGTGGGATAAGTGGGAGGGGGGCATTTGCCCCCTCCCAACCCCCTGACTTGTACGCCATTCCTCGTGGCCATTAGGTTTAATTCCCTAGTATCAAAGTATTACCTCTGCCACCAAAGGCGGATGGAGGTATAATACCTTGATGGAGGTAATACCTCCATGGTCTAAACTGTGACTCAATGTCACCTTCTTACAGTGTATAAGGGAGTGCCTAAGGGTGATGTATAAGACTGCTTCAGCAGAGCCAGAGTTCCAGATTTTTTCTTTGAAGTATCTTTAAAATAATTATTGAATTAAAATGTAAGTATATACCTGAACACTGCATGGGGAATCATGTTCTATGAACTCTCGAGTTAACTCACCTGCACTTTAGTCAGGTGAGCTTGTGCGATCAGGCAGTGCCAGTAGGTGAGTGAGTGAGTGAGTCAGTGAGTCGGTCAGTCAGTCCATAAACGCTTCAGCCATTATCGCTTGAACCAAACATGATTTTGACGAAATTTGGCCACAAGCTTCATGTCTGATGCCAAACGAAGGAGTATTGACTGCATCAAAATCTGTGCTCATTAAGGGGTTCTACGGGGTTTTTTTGATCCCCCACACCCCCCTCCCCCAAATAAGTATTTTCTCTCTTCTCCGCAACTACACACATGATTTTAATGAAAGTTGACCACAACATTCATCACCCATGGTGTAACAAAGTATATCGACCGCATCAAAATCTGCACTCATTAAGGGGGTCTATGTGGGGGGGGGGAGTTTACCTCCCAAAATAAGTATGTGGTTTCTTCTCCAAAACTACACACACAATTTATATGAAACTCGACCACAACCTTCATTACGCATGGTCTACCAAAGCATATCAACTGCATCAAAATCTGCGCTCATGAAGGGGGTCTGTGGTGTTGGTGGTGAGGGTTGACTTCCCAAAAGAGGTCTTTGCTTTCTTCTCAGAATCTACACACACAATTTCGATGAAGATTTACCACCACCTTCATCACACGTTATGTACCAAAGATTGTTCAAACAATTAAAAAAAGAAATCTGTCAAAGGGGGTCTATGGCGGGTTGCCTCCCAAAATATGCATTTGCTTTCTTCTCAGAAACCACACACAATTCCAATGAAACTTGACCACCAGCTTTATTACCCAGGATGTGCGAAAGTTTATTCACAACATTAGAAAAATTGGGGTCTAAGGGGTTCTACAGGGTGTTGTCCCCCAAAATATGTATTTTCTTTCTTTTCTGGGATTACGCTGGGTTTACGCTCGCTGGGTTTACGCTCGCTGGGATTACAGGTTTCCTGGGTCAAAACTAAGATCCAGGCTTTCAATGACATCTTGGATGCTGCTGTTCTGTCTGTGCCTGTTTGTGGTGAGGATGTTGAGGTCGTGGAGACATTCACTTACCTTGGCAGTGATATTCATGTCTCTGCTGGCTGAGTCAGAGGTCAAGAGACATCTGGGTCGGGCCTGAGGAGTCATGGATTCACTGGATAACGGGGTGTGGCGCTGCCAGTACCTGTGCGGGAGGACGAAAGTCCGAGTCTTCAGGTCCTTGGTGCTTCCAGTCTTGCTCTATGGATGCGAGACTTGGACTCTGACCAAGGATCTGAGATGGAGATTTAATTCCTTTGGTACCAGGTCTCTTCGGAGAATCCTTGGCTATCGCTGGTCGGACTTTGTGTCCAACGAGCGGTTGCTGAGAGAGACTCAAATGAGATTTGTTACCTGCATGGTCTGTGAGCATCAGTTGCGGCTGTATGGACATGTGGCTCGTTTTCCTGACGCTGATCCTGCTCACCAGATTCTCTCAGCGAGGGAGTCTCGTGAGTGGAGGAGGCCAATGAGCCGATCACGTGCCTCATGGTTGCAGCAGGTTGATCGGCATCTCAAGGAGATGGGGATGGGCCAGGCATCTGCCTGGGGGATGGCCAGACAGAGGCCACGGAGTACCAGCGGAAAGTGAACGCAGCGACACGCTGCTCTGGCGCATGCTCCCATACCTGACCTAACCTTTCTTTTCAGATACCACACACACAATTTCGATGAAGCTTGACCACAACCTTTATCATCCATGATGTCCCAAAACTTGTTCATGGCATTAAAAAAAACAAATGCAGAGGTATTTACTTTCTTCTCCGTTACATATTTTGTGGGTCCTATATGCCTACCAGTGGTTCCCTGGTTATCTTATCCAGCCGCTACCAGGTGAACGCCCTGGGGTATTGCTCCCATGTTTTTGTCTGTGTGAAAATATTTCTTCTTAATCCATCACAATCCCACAACAAAAGTAAAATGTCAAAAGATGTTGTGATGGTAATCCATAAGAGGATTGCGCTGTTTTGTTGTTGTTTTTGAGATTTTATCCCTCTCTGTTTTTACATTTTTTTGAAATGTTTTTTTTTGTCTTGTTTCTGCAATTTTCTTCAGTAATGAAATGCTTAATGCTTTATATAATTTTGGATTTTTGGATTAAATCCATCTCTGGTATTAAATAGTTTCAATACTTGTTTCAGTTGATTTGGGGGATGATTTGGATATGTTTCGCTTTTGGAATGGTTCTGTCCACTGTCCACCCCCCTCCCCCTCCCCTCTTCACAATACTGGCCTGGTTTGGTTGAGTCCACATTTACATTCGATTTATATTTTTAATAAAATGATTAATGCTTTATATATTTTTCAATTTTGGGTTGCGTGCACTAGCCCAGAGACAAAGTAACTTCTTCGCGTAGAATCATCATTATGACTTCAGCAGTTATTGAGTTAGGTTGGGCTACAGTTTTCCATTGCTTTGAGAGGGCAAGAAGAAGAAGAAGAAGAAGAAGAAGAAGAAGAAGAAGAAGTACAAATTTGCAGTTTGGTGATCTCTCAATGTGGTACTTTAGCGATGTATTCTGGCTTCTTTTTAAGTCTTGGTGGTTCAGAAAACGTTCGAGAATAAAAGTTATGGCTTTTAAATGCTTATGACTTCACTCCATCGGAGTTTATGAGTGTATCATTGTGTACATGTTTCAATGGGTAGCCATTTTTTCCCCGTATCATCCCTCTATATGGAGTACAACCGTACTCCATGATGCAAGTTGCGCGATTGTTTCTGAACGGGACAAACATCGTAACCACAGCACATATAATGCTGAATGCTACATCATTTAAGAGCTTTTGGGTAGGGACAATGCACATGCGGGTCTATAAATATTGCTATTCACGCAATTTCGAGTTATGTGCACTTTTTTTGTGCACACGGGTTGTGCACAGGCTCAGAGTCACTTTGCACACCACCAGAAATAAACCGTAATATAACCACAAATTGTTCAGTCAATTTTGTCCAAAGTACAATGATCTTTTCATTGATTTAAATCACCAAGAAACATTAGCAGTCTGAACAGTTCATGACTATTATGCATACTTGTGGTTGGGAAAAGGTGGGGGGGAGGGAGTTGAGGACTTGAAGAAGAAAGGGGGATGAGAGGGCAGAGAGTTTGTCTGGGTGGCAGATAATGGACAGAGAACTGTGAAAGGGGAGTTTAAGACTTGGGGTTGAGGATTTGGGGCTGTGAGGGAGGGTGGGGGGTGAGGATTTGAAGTCCCATTTTACATGACATGGAATTTCCATGGGTCCCTGCCATTAGCAGAAGACGCTCCTCCCCAGAGTGAGAGCTTCCGCTGCATGCTGCCGAGGTCCAACAAGCCGGAAACACATGTCCGTGGATGTTCCCTTTCTGGGGTGCACTGGTCCATGTAAAATTGAGAAGGAAATTCTCTTCCTGGTATTGACTGCAGTACAATCCTATTGAGATCTAGGGGGCTGTAGCTCTGCTAAGGTCCATGCCCAATATGCAGAGCTTATGCAACTGTTTCACCAGCAGAGCCTTTTAAACATGTATATGTATATATAGAGGGATGTGATTCCCCAATCTTGATAACGGTTTGGAGAGGAACGGCTGTTTTCTGTCTTGTAAACCAAAATGTTGAGCAATTTCATCAACTACAGGCTGGAGCACTTAAATATGGATTCATGTGATACTATTCCCAACCACAAATTTTTATACATACTCACAAAAATCACTCACGCTTTGCTGCGAAGCTGTTATGTGTTTGGCGCATTGGTTTGAACGTGCACTGAAAATGCATTTTTAATTTTTTAAATTTATTTTTGAATTATTCTCACTCGGATTTCGACATCACCATAATGCATATTATCAAGTGTGTGTGTGACGTGTGTGTGTATACATATATATATATATATATATATATATATATATATATATATATATATACATATATATATATGTATATTGAACATCATAGCAGCCAATGCTTTTGTGGATTTTCCTTTCGTTGAGAAATGTTTAATGATTGGGGTTCTCGGGTGTTTAATGTCTTCACCCATGTCTCCCAACCTGCACTGCACAAACAGCTTCCCGCATTCTTTTGCCAGCCCCCATCTTGCCACTCTCGGCCTGTCTCCGTCTCTCCCAATTCTGTGCACACAGGTCCTCAATGCCATTCCTGTGTGTCCACTATAAACGCTTTTCGAGAGGAAATTGCGTTTGCCACGCATCTCCGACGTGGCATCTCAGTTCTGGGTAGAAAGGCGAAGGCACATTTTAATGAATCAGCTCTGCTGCGATAAAGCAGGGGCGTCGTTATCTAATACATGCCAGTTGCAATCAGATTCAAGGGAATTAATTATTTTGGGGGGTTCCTCGGTTTCATTAAAACCCAAACCTGAATTTCACTTTGTAATGCATTTTTGCTTGATAGTTTGGAAGCACATTCCTGTTGCTTGAGGATAAGTTCATACGTGCTGATGTCATGGACCTGAGGACTCATTGTAATCTGTTTGGTTGAAGGCTGTTGGAATGTGCACAGCCTGGGGTGGAACCAGTGGTGAATTTTGAATCGTATTAGAATGCACAGGTGAATGTGACTAAATTATCCCAAATATCCCACTCGTAAAGCAATTTTAATATGCCTTTTGTTCTTTGCAAGTAATACAAATGACAATATTAGCACTGCATTACATATTCTGATGGCAAAACACACACACACACACACACACACACACACACACACACACACCGTTTCCTCCAAAGAGCCATTAGCCTGAAACGATTCACACGTGAAGAAAATTATCTCCTTTGCATCTTCATTTCTCAAAAAGTCTATTCTTGCAGCTTCACTTTGCCCCCAAAGGTGCCCAGAATGAACTTACTGTATGCACCTTGCTCATGAATAAACCAAAGCATAATTTCCTCTCCCACATCCATTCACAACTTTTTAATGAGTTTAATGGTTTTAACAGTTCTAGTATTTTCTTGTATAGCTTTTATTGTTGTGGTCTTATTTTTTTATTTATTTAATCGTCAAATACCTTAAGTTTAGACCAGTAATGGTTGTTGACTTGTTCGAGATAATAGATGTGGACTGGGAGAATGCAATGGTCTCGTCATCGCAGAGATGCTCAAATGCTTGGGATTTGTAAAACTTTTTTATTTTTGGACACATAGTCAACGCTCGTGGAAGAGCTTGAACACAGAATGGATCAGAACGTAACACGAGAAAAGGAAGAGCAGAAGGAGAAGGGGGAAATGCCAACAGCAGGGCCAAGGGAGAAAATAGACAGATGGACAAATAAGGGATATGGATAAAAATGAGGGGTAGGGGAGAATGCAAGGGGTCGACAAAATGGATCCAGAAGCAAAATTTTGAAAAGGGGTGGGGGTGTTTTAACAAGGGGAGAAAAGATCATGGTTTTTGATGGGTGGATGATTTGAGATGGTGGTGAAGAGCTATGTTGAAGACCTGGAGGGAAGAATGAGATTGAAGAGAATGTGGAAGTTGGTTCCACAGGTGGAAAAAAAAGAGGAACAAATGAGAGGACATCAGCAGTGGTTCTGCATTTTGATAGTTTCACGAGAATCGAGTTGCTGGTGGACCGCGTGCATCCTGCAAATACCTGGGGTGGACAAAGCTTGGAAAGGACAGAGGGTACAAGACCAGAAAGGAAACAGCTGACAGAAAGCCCACTGACCTGTCAGCGATGACTAAATTATAGGCCCATAGACTCAGCTTCATCGTGAGAGATTCAAATTATCTTATAGGCCTTTGTTTCTATGACACATGTAGTCTTCAGGTCTTCACGTCTTTGGTGTTTCCAGTCTTGCTCTACGGATGTGAGACTTGGATTCTGACCAGGTGTCTGAGACGGAGACTTAATTCCTTTGGTACCAGGTCTCTTCAGAGAATCCTTGGCGAGTGCTTGTCGGAGTTTGTGTCCAACGAGTGGTTCCTGAGAGAGACGCAAATGAGATTTGTTATCTGCATAATCCGTGAGCATCGGCTGCGGCTGTATGGACATGTGACTCCTTTTCATGACGCTGATCCTGCTCACCAGATTCTCTCAGTGAGGGAACCTTGTGAGTGGAGCAGGCGAATGGGTCGATCACGTGCTTTGTGGTTGCGGAAGGTTAATCGGCGTCTCGGGAAGATGGGGATGGGCCAGGCATCTGCCTAGGGGATGGCCAGACGGAGGCACCTAGAGTACCTCTGGTACCATAACCTCTGGTACCATTCAAAAAGTTTGTCCTCACTGGCAAAATTCAAAATTCCTGACCTCTTCTACATTAGGTACCACATCAGTGATATTGTCGCCACACGTATAAATAATACAACCAACAGCCATGCACCGCAAGTGTCTAGAAGAAGAGAAGAATGCTGCTGAAGTTCCATACCTAGTGACCACATGTTTCCTTCTGTTTCACAAACACCCCAATAAGGGCAGTGAACCGAAATTAAATGTATTGGATTCTGACACGTTATTTTAGCTGTAAACTTTAATTACATCACACTTCCTTTCAATTTGGAACAAGAGCTCTGGACAATGCTGATGAATGTGGACATGAAATACCAGTTCAAGATGATTATCTCCTGTTTCACGGAAAGGCACAGGAGACAAGGAATCAGAAAATAAAGTTTTTTCTTTTACTGCATTACAGTTTTCTATGTTCTCATTTGATGATACAGCAAAGTTTAACCCAACATGTTAATGTGTCTTCTAAACAAAGTTTTCCTTTGCACACTTCATGATGGTTGAAATTTTTAGTTGTATGCTGCAAGAGTCATTGCCCATTGTGAGATTGCTCACAAGCTATTTTATTGAGATTTATTGCCAAAAAGTTGCCCAACCTGAAGCCATACAGAGGATGAGTTGTTATGAACTTTTAGCTTCCTTTCCCAGAGCATTATATTGTCACGATTCTTCAGGCTTAAGCAGGTGGAAATGCTCTGCAAATGGAACCGCTGGCCATGAGGTGAATGGTATTCATTTCTCTGTTTGCATCTCCCAATGGCAAAAATTTTGGTTTAATCCTCACCGATGATGGAGATGTGCTGTACAAGCATGCACACTTGTAAAATAATGAAAATAAATAACTATTCATTTATTTCATTGTTAAGGATCTAGGGATGGCTTGATCTCAGGATGGCTGAAAGGATCTAGGGATTGGAGAACACACAAAATTAAACACACCATTTCTATTTCACATCCACATAAGTAACAGCACTTAGTGAGGCATCTCTCTATCTTTTTTATTTCTCCTTTGAAAGCTCCAAACTGGCTTACTGTTTGAGCATAACATCGACCCACTCAACCTGATCCAATGACAAAAAACAGCCAGTGGTATGGGAATGTTTGTGAATCTCATTAAAAACTCGAACTTCATCATAAGTCAAATAACAAACATTTGTTCAAAATGTAAAAAGGATGCAGGGATACCCCGCATGATGCTGCAAAAGGTGTGTCGAATACTGTTATGCAACACCTTGTATTTTAAAAAGAATTTATCTTCTTTTTACTCTTTTGTTTTGTGGACCAATCTGCTTGGTACTCCTGAGATTAATTTTGATAACTTGTAGCGACAAAATCACTGTATAAATGATAATGGTTCTCATGTACCGTACAATATGGGACATCTTGATGCTCCCAGCTGATGTGTGGACAACGTTGCATTGACAACACACAGCGATTTTACAAAGCTACTGCTCAATTGATTGATTCCCACATTATTTTGCAATTATTTCATCTCAGAACTAGTGATTAATTGTTTAATATAAATAATGCCTTCCTGAAACAAACATATGGTGATACAAAACCGGTAATGCTCAGTTACAGGTTATAAAATTTCAAATCACTGAAATGCACAAATGTTATTTACACTCATCAAGTTCATATAATTGCAGCATAATCGCAAAGATGGAGAGATTTTCGTAAATATTTACTTATGGAGGAAGAATGTATTAAATTTAATTAAGTCAGGTCTTCTCAGTTCGAGGGAAATAGCATCCAATCACAAAGGGAGATCATCAGGGTATTGAAAAAGGCTTTGTGAAAAATTAAAGTTATAGAAACACTATGTTGTGGTTGATAGACCTTCCTGATTTAAAATCCCCTTTTGTAGTCTCAAACCTTTTCTTGATAAGTCATATAATGTTGAACTATCTCAGAAAGAATCAAGAATGATTGCAGTGTTAGTCCAAACTGCGATCCAACATATATATATATATATATAATATATATACATATATAACATATATAATATACATATATATCATATATACATATATATATAATATACATACATAATATCATGTTGTATAATATATATATATATATATATACATACATATATATATATACAACATATATATACATACATATATATACATATTATATACATTAATATACATATATATATTATATATATAATAATATATATATACATATATACATATAATTTATATATATATAAACATATATACCTATAACTATATATATATATATATAACATATATATATTAATATATTATATATATAATATATATATATATATATAGTATTATATACATATATATGAGGCACGCGAGGAGGAGTGATGTAAGGGACACATCGGCCATTTGGAGTTAATGCCATAGAGCACATTATTAACCCTAACCTATCATCCGAGCCTATCGTATATACATATAAAAAAAATGTCGCTTACATCACTCCTCCTTGCGGGGCCTCCTTAGTAATATATATATGTATATATTATATATATTATATATAGTATATATATATATAATAACATATATATATAGCGTACTATAATATTAATATATTATATGAATATATAAGCAAGTTATTTTATCTACAATATATATATATATATATATGATCTATATAATGTATATTATATATATTTTGTAT
>CM068955.1:53766115-53783615 GCA_035128595.1 Eptatretus atami
AAGAGAGAGATAGGTGAAATTTGGCTGCACGTGTGGCAATGCTGCAGAAGATAAAACAGTGTTCATTAACGTCCATACATCTGTCTAATAAATAAGAATGGAAGCATCGTGAGCTTAGGCGAGCTTCAGACTTTGCAATTGAGCCTGTACTGCAATATGAAATGTCCCAGAAGGAAATGAAATTGGGATATTTGAATGTCTTTTTAAAAGCTTCTTGCTAAGAAACATCATATTTCTCTCCTTGAAATATTTAATAAACAATTCCAACCATCATTTTGACAGGCGCTTTTTATACTTGTAGTAGCATATGCTTACAGACTGGTGGTGTAATGGTGAGAGTGTGTGCCTGAGTCTTAAGGTGAGATGGATAAGCCTGGTCAAGTAATTTGCAAGCCATTTTCTTTTTAATGGCAGGTGCTGCTTCCTGTGTTGACACTAAGCATTAAAGGGCTAGAGCAATGGACAACACACTGGAAGGAATGGAAACCACCAAGTATAACTCTTGCAAGAAGCTGCTTCACACTCATGAGTATGGTATATTGTGTGAAGTACAACATATTTCTCACATGGTTATGAATGAAATCGATTTTTAGATTTGCCAAACTTTTGCAAGAGTCTCAGCTAATGGTGTAGATTGTAAGGTTATAGGAATGTAACGTGGGTATGGCTATAAGCAATGCTGTCGATATTGTAGTTCATAATAGATAATTATTTTTCCATTGTCATTAAATGCTTTGTCTTTGCGTATGTATGTAATTTCATCACGACTGCTTCATTGCATGCAAAGAAAATTAATTTACAAATTGCTATTCATGCTTTTGTCGGAATGCTAACAGGGCTTGCATGTGTTGAGCTATGGTGGTTAAAAGTTGAGGTGTGTGGTGCGAAGCATAGAATAATAATTTTGTACAACTAAACCTCATCTTCTCATGACAACCTCAAGGATATTAAGTTATGCTCAAGGGACAATTTGTCGTATTTTTTCATTGTTCTATTTGAGCTCATGGTTCAAAGGGAGAGAGATGAGGAAGTGGTTGGAATTAATCGGCATTGTAATCTTGCACTCAATGAGAAAGAGAGAGAGGAGAAGAGAGGAGAGAGAAAAAGAAAGAGAAAGAGAAAGAGAAAGAATGATGGATTAATAATTAACATAATGGATGGACATTTCAGACTGCATCTCCATTAAGTAAGAATATATTGATCCTCATAATTACTGCTTTATTGACCTAATATGTCAGGATGAATAAGTGATATACATCACTACATACAAGAATGCAGAGACATTCGATTGGAAGCGACATTAAACATAGTAATTGACAATTGGGTTCGCATCATCATCAGAATTCACAGTGACTGAGCAATCAATGCAGTCAGAGGGACAGGAATACACACGGTCTGATGCTTTGCCTACAAAACATTGGAAACTGTCTAAACTGCAAAACATGGCACCACGCAACACACCACACACACAACACACGCCAGAGCTATTGGAAGAATAACTTCCAGATGTTCATCTCAACCCAAAGCATGTCCACCCACCATGGGAACCAAAGGCTGCTTGGAATTCCCTCGTGGTGAAACCTCTCAGTCGGCCGAACTAGGAAAGCGCTCGAGATCGGGGAGTTATTTGCACTCACATTTCAACTCTTGGCTCTGAGGTCATTCCACTTATTTTAACCTTTGTGTCTCATTTTGCTGTTTCCTTTGCAGGATATCTACCTTTTGCCAGCTTTTAAATTTAAATAGATATAGCGCTCTTCAGTGAACTTCAACTGCTCACTCATCGGTTTTCAGGTAACCCTGCAGGTGCTGCTTGGGTTGATCTTGAAACTTTAACAAGGATCAGTATTGTTGTTTCACACCTGTCACAGTTTAACATCTCCATTTTCCAATTTGCAAGGCTGCGGATATCTCATGGAAGGCTGATTCGCCTCTGATATGTACAGTCTTGTGATCTATCGAGGGAGGAATAAGGAGTTTCTTTCCACGAGTTAGTCATTATTTCATGTGCAGCTACATATTGTTTGACTGTTGCAACAGAACGACCATATACAAGTGCATCAATTATTGTCACCTGTAATGCTTTGAGGAGTTGTTGCAGACTTATCATAGATGGCTATTTGGTCATGCAGATGAGTATCTAAAGGCAGATTGGTAAATGAGAAGATTGCTTCTTGGCAATGGAAGATCCTTTCACAATCTAGAAGAGCAATGGATCAATCACTCAAACTGCAATGATCCATCAGTTAGCACGCTGGACATGTGACAATATTTAAAATCTGCAACCAAGTCTGTTCTATGCTTTGAAAAGACTCAATTCTCTACAAGTCTGGGTGCATACGGCAGATTCATTTTAGGTGGTGTGAACAAATCACTGAATGCCTCCCCCGACGGCAGTGACTAATAAGGAGAATTGCCTGATTTGGATTACTCTCAATTTAATTCCTACATAGTTTAGTAAGGGGAGGAATTTAGTTCCCTGAAAT
The DNA here is from genome assembly GCA_035128595.1 of Eptatretus atami. Lineage (NCBI taxonomy): Eukaryota > Metazoa > Chordata > Myxini > Myxiniformes > Myxinidae > Eptatretus > Eptatretus atami. Next base: position 53,768,602 of record CM068955.1, read on the forward strand.
GCAGCGAACAAATAAATTATGAAAATTTCATCATCATGATCTTGTTTACACTACATCTAATACTTTCAATGCATTTCTCTTCTCTAATCTTCTTTCTCTCTTCTCCTCGTCTCTTACTTCCTCTCTCTCTCCTCTTCCTCCTCCTCTCTTTCTGCTCTCCTTCTCTACGCTTCCTCTCTCCTCCCAGTATATCGGGTCAGCTATGACATTTCCAACTGTTAATTTTAAGAGAAAGGGTAAATAAATGAGCTAATCGAATGTACGTAAACAATACGATAGATATATATTGATACAACATTGTTTAATACATACTTCCATGACACACAAGTTGGTTCTTTCCACTGCGCCAAAGGTTATTCCTTTGTTTCCCTCTGATATTGTGTCGCTCATCCCGGGGGCTTAATGACTTTAAATCTCTCCATTATGCCAAACCAGCATGACGTCAACAATGGTGCAAATATGGACACTGTGACAAACAAGGCAGTTGGGACTTCACGGCTATTTGTTAACAGTGTGTACAGTCAGAAATATTGGTTTCTTTCCCTTAGGGAAGAGTATCTTTCAACAATCCCACCCTCTATTTGGAATCGTTAAAAATTGTGGTTTCGGGAAGTGCCACACTAGGGTGCAGTATCTTTTCAAATCATTCCTCGAAGATACATTAAGCAGTCTGTTTACATTCCTAAACGTTTAGTACAAGTGAAAGGAGCAGTTTTTGGACATCCAATTCTCCTCGTTAAAATAATTTTCATAGTTAAAAAGGAGACGTAACAGATTACGGCAAACAAACGAGGAATCTTTCAGTTTTTGCTAATATTTCAGTAAATTTCGTTTGAAAGACTGTTTCCTTTAATGAGAGGGCTATCTTCATATTAGGCCCAGCCTTTTGCTGGATTTTCATTTCCTGCTACTGGCCCGACATTCAAAATTTAATTGCAAAAATACTCGCCTTGGGTGGAATGCACAGTGGTTGTGGGTAAGCCTGAGTTTTTCTGGTGGGGGCCAACTTGCACAATAAATTTTCAATTAAAAGTTACATCTTTGGTCTGCAAGCCCCAGCCTTGAAAAACAGGTGCATTCTGCTGGCTTGTTGAATTAATTTTTTGCTCTATTCAACTGCTTGCTCCATAAGTGTGGATTACTGCTGTGGCTCTGCAAGCCGGCACTCTCCGAGGCAAAGCACCCACAATAAGCAATCCGAGATGTTATCTTGCATTAGTATTTCGTTTATTTTAGCACTTTTCCACATGTCTAGTGGGAACATGGGACAGATTGTTTCATAGGCTTTTAGTTCGGCTCTTCAATCCTTATTCTTTTCACTTACTTGATTGACTTATTCTCACACAAACCCTGCCATGCATGCACACATGTCAGATCATGAGGCTACTCGGGGAGCAGGAGGAACAAACATAACCCTAGCCATTTGCATATAGCAACGGCATTGTAATTATTGAAGTGGCATGCATAAACACAATGCCATCTATGACCCTCACCACATTCACCAAAGCTGCAACCTCATCATAATTCTCATAACGCTCCAAAATTCCCCACAACACTATTTAACCTCCTCGGCCACAATCAGCTTCATCCGTTCAGTCTCCCTCACCGAACCGTCTCGATCCGTCCCAACTTCAATGCTTCACCACAAATGCCACAAGTTCTCCTACTTCACCACAACTCTACAAACCTCCAAACACAGTTAGCTCCTTGGACGCTACCACGCACAATCTCTTTGATGCCGGGGATATGAGGAACATTAGAGCCGGGGTATTGGCTGTCGTTTTTGAAGCGCAAATATGCGCTGGAGGTTCATCATGAGTCTAGGTAGTCCTGGTGTTCCGCTAAATAACATCCTCAAACGGAGTTTAGCGCATGTCCTGACCAGAGAGTAACCTGAAACGCCTCAGCATAGTAAATTATGGAGCTCTGTCATGGGCAGTCTGGAGAGTAACTGAAGCCATTTCCGTCTCATGGACCTGTGGAGTGTGGTATGGCTAAGAGTGCCATCTACGCACGCAATTGGGGATGTTGCGGAAATGCTTCAAGGGTCTTTTGATCCACTTTCTGACCTCTTCCCTCGGTTCTGTAAAAATGAGAGCAATCAGGGTCGTCGGGTACTCTTATCGCTCTTTCGTACCAGAGGCCTTGTTGCCAGCCTGAGCGTCATCTGAGCTGAGAAAGGCAAGCGAACCGAGCGAGCAGCAGCAGGCCAGTTCCGGTCATCACCGGGTCTCGTACGCTTGGCTTTTCCATGGCGTTCCACAGTCCATCTTCACACCATACACATACATATTTTCTTAACACGTGCCCTGTAACAATCGTTACACATCTTTCTCCACTTATATCCTCGTCCACTGTGGGGTGATAAACTAAAAGAGCAACAATTACTGACTTGCACCTCTCACACTTCCCTTTGCATCAACTGCACACACATTTTCGCGACCTCCCACTCACACTCATAGAACACCCCAGTTTTTCTTTCGCTCCTTCCCCATCCTAAGTGATTGGGTTTGCGTAGGTCATCGACCATCGCAGGATAACAAAGGTGCTTACAATTCAACTGCTTTCTCCTCTTTTGAACTCTCTAATATACCTCGGTATGTGTGTGGATGACGCCTGTTTGTGTTCGCATACACTTTTAAGGTGTAGAAGTTTTCTCGGTTAACTCTGCTTGTGTTTTCTTACCTTTTGTAAGATAATAATTGCATTTTATCTGCACACATTCTTGCTTCCCCGCTTATATCTACCTGTGAAACCCTTTATGTGCACATAATTTCAACCTTGCTTATAAGAATTGCTTTTGTAGAAATGAACCCAGTCCGTTCATTTTCTTCATTGGTCCAGCATGGGTCCACACATTAGTTTAGCCAGAAAGTAATATCCACCAAATTTGCTTTAGTTAGCACAGCGCACCTCACTGGTATGCTCGCAGCAATCGAGTGCTGCACTGAGGGCGACGAGACCCCAATTGTCTCGGCTGTCCACAGGTAAGGTATCACACGAATAGTGTAACCCTGTCTGCAATTGGCAAGGCCATTGGTGTTTGTGGTTGCTTGTAGGCAACCTGCTTGCATGGATTGTCTATGCCAGTGCCTCAGGACCAGTCCGTTAGAGAGGGAGACCCCCGAGTGCTTTCCTTGTAGCGGCCTGACTCCGAGAAAAACAATACCATCCTTGCAAATGATGTTGGATATCTAAATATAAAGAAGGAAATGTTTCCCTCTTCATAAGGATGGCAACAGTGGAACAACACAGGGATTAGGTGAAGGGTTACAACGCAAACGTGAGGAGCCAGACTTTGCATGAAGGACATTGCCCTTTGTCATCTTGAAGCTCCAACGATGCAAACTAAGTAAAAAAAATGGAATTTGATCAGAAAACCAACTCCAAACTAACAAGAACAGAGCGTTTTGAGGAGTAATAGTCAAAGCAATAACAGCATTCAATGTAGACCAGCATTTGAAAAAGTTGATAAGTACACTTATTTAGGGGCATCGTCCACAAAACAAGGAGGGGAAGAAGATATTAGGAACAGAATTATTTGTTAAAGCTATGGTATCCTCATGAAACTCAAGCGATTTAATGGAGCTCAAAGCATATATACATTGAAACAAATTAAGACTTTTAACTCACTTGTCAAATCAGGACTATTATATGATGTGAGGCCTTGGAAGATAAACAAATGTGAATGGGAAGCTGAACATATTTATGTTCAAATGTCGTGTAGGGATATTAAAATCAGATGGCCGTGACTGTTGTTGAAAATAAGAAATTACTCAAAAGAAAATGTAATAAAGATCAGTGATAAAGTGAACACCCAGAGATGGAAATGGATTAACACGTGGCTAGTCAGATGAGTAATGGGGCTTCGGGACCCCATAATCGAATGAGGGAAACAGGAAAAACTTTCGACTCAGCCCCAAAGCTCAAAAATAGAGACGATTTCTTCTCCACTATCCCCTTCCTTACCATACAAGAAATGATTAAAATTGAAGACTCATATATTCTTTTAAATCATTATTCATCGAGTAATATTCACTTTATCTCGTCAAGCACTGAAAGAATGGAAGTTCACTATCCCTCCTCGTTCTGTAAAATTGGGAGTGCCTTAAGAGCACAGTCGTGCTGTGAAATAGAGGAGTATTCTGTGCCCATGTCTCTCATGTTTATATTCAAATTATAATCAGAACATCTAACAAGAACAAGTTTCGCTAAAAGTGCAAGAAAAACAGCTTTTAAAAAATATATATTTAAACGTAAGTTTTATTAAAAGAAAAGATAACATCTCTATTTCAGACGCCTTCACTACTTGGTACCACAGCACAAAAAATCCCGGTCATTCCTTTATGGACAACCCTGAAAACCCATGTTGTGTAACCTCTCCCTGCCGTGATCACTTGTTATCTTGCAAAACGAATTTGCAGATATGTATAGTCAGTCTGTATGGTTTTTTTTTGTTTGTTTTTTTGTCTGTCAAATGAAAAAAATTCTGCAGAAGCACAGCTTCCATTGGAATTTTTGTAACTTCGCACATCAGAGGCCTATGGGAGGTCCTTTCAGCGCATAAAATTTTGAAGGTCAAGGTCCAAAGGTCCAAGGTAGTTTTCGCAATAGGGTATCGACAAAACCCTTATTTTTTGAGTAATTGATCAGATCGTCTTCAAACTCATGGAATATAGTTCAATGGTCTGGCGCTCAGCTGAGTATTTTTGTGGGATTGGCCTTGACTTCATTGTTTTTTTTTTGTTGTTTTTTTTTTTTGTCTGTAATCACGTACTAAATCATCTGCAGAGCACAGTTTTCATTGGAATTTTTGTAATTCGCATATAGAGGCCTATAGAGAGTCCTTCAGCGCATAAAATTTGAGTCAGGTCAAAGGTCCAGGTTCACTGTCGCAAACAGGGAGTGACGAACCGCTATTTTTGAAAGTAATTTTGATCGGATCGTCTTAAAACTTCAATGGGAAATAGTTTCATGGTCGTGCAAGCCGTTATTTTGGTGGGATTGCCTTGACTCATGGGTTAGCTAAGGTCAAACATATTGACTCCCAGTCAAATTTTCAAGTTTAGGAACCATATCGTGTGTAACCTCAAATGAACACCTCGATGAGTGGCTTTCTAGATATACAAAGCTTGAGACATTTGACGTCATTTGGTGACGTTTATGAGCAACAGCAATATTTTCATGTTAGCTCTGTAGAAACGATTCTCATCGGAATCTCTCGTAGGCAGATATCCTCAAGGAGTCGCTCCTGTGGATAGCAAGCTCTGTTCACCTAGTGGTGACCTTAAAGAAGTCACACGTGGTCCCCTTTTGGCAAGATACGGGTCACCTAAGGTGACAATTGTGTTATAACTATTTATTCGCTGTCGTAATGCCCGGCTTCGTATTTATTGCTCGGGTTCGTATGTTTTGTTTAGACTTTAAGAAGAATGAATTGTGCGAAATTCTCCGACCTTGCGGATCAATCGTTTCACATAGAACAGTGAGATCCTTACCCAATTCTTATTTTGTTTTATAAACAGGATTAAATATCCTATACAAATATGACACCTGTCATCTTGTGAAAACGATTGATCCGCAAGGTCGGAAGAATTATCTGCACAATCCATTCTCTAAAGTCTAAACAAAACATACGAAACCCGAGCAATAAATACGAAGCCCGAGCATACGAAGCAATAAATAGTATAAACCAATGTCACCCTTAGGGTGACCCGTATCTTGCCAAAAGGTGACCACGTGTGACTTCTTTAAGGTCACACTAGGTGAACGAGTTGCTATCCACAGGAGCGACTCCTTGAGGATATCTGCCTACGAGAGATTCCGATGAGAATCGTCTACAGAGTAACCATGAAAATATGTGTTTGCCTCATAACGTCACCAAATGACGTCATAATGTCTCAAGCTTGATATATCTAGAAAGCACTCATCGAGGTGTTCAATTTGAGTACTACACGATATGGTTCCTAAAACTTGAAAATTTGACCTTGGGGTCAAATATGTTTGACCTTAAGCTAACCATGAAGTCAAGGCAATCGCCACCAAAATAACAGCTGATCCGACCATGAACTATATTCCCATGAAGTTGAAGACACCGATCCAAAATTACTCAAAAAATAGGTTTCGTCGACTCCTGATTTGCGACAGTGACCTGGACCTTTGACCTGACCTTCAAATTTTATGCGCTGAAAGGGACCTCTATAGGCCTCTGATATGCGAAGTTACAAAAATTTCCAATGAAAACTGTGCTCTGCAGAGTGATTTATACGTGATTACAGACAAAAAAAAAAAACAACAAAAAAAAACACATGAAGGTCAAGGCCAATCGCCACCAAAAATTATCAGCTGAGCGCCAGACCATGAACTATATCCCATGAAGTTTGAAGACGATCTGATCAAAATTACTCAAAAATAAGGGTTTTGTCGATTACCCTGATTTGCGAAAAAGTGACCTTGACCTTTGACCTTGACCTTCAAAATTTTATGCGCTGAAAGGGACCTCCATAGGCCTCTGATGTGCGAAGTTACAAAAAATTTCCAATGAAAGCTGTGCTCTGCAGAAATTTTTTTCTATTACAGACAAAAAACAAACAAAAAAAAAAACATACAGACTGACTACATATCTTGCAAATACTCGTTTTGGCAAGATAACAAGTTGATACGGCATGGGAGGTTACACAACATGGGTTTTCAGGGTGTGTCCATAAAGGAAATGACCGGGATTTTTTGCTTGGTACAGATGAGGCGCTGAAATAGAGATGTTATCTTTTCTTTTATATAAAACTTACGTTTAAAATATATATTTTTTATTAAAAGCTGTTTTTCCTTGCTTTTAGCGAAACTTTGTTCTGTTAGTGTTCTGATTATAATTTGAGATATAAACATGAGAGACATGGGCACAGAATACTTCCTCATTTTCACAGCACGACTGTGCTCTTAAAGGCACTTCCCAATTTTACAGAACCGAAGGAGGGATAGTGAACTTCCCTTTCTTTCGTGCTTGAAGAGATAAAGTGAATATACTCGATGGAAATGAATGTTAAAAGAAAATTATATGAGTCTCAATTTTACATTTGCTTGTATGGAAGGGAAGGGGATAGGTGGAGAGAAAAATCAGTCTCCTATTTTGAGCTTTTGGGGCTTGAGTCAGAAAGTTTTTCCCTTTTCCCTCATTCATTTGAATGGGTGTCCCAGAAGCCCCATTTATCATCTACTAGCACGTGTCAAATCCATTTCCATCTCCTGGTGTTCACTTTATCACTGATCTTCATTACATTTTTCTTTTGAGTAATTCTTCATTTCAAACGATGTACGGCCATCTGATTTGTAATATCCTACACAGACATTTGAACATAAATATGTCAGCTCTCCCATTGTCACATTTGTTTATCTTCCAAGCCTCACATCCATATAATAGTCCTGATTTGACAAGTGAGTTAAACAGTCTTAATTTGGTTTTCAATGTATATATGCTTGAGCTCCATAATTGCTTGAGTTTCATGAAGGATACCATAGCTTTACAAATTCTGTTCCTAATATCTTCTTCCCCTCCTTGTTTGTTGACGATGGCCCCTAAATAAGTGTACTTATCAACTTCATTCAAATGCTGGTCTACAATTTGAATGCTGTTATTGCTTTGACTATTTATCCTCAAAACCTCTGTTCTTGTTTATTTTGAGTTTGGTTTTCTGATGCAAATTCATTTTTGTTACTTTAGTTTGCATACGTTGGGAGCTAGATGACAAAAGGGCAATGTCGTCAGCAAAGTCTGAGTCCTCACGTTTGGTTGTAACCCTTCACCTAATCCCTGTGTTGTTGCCACCTGTTGCCATCCTTATGAAGAGGGAAAACTTCCTTCTTTATATATTAGATATCCAACATCATTTGCAAGGATGGTATTGTTGTGTTCTCGGAGTTCGAGGCTCGCTACAAGGGAAAGCACTCGGGTCCCTCTCTAACGAGTGGTCCTGAGGCCACTGGGCATAGATAATTCCATGCACAGGCAGGTTGCTAAGCAACCACAAACACCAATTGGCACTGCCAATGCAGACAGGGTTACACTACTTCGTGTGATACCTTACCTGTGGACAGCCGAGACAATTGGGGTCTCGTGCCCTCAGTGCACACTCGGATTGCTGCCGAGCAATACAGTGAGTGTGCGCTGGCTAACTAAAGCAAATTTGGTGGGATATAACTTTCTGGCTAAACTAATGTGTGGACCATGCTGGACCAATGAAGGAAAAGATGAAACGGACTGGGTTCATTTCTAACAAAAGCAATTCATTATAAGCAAGGGTGAAAGTTATGTGGCACAGTAAAGGGTTTATTCACAGGTAGATATAGCAGGGGAAAGCAAGAATTTGTGTGTACAGCAAAATAAATGCAATTATTATTTACAAAAAGAAAGACAACACAGAGCAGAGTTAACCCGAGATAAACTTCTACAATCTTAAATTATGCGAACACAACAGGCGTCATCACACACACATCCGAGGTAATTAGAGAGTTCAGAAAGAGGAGAAGCAGTTGAAATGTAAGCGACCTTGTTATACCTAGCATGGTCGATGGACCTACGCAACCCAATCACTTAGGATGGGGAAGGAGGGAAGAAAACTGGGGTGTCTATGATGTGTGAGTGGGAGGTGCGAAAATGTGGTGCAGTGTGATGCAAGAGGAAGTGTGAGAGGTGCAAGTCAGTAATTGTTGCTCTTTTAGTTTGTACACCCACAGTGGACGAGATAATAAGATGGGAGAGAAGATGTGTAAGAGATAGTTTAACAGGGCACGTGTAAGAAAATATGTATGTGTATGGTTGATGAAGATGACTGTGGAACGCCATGGAAGCCAAGCGTCGATGACCCGGTGATGACCCGGCAATGCTGCTTGCCTCGCTCGGTTGCGCTGCCTTCTCAGCTCAGATGACGCTCAGCTTGGCAAAGGCTCTGGACGAAAGACGAAAGAGACCGACTGACCCTGATTTGCTCTCTTTTTACAGAACCTGGAGGGAAGGAGGGGTCAGAAAGTGGATCAAAAGACCCTGAAGGCATTTCCGCACATCCCCATTGGTGCGTAGATGGCACTCTTAGCCATAGCCACACTCCACCAGGCTCCAGAGACGAAAATGGCTTCAGTTACTCTCCAGACTGGCCCTATGACAGAGCTCCATAATTTACATTGGCTGAGGGTTTTCAGGAGTACTCTCTGGTCAGGAACATGCGCTGAACTCCGTTTGAGTGATGTTATTTAGCGGAACACCAGGACTACCTAGACTTCATTGAATGAACCTCAGCGCATATTTGCGCTTCAAACGACATGCCAAAGTACCCCGGCTCTTAATGTTCTTCATTCCCCCGGCATCAAAGAGATTGTGGTGAGCGTCCAAGGAGCTAACTGTGGTTTGGGAGGTTTGTAGCAGTTGTGGTGAGGTAGAGGAAGCGTTGTGGCATTTGTGGTGAAGGCATTGAAGTGTTGGGAGCGATCGAGACGGTTTCGGTGAGGAGACTGAAGCGGATGAGCTGATTGTGGCGAGGAGGTTGAACATAGGTTGTTGTGGGGAATTTTGGGAGGCGTTATGAGAATTATGATGGAGGTTGCAGCATTGTGGTGAATGTGGTGAGGGTCTGAGATGAGGCATTAGTTGTTTTATGGCATGCCATTTCAATAAGTAAATGCCGTGCATATGCAAATGAGCTGGGTTATGTTTGTTCCTCCTGCTCCGCGAGTAGCCTCACTGATCTGACATGTGTGCATGCATGGCAGGGTTTGTGTGTGAAATAAAGTCAATCAAGTAAGTGAAAGAATAAGGGATTGAAGACCGAACTAAAAGCCCTATGAAACACATCTTGTCCCATTTCCCCACTAGACATGTGGAAAGGGCTAAATAAACGAATACTAATGAGATAACTATCTCGGGATCGCTATATGTTGGGTGCTTTTGCCTCGGAGGAGTGCCGGCTTTGCAGAGCCACAACAGTATATCCACACTTATGTGAGCAAAGCAGTTTGATATAGAGCAAAAATTAATTCAACAAGACCAGCAGAATGCACCTGTTTTATCAAGGGCTGGGGCTTGCAAGACCAAAGATGTAACTTTTAATGAAAATTTATTGGCAAGTTGGCCCACCATGAAAAACTCAGCTTACCCACAAACCACGTGATGCATTCACCAAGGCGTGAGTATTTTTGCAATTAAATATGAATGCTTCGAGGCCAGTAGAGGAAATTGAAAATCCAGCAAAGTGCTGGCCTAATGATGAAAGATAGCCCTCTCATTAAGAGAAACAGTCTTTCAAACGAATTTCACTGAAATATTAGCAAAACACTGAAAGCATTCCTCGTTTGTTTGCGTAATCTGTTACGTCTCTCTTTGTTAACTATGAAAATTATTTTAACGAGGACATTGGGATTGGTCTCAAAAACTGCTCCTTTCTCTTGTATAACGTTTTGGAATGAACAGCCTGCTTAATGTAATCTTCTGAGGAATGATTTGATACAAGATACTGCACCCTATGTGTGGCACTGCACGAAACCACAATTTTTAATCGATTCCAATAGAGGGTTTTGGGATTGTGAAAGTACTCTTCCCTAAGGGAGAAACAATATTTCTTGACTGTCACCTGTTAACAAATAGGCCGTTGAGAGTACCCAAACTGCTTTGTTTGGTCACATTGTCCATTATTTGCACCATTGTTGACTGTCATGCTGGTTTGGCATAAGGAGAGATTTAAAAGGTCATTAAGCCCCCGGGATTGAGGACACAATAATCGAGGGGGAAACAAAGGCAATAACCTTTGGGCAGCAGGTGGGAAAAGAAACAGCACTTGTGTGTTCCATGGAAGTATGTTAAACAATGTTTGGTATCAATATATATCTATGTATTGTTTACGTACATTCGATTAGCTTCATTTATTTACCCTTTCTCTTAAAATTAAAGTTGAAATGTCATAGCTGACCCATTACTGAGAGAGAGAGAGAGAGAGAGAGAGAGAGAGAGAGAGAGAGAGAGAGAGATAAAGATAAAGATAAATGCATTGATAGATATTAGATGTAGTGATAAACAAGATATGATGATGAAAATTTTCATAATTTATTTGGTTTCGCTGCATTTCAGGGAAACTTAAGAATCTCCCCCTTACTAAATATTGTAGGAAATTAATTGTAGAGTAATCCAAATCAGGCAATTCTCCTTATTGAGTCACTGCCGTCGGGGAGGGCATGCGTGATTGTTTCACACCAACCTAAAGATGAATCTGCCGTATGCACCCAGACTTGTAGAGAATTTAGTCTTTCAAAGCATAGAACAGACTTGGTTGCAGATTTAAAATAGTTCACATGGTCCAGGTTGCTAACTGATGGATACATGCAGCTTTGAGTGATTGATCCATTTGCTCTTCTAGATTGTGAAAGGATCTTCCTTGCCAAGAAGGCAATCTTCTCATTGTACCAATCTGCCTTTAGATACCTCATCTGCATGACCAAGATAGCCATCTATGATGAAGTCTGCAACAAACTTCCTCAAAGGCATACAGGTGACAATAATTGTGCACTTGTATATGGTCGTCTGTTGCAACAAGTCAAACAATATGGTAGCTGCACATGAAATAATGGCTAAACTCGGTGGAAAGAAACTCCTTATTCCTCCCTCGATAGATCACAAGACTGTACATATCAGAGGCGATCAGCCTTCCAGTGAGATATCCTGCAGCCTTGCAAATGGAAAATGGAGAATGTTAAACTGTTGACAGGTTGTGAAAAACAATACGTGATCCTTGTTTTGTCAAGATCAACCCAAGCACAGCCTGCAGGGTGTTACCTGAAAACCAGATGAGTGAGGCAGTGTGAAGTTCACTGAAAGCGTTATGATCTGATTAAATTAAAGCTTGGCAAAAGGTAGATTCCTGCAAAGGAAAGCAGCAAAATGAGAACACAAAGGTAAAAATAAGTGGATGACTCAGAGCCAAGAGTGAAATGTGAGTGCAAATAACTCCCCGATCTCGAGCGTTCCTGTTCGGCCGACTGAGAGGTTTCACCACGAGGGAAATTCCAAGCAGCCTTTGGTTCCATTTTGGTGGGACATAGTTTGGGTGTGAGATGAACATCTGGAAGGTATCTTCCCAAGAGCTCTGGGTGTGTGTGTGTGTGTGTGTGTGTTTGCGTGTGTCCATGTTTTGGCATGTTTAGACAGTTTTTCAATGTTTTTGTAGGCAAAGCATCAGACACGGTGTGTATTCTCTGTCTCTCTGACTCATGATTGCTCAAGTCACTGTGATTCCTGATGATGATGGAACCCAAATGGTCAATTTACTTGTTTAATGTGCTTCAATCGCAATGTCCCTGCATTTGTATTTTGAGCGAGTTATATCACAGTTTCATCCTGACATTATTTCAATAAAGCAGTAATTATGAGGAATCAGTAGGTATTGTCTTACTGTCATGGAGATGCAGTCTGAAATGGCCATCCATTACTGGTGTAAATTATTAGATCCATCATTCTTTTCTCTTTCTCTTTCTCTTTCTCTTTCTCTCTCTCTCTCTCTCCCTCTCTCTCTTTTTCTCGATTGAGTGCAAGATTGACAATGCCGCATAATTCCAACACTTCCTCATCTCTCACCGCTTTGAACCATGAGCTCAAATAAGAACAATGAAGAAAATTACGACAAGTCGGTTCCCTTTGAGCATAACTTAATCATCCTGTGCTGGGGTTGTCATGAGAAGATGAGGTTTAGATTTGACAAAATTATTATTTCTATGCTTGGCTTGACCACACAACTCTACTTTTAACCACCATAGCTCACACATGCAAGCCCATGTTAGCATTCCAGGACAAAAGATGAATAGCAATTTGATAATTAATTTTCTTTGCTGCAATGAATGCAGGTCGTGATGAAATTAAATGTACATTACGCAAATGACAAAGACATTTAATGACAATGGAAAAATAATTATTATTATGAATACAATACTGCGAAGGCCATTGCTTATAGGTCCATACCCACGTTTGACACTTTCCTAATACCCTTACAATCTACACCATTAAGCTTGAGATCTTGCAAAAGTTTTGCAAGATCTAAAAATCTATTCATCTTCATTAACCATGTGAGAAATAGGTTGTACTTCACACAATATACCATACTCGATGGAGTGCTGAAGCAGCTTCTTGGCAAGAGTTATACTTGGTGGTTTGCCATTGCCTTCCCAGTGTTGGTTGTCCATGCTCTATCCTCTTAAATGCTTAGTGTCAAGCAAGGAAGCAGCACCTACCATTAAAAAGAAAATGGCTTTGCTATTACTTGACCAGGGTTTGATCCATCTCACACTTAGACTCAGGGCACACACTCTCACCATTACACCACCAGTCTGGTTAAGCATATTGCTACTACAAGTATAAAAGCCTGTCAAAAATGATGGGTTGGAATTGTTTTATTCAAAATATTCAAGGAGACTGGAAGATATGATGTTTCTTAGCAAGAAGCATTTTAAAACATGACATGTACAAATATCACCCGAATTTCTTTACCTTCTGGGACATTTCATTTTGACAGTACAGGCTCATAAGTGTGCCAAAGTCTGAAGCCTCGGCCTAGCGTCACGTGCTTTTCCATTCTTTATTTATTAGACATTATATGGACGTTAATGAACACTTGTTTTACTCTGCACGCATTGCACACCACGTGCAGCAAATTTCACCTCCCTGTGCCTTTTATTTATTGTTATTTAAAAAAAACGTTTCTGTACACCACCCTTGAGGCTCGGATTGAAAGTCACCGTCTCCAATTCCAATAGAAGAGAGGTAATTACTCGTTTATGAAAAATGTTTCTCGAGTTTGTTTTTTAATCCTCAAAAATATACCATAGTAAACACACGGTTTTGTTAAAAGATTGGTCTTTAAAACCCAACTCAAATCGTCCTTATGAAGGGGGACAGACAAATACACAAATACAGACTGTTTTATATTGTTACGGCTGTGGAAATTCGCATAACACCATGAAGGGCCCGTAGGTGAGATATCTCTAAGTACATGTGTAGTTAGCCAAACCCGTTGTATAGAGGGAATTTATGTGATTAATCCGGGCTGCGACGCTTTGAGTTAGCCATTTTTTTTTTTATATCTTTATTTTGAACCAACCACGTCTCAACCGCCATCACACAACAACCACCAACCACAACGCCGCTTCACAACAACCACAACCACACCTGCCTCTCAACAACCACGCCATCCTCACCACTCCGCCAGCAACCGTCAACATCTCCACGAACACAAAAGGGGAACCACAACAACTCCCGCCCCGATTTCTCTGGTAAACAAGAATATGACGGTTGGAAAACAACTACTGATCCAGCGATCTCTGTTGGAATGTTTCCCTCCCCCCCCCCCCCCCCGCGTGTCGCGAAGGGAGGGCGGGGCGCCGGGGAAATAAAGGGCGCACGGAGGCGCCGCCCGGAGGTCAGGTGAGGGCGTCGGTCAGAGTCAGGTCAGGGCGGTCGGTCAGAGTGTCAGTGTCAGTCGGTGGTTCATGGTCTTCTGCCCGTCTGGGTCTTGGAGAAGCGGTCCGTAGAGCGACCCGCTCGTTGGAGCTTGCAGTCGGTGGAGAGTCCGGACGTCGCGGAGGACGCGGACTGAGGCGCCGCTCTGCCAGCTGTGTCGCGCGGACCTGCGCGTTCGTACAAGGAGTGCCGGAGAGAGCTCGCTCATCGCACCACGAGGGTGCAGGTAACCTGCAACGGTCTCGTGGGATTCGTTCGGTCTGCCAAGTCCCACGCCATAAAGGCCCATGGGCCCTGTCTGGCGCCCTTGTCTTTTGAGGGTGGCCTTTTCTTTTGCTTTCAAATGAATGTTGTTGGCGCCGTCTGTAAAGTAGAACTGTATAAGTGTTGCCGTTGTGTACGCGTATTCGGTTTAACTCTTGCTTTCGCTTTATATGTGCATTTTGATTATTGTGGCTGTATATACGTGCTTTCCGTGTGCCGCGGAATAAATGTGCATTGTGTAAACTGTTTTCCCGTTTCGCTTCGT
>CM068955.1:53787893-53815296 GCA_035128595.1 Eptatretus atami
GTCTTTACAATTCTTTGTCAATCGTGACATTGTCTGTTCTCCCCAAAGCTAGCCATCATTGAATTTCTCCTCCACATTTCCACTCACTTCAGTCTTAGAACCCAGGAAGATGAAACGTTCCACTATTCCATATGATTAAGTGTCTCCCAATTTGAACACATCGATCATCTCAGTTGACAAGATTTTAGTCTTTTAAAGGTTTAAATATTATACCAACTTTTTCACTCACCTTCTTCACTGTCTGCAGCAGTTTCATCAAGTCCTCTTTACTTCCTGCCAACAGAGTAGTATTGTCATCACACCTGAGGATTAGATCCTGTCATCACACCTGAGGATTAGATCCTGTCATCACACCTGAGGACATCTTCCTTCAATCCTGACTCCAGCCTCGATGCCATCCAAGTTTTATTTCCTCGTGAAGTATTCACGATACAGATGGGACAAGTCAAGGGGAGAGAATGCACCTCTGTCTGACCATTTTCCCCAATTCTAAACCATTCTGTCTCTGTACTCTGTTCTTACTGTCGGTTCTCGTTTTGTGTACTGAATCCTTATCAGACATATCAGGTGCTCTGACATCCCCATTTCTCTCAACATAATCCACATCAATTCATGATCAACACAAGCGAAAGCTTTGCTATCTATTATATAATGTGAACCATGGCGTCTGTCCATGTGTTCGACTGTCACCCATTTATGGCGGCTGCTTCCCGTGCTGCTTTTGAAAAGCTCCACATGCAGGTAAAACTCAACCTTTAACCAGAAGAAGAGCATGATAGCGAATGAGATACATTTGAAACATATAACTACAACTTGGAATTGGTTCATTTAACAGTGCGTTAAGATACGGCCTTAGGATTATCACAAAGTTTAGCAAACCATGTCAGCATTGCCAATAACACTGAGCCTACACTGAAAGTCTTTGAACAAGGGTTGCCGTGCAAGGTTATCATTTAATGAAAGAAAAAACCACCATTTAGGATAGTGACCTAAAAGTAAGGATTAACAAGTACAAAAGACAAAATGTCATAGTCCCCATTGTTTTAGAAATTTTGCTATTCGGAGTTAAAGGGCGAACCCATATTTATGTACAACCAAAATAGCCGCCAGTCGACCAGTCGGCTATCTTTGATCATATCACAAAATAAAGTGAGGTGCAAGTGTACGTCATCAGATTCTGTGCTGGTGCCAAGATTGAACAAAATCGAACATTGCATGTCTGAGAAATAGTTGGGGACACGTTTAAGTAACAAAATGGCCACCAGTCAGTCATATTGGATCCGATCTCGAAAATCAATGACTTGCTTATGTAAGGCATCGTGCTTTATCGGTCTGCCAAGTTTAAACAAGATCGGTGAATGCATGTCCAAAAAATGGTTGAGGACTTGGTCGACACTGGGTTTTTTTTGCAACTAAAATGGCTTGGCTGCCAGTCGGCCATCTTTGATCGCGCCGTGAAACAAAATAATGTGCACATGTATACCATCATGTGTTGTCTTTTTGCCAAGTACAAATAAAATTGGTCCATACACGTCCGAGAGATAGTTGCGGACGCACGCATGCATGGACACAAAAATTGAGAACAAATCCATTAGCCCCAATTTTGTTTCGCGTTGGGTGCTTCCAAGGATTCCACAACAGCAAAGGCTCAACTGTTTATTACAGTATAAAGCAAACCAGTCACGACTTGGGTATCAGATGACAAGGCTGTGCCTCGAGAGCTAACAACAGCATGCCCATCGCTCCGGCTCAGCCCGCCAGACTCCTCCCCCCAGGTCACGTCATATCCCATGACATATGCATCAAGCATACATGCATTGTACATTGTATATTTGCATTATAACACAGTGGCTTCTCTGATTAGTCTCCTCCTTGCTTGGTCATCCAGTTTGGAGGGACGACCTGATCTAGGCAGGGTCTTGGTGGGACCAAATGGTCTTCCACTTCTTAATGATTGTCTTGACTGTGCTCCAATTGATATTCAAGGCCTTTGAAATGTTTTCATACCCGTCCCCTGTTCCGTGTCTTTCCACAACTTTATCCTGGAGGTCTTTTGAAAGATCCTTGGTGCTCATGGTTGAGTCTTTGCTCTGAAATGCACTACCCAGCAGAGAAAACCTACGGGAACAGCTGATTTTATTCCGAAACTAGAGGGGCACTCGGTAGAGCGCATACCTCCACAATGCAATGCCTGATCCATGAGAACATCTTGGGCCCAATACATTTTTGAAATATCATGCTATATATTGTTTTTGGCCTGAGCTCTCAATGGTGAAGAATCAATTTTAAAATAAAAGTTAAAAAAAAACCTCATATCCAGATCTGGATTCGGATCTTCACCAAAATCGATTCAATTCTTCCTTGTCACACACCCAACGTGTCCACCAAGATTCATGTGAATCCGTCCACAACGTTTTGAGATATTTTGCTATATATGAGTTTAGCTCTGTCTCTCAATGGTGAGGAATCACTTTAAAAATTCTCGGATCCGTTTCCAGATTCGATCTTCACCCAAATTGAAGCAATTCTTCCTTGTCAAACACTCAAAGCGTCCACAAAGTTTCGCCCTAATCTGTCCACAACTTTTTGAATATGCGTGCTATATATCATTTATGGCTCTCTCTCTCTCTCAATGGTGAAGAATCACTAAAAAATTCTAGTAGTTGATCGGATCCGGATCTTCACCAAATCCAAACAGTTCATCCTTGTGTCACACCCCACCTGCCCAACGAATTTCATCAGATCCGTTAAAACTTTTGAGAATATCCTTTACACAGACAGACCAAAAGACAAACAAGCAGTCATAGACTGGTACTTACGAAATCGTCAACTTGACCTCTGACCTTGTCTAATAAAAGCTGTCTCTAGAGAAGTAGCGACACAAACCAGAAGTTTCTACGATGTTCTGTACCAAACCATCAAAAATCGAATGTTTGACCTCACGTGACCTTGACCTTTGACCGATTTTGACCAAAATCTAATCAGCCTAGCATCACCTCCTGAATCACGTGGTGTAATTTGACATTGGTAGCTTCTTCTGTTCTCGAATAATCGTGCCTACAAACAAACACACAAACACACACACACAAAACACACCCAAAACACAAAAACACACACAACACAAAACACAAACAGATGACGGAAGTCCATATATACTTACGAAATCTTTAGATTTCGTAAGTAACAAACAGAGAGGGGTGAAAACATAACCTCGTTCACCTTCGGTGGCAGAAGTAATAATCAGAATCACTACAATTTAACACAGGCGGAGGCCAATTAACTTGGTTTGTGATTTTGAAGGTGATTGGTCACACCTGAGCTAATTTACAATTGCTATTATAAGGAGGGTGGACACTTATCCAACCAAGAAATTCTAGTTTTGTATTTTTCATTAATTTTCTGATATTTGTAGAATTTGTTTTTCACTCGGGAGTTGTGGGTTACGATGTGTAAATATAGGTGGAAAAAGTCTGATTTAATGCAATTTAATTCCAGGCTAGAAGGCACCAAAAGGTGAAACTTCTGAAAGGGGGTGTAGACTTTCTATAGGCACTGTATAATATATCAACTTGTGCAAAATATATGATACTTTCTATACCTTTACATATACTCTTTAACAAGAACAAGAATGCTCTGTTCCATTGTGTGGTTTCGCGTCTTCAAAGGCATCACAATAACAAAGTTATCGAAGAGTTACAACCCATAACTTATCAAGGCCACCTTGATTTGGGATAATACTGTTCGAAGTACATAAATATGTTCATGAAATGACATCGAGATGTACAGTACAAAGTGATGTATGGGCATTATATGTGATATACATATAAATGTGTGATTGTGTATGCATGTCGACTGTAATACGATTTTGGCTTTCCTTGCTTCAACTATAAGTTCTAGCGAACCCTTAATCCCTTTAGCGACCTTAACTCCTTTTAGCGACCCTTTAATTCCTTTTAGCGACCCTTTAATTCCTTTATAGCGACCCTTTAACTCCTTTTAGCGACCCTTTTAATCCTTTTACGACCTTAATTCCTTTAGCGACCTTTAATCCTTTTTAGCGACCTTTAATTCCTTTTAGCGCCCCTTTAACTCCTTTTAGACCTTTAATCCTGCCGACTCTTAATTCCTTTTAGCGACCCTTTAATTCCTTTTAGCGACCCTTAATTCCTTTTAGTGACCCTTTAACCCTTTTAGCGACCTAACTCCTTTAGCGACCCTTTAAATTCCTTTTAGCGACCCTTAATCCTTTAAGCGACCCTTTAATCTTTTAGACCCTTTATTCCTTTTAGCGACCCTTTAATTCCTTTTAGCGACCCTTTATTCCTTTTACGCGACCCTTTAATTCCTTTTAGCGACCCTTTAACTCCTTTTAGCGACCCTTTAATTCTTTTAGCGACCCTTTAATTCCTTTTAGCGACCTTTAATTCCTTTTAGCGACCCTTTAATTTTCCTTTAGCGACCCTTTAATTCCTTTTAGCGACCCTAACTTTAAGCAACCTTTAACTCCTTTTAGCACCCTTTAATCCTTTTAGCACCCTTTAATTCCTTTTAGCGACCCTTTAATTCCCTTTTAGCACCTTTAATTCCGTTTAGTGACCCTTTAACTCCTTTTAGCGACCCTTAATTCTTTTAAGTGACCTTTAATTCCTTTTAGCGACCCTTTACTCCTTTTAGCGACCCTTTAACTTCTTTTAGCGTACCCTTTAACTCCTTTAGCGACCCTTTATCCTTTTAGCGACCCTTTTATCTTGCGACCCTTTAACTCCTTTGCGACCTACTCCTTTTACGACCCCTTTAACCTTTACGACCCTTATCTTTTAGCGACCCTTTAATTCCTTTTAGCGACCCTTTTAATTCCTTTTAGGACCCTTTAACTCCTTTTAGCGACCCTTCCTTTAATTCCCTTTAGACCTTATTCCTTTAGCGACCCTTTAATTCCTTTGTTACGCGACCCTTATCCTTTTAGCACCCTTAATCCTTTTAGCGACCCTTTAACCTTTTAGCGACCCTTTAAGCTCCTTTTTAAGAGCGACCCTTTTAATCCTTTTTAGCGACCCTTACTCACTTTTTAGCGACCCTTTATCCTTTAGCGCCCTTAACTCCTTTTGCGACCTTTATTCTTTAGCACCCTTTGTTCAGTCTACTCCATGTATACCGAACAGGTGCCAGATTTATAAAACTATGACAGCGGGATTAATCAGCTCAAAAATGTTCATTAACATGAGAATCGAGTGATTTCATCACTTTACAGAAGACCATCCACTTCTCCGAGGAAGCTGCTCAGTTTATCATGAAGCGGCAATTTTACCATGTGTGTGCCCAAATTCCAAGCATTCAAAGACACTCTCGCAAAATGGAAAAACATTAGCAGATATTATAAAATAAAAAGGTTTTATGGTCATACTTTGCAACTCAATGATGGATTTCCTGATAATAATAAAAATTTCTGCCTTATTTCAGTTCTGCTGGACCTGAAATCAGCTTGCCAATTAGACGTGATTCAGCGTCTAACCCTGCAGCATGAATTGCAAAGTGCTTCCAAGCGAAGGAGAAGGAAAACTTTCTTTCCAAGGCTCTTTGCTCCTTACTTCCATAAAATCATCGAGGAAAACAGACCTGAAGAAAAACACCGAAACAAACTCCAAAAGGAACACAATATGATAGTTTGTGGCATCCCTATATTTCAGAATGCTTTATGCTTGTTTTTTTTTAGTCATAAGGAACAGGTTGGTGACTGCCTGTTGGTCAGATTTGTTTTTTATCACCTCCGCCACTGAAGGTGAAGGAGGTTATGGTTTCACTCCTTACTGTTTGTTTGTTTGTGTGCAGGTCATCTCAAAAAGTGGCGGACGGATCCGGATGAAATTTTGCGGACACATTAGGTGTGTGACAAGGAAGACTTGATTTGATTTTTGGTGAAGTACGAAAATTATTTAATCTTTTAAGGGATTTGTCACCATTGAAAGGGCCAAAAACGATATATAGCATGATATTTCAAAAATGTATTGGGCCAAATATGTTCTCGTGGATCAGGCATTACATTGCGGAGGTATGCGCTCTACCGAGTTCCCTTATAGTTTATTTATTTATTATTATTTGCTCTATTTTACAGTTAGTCCCTCTCAAGCCATTTTCTGCATTCCTCCTTCCAGGTATTTGCTCCTTCCAGGTTGTACTTCCTGGTATTTGCTCATAAGAGCTTCAGGTCAAATTTAGTGGTTAAATAATCTTGGTTATTTGAGGAAAGACAGTCCACCTTATGTAAAACATGTCTTCAAATGTGCAGATGGAAAATAATGGTTATGTTGATCTTGTTGGTAATGGTTCCAGTGGTTGTGATGGTGGCTGTAGTTTTGTCAAGCATGAAACTGGAGACACTGTTGAGATAAACGGACGATTATGAAATTAACTATCGTGGTGAATTGACTGTCTGGGGAGGTAGGGGAGCATGACACAATGGTAAAACACTCACCCTTGGTACTCAACGGCTCGAGGTTCATTCACAGTTGCTGACCCTGCTGGTCCCGGCCACGTATTCCATCTGGATCTGGCTGTTTGCACCCTGATTACCGGAGCAAGGAGGGACTGTGGTGGTTTGCTGACAATATGGTTTTAATCACAACAGCATGTGTTAGCAGGACGCAGACCCTGCAAAAGGCGTCTCTTGGGCTCGTCACAAAAAAAAGAGGCGAATTAAATCCTACTGGCACCTTATTGCCATTATCACCACAAGAGCTGTGCCACAAACACCAAATTGGTTTATTACGCCAGTCTCATCGAGCAAACGAGGGTGGCCCATTGCATTTTGGCATACCCATACAGCTCAAAATCTCTGCTACCATTTCACTCTTTCCTATGCCCCCACACATCCTTCCACCTTCCATAAGGAACTCGGAATCTAAATCCACTCTTTCAAAGTTGGCCACCTGCCCAGTCGAACCGTAAGATCCAGACATCACGTTGAGTGCTTCTCACAGAACCAAAATCATCTGTGGGTTTTTGAATTTACTGCCACAGGCATTCCGCATTGCTTGGCCTTTACTCCCCACTCAAATGCTCTCCTTATAGAAGAATTCTATTTTCTTTATTTTTACAATCACTTGGCAGTGTATTCTTATATGAGGAAATTCTGAGTATGAGAAAAGGTTATTCAGCTTGTAAAGCCTGTCGCACATTCCTTGTGCACAATATATTTATGTATAATGCTGTATGTCTCGGTGTAAGTCATACGTAGAGCTCCCAGAAGGCTCACGGGTTAGTTCTGAGCATGCACTCCTCTCCATCGTGCAATGAGTAATACCATTCCCAATTCAACGATTAAAACTGTCCATGAAGGTTTCAATGGGTATCGAAGCAGGATTTTAGATTTCTTTATAAAGCCATTGCATATTATCATGTTAGGGTGTTTTTGAACCACGAGATGCCTTTGTTTATCCATGCTCATTTGTTCAGTAGACAATTTTGTGAAAAAAACACAAGAACAACAAAATCTTCATGGATGAGCAAAAACTTTTGTGTACATTAGTTAGAGCTTATGAAAGAGTTGATGAATGAATGGAAAAAGACAAAGAGAAAGGAAGTATGAGAAATTTTGATGGTTTCCTTCATTATCCAGTGGGAGAGGAGAAATTACTATGAAAGCTTTCTTTTAAGTCCCGAATATAGCTTGCTTGTGGGTATTTCTGTGACATTATCAGGCCGAACCTTGGAAACACTAGGTGGTTTGTGCTTTTATCTATAAAGCAACCAATATGATGCATCCATTGAACGTGGAAGGCAATTAGAAAAGCGGTTTGAATCAGGGAAAGGTAACAGCGTTGGCATGCCGAAAACAAATTACCCTCTTCCTAGAGGCGTGAATGATCGCAGAAGCAAGCTGTAAGACAGGCAAGCAGCCAGACAGCTAATAGCCCTCCACGACATCTACAAGTCGATACGGAATGCGAGAGGCAGTCTTGAAAAATTGGCTAATACAAAACGTGCCGTAATGAAAAGCCACCCTATCAGAGTTTACACGGAGACTCATCGAAAGGTGGTGTGTTTGGATGAGGACGACAAAGTGGCGGCGATAAGCAGCGTTAGTAAAATGCATCAGCATGGCCTGGAAAAGCTCAGCGTAGTGGGGTTTGGGACGGTGGGTGGCTACAGCAAGCCTTGTAAGCTGTTCGGGAAGATGGAATGTTTGTAATATGTTCAACAGGGCAAGATGCAAGGCATTCTCTCTTTTTTTTTGGATTTAATTTTTGGACAATAGCACGTTTGGATTTGATTGTGCTGTTAAATTCAGGGAAAAAGCACTGGAGAGAGAAAATATAGCAAGTTGAGAAAGCTCATCAGGTCAAATATCACTTTACAACAGACCTCAAGCATGATACTGTTGGATGTTAAATTGCTGGAAAACTCTTTCATAAACACATTTTTCTTTTGTTTAAAAAACAATAACCTGTCGAGATGCTTTCTGCAAGCTCCACGGAAGGTTTGTAGAATCGGGCTGGTTTGACAAGGAGAAATGGTTGCAATAATCCAAAACAAACCTTAAGGAAGTAAAAGGGTTGAACAAACGGGTCCTGTCATGCCGTTACCGATGGTGCAGCAATCATTGCTGAATGCTGTCCAAGACGCAAAGAGAGTGTGTGTCATGCTTTCCATCCATGCTCCTGCCGCCCTTCTACCACTCATCACTTGTCCTAGATTTCATGGACGCCCAGCATGTTTAAGCAGCTTAGCAGGCAGGTGGTCAGGCAGACAGGCATAGAGGGAGGACTAAAGGATAAAGAAAAATAGTGGAGGCTTGAGATGTGCAAGTTGTCAAGGAGACGTCACAGAATGGCTTTGTACAGCACAAGTGCTATAGAGAGGCAAGTAGACAGGGATGAGAAGAAAGACCCCCAAGTCCACCATTCCCTTCAGAAGGGTGGCTTACATACAAAGGAAGTCGGCCATCTTTTCATCTTCTCAAACACCAGTTGTGTAATTATTGTTGTTTTGCTGCTAAGCAATTGAAATGCTCACTCCATAACTTATAATGCCCAGTTAAACAAAATTGCTTCATTTCAGCTCGACTAAAGTCGTATCAAAGGAATGGGATTGTGGTGAATAAGGTCATGTGAGCTCGAATTGCAGCAGATAATTAGTTTAGATTTTGGGAAGCAAGTAGGCCACAGAGTGCGCCAGTCACGGATGCTGAGCACATCTGATGGAGGCTCCTGGCCTAGCAAGTCAAGCGAGGGTTTGCCGACAGTTCTGGCGATGCCACCACGGGTATTATGTTTTGCACTCCAGATTGCCCGAGACATATGGTCCTGGTCCAAATCTGGAAACCGTGCCTTTTACAACAAAATAAATGTGGTCCAAAGTCATGGGGTCCATAATTAAATCGTGAGCGTTGGCGGGTCGACCGACATTGGTCCTTTGGGCCTCGTTGTCACTTTAGCAGAGCTAAAGCAGCCTGTTTTCATCTTTTTAAATTGGGCTGCTTGCTTGGCCAGTTAAATAGCACCCGTTTTTTGTTGACGAAATGGTACAGCTCCCAACTGCCATCACTCTCACCATTTGCTGCTCCAGGCACCAAGTCTTGCCCCATATGTTGTTAAGAAAGGAAAAAAAAAAAGAAACTTTTTAATTCCCTTTTTAAATATGATTCATTAACATCTACTTCTTGATGCCTGGTGTTGGCTTAATGGTTAGGGTGGTGGGCTTGGGATCCTAGGATCCTGAGTTCAAATCCCCCTCAGCTGTTGAATTAATACTAGGTGGGGTTGACTCTGCCTGTCATCCTTCTGAGGTTGGCAAAATGAGTGCCAGCTTGTTGGTATCCTGTGTTGGAGTGGTGACCTGTCCAGGATTGTGCCCAATAGCCAAGGAGACTGCTTTGGTAACACCAATGCTCTGTACAGAGTATGGTCCCAATGGATGGTTGGATCCACTTCGGTCGTGAATTATGACTAAAAAATTGATTAAATGACTTAATATCAGTGGTTCAACCAAAATAATGTTGTGAATTCATTTTTCACACCTTTATTCGACAAGTGGAGATGGCATATTGACCTTTTAGAATTGCTATCTGAACCCTGAGCTCATGATTAAGGGCAGAACCCAGAGGGGTGTTCAGTTCCCAAGGAACTAGCTAGCACTTGCCAAGCCAGCTGTTCCTTATCAACGGTTTTGAATAGAGTGCTTGCTTGAGTGCTTCAGCCACTTGGTGAGCACTCTAAAAGAAACTTGGTAAATGAACACACCCCGTTAAAATCCCAGAGGGGTGTGTTTGACCATTCTCTGTCTATCCATGTCATTGTAATTCATGCAAAAATATACACTGGTCTGTTGTAATCTCTTTGTCCTCCATATGGTTTATTTACAAGCTCCAGTAACAACCTTAGAATCATGAAATATTTAAGTGTGCCTGTGAGCTTGTGGAATTGTATGGAAATAGATTTGATTATTCTTTGCATCCACTGATCAATGGTTTATGTAGTCGATAGTTTGCAGGATATGATATTTTGGTCACATTTAGAACATGTAGGAGCCGATGGTGTGAGCTGTGATGCAATGCTTTTACCATTAAACTCTTCATCAGCAGAAGTTCATGAAGAAATCATGAAATATGTTAAAATAATAATATGTGGGACGTTTAAAGTATTTGACGAATATTGTGCAAAACACACCAAAAACGTACTCGGTGTGTAGAAAATGAAACATATATTTTAATTTTTAGCAAAAATGGGTGCTCTGTACTTGTGTATATGAAAGTAAAAAACAGAAAAATTTTGTGCCATGTCTTGGACGCCCCCTCGTCATAATGTGTCAGTGTATAATTAAGTTACGAATGCATTGGAATGTACAAAAATATTATTTTGGTCTCTTAACATGTTATGGCGGATAGTCAGCATGTCATGTGAGGCGTGGCGTGTCATGTGATTGAGGTTGTTGTCTCTTGTGCGTCGCCGCGGAGAGTCCGGGATAGCCCCAAATGACATCATAGATACTTCATTGGTCCACACGACCACATCCACACAGCCATGTCGATGGGTCCATGTGAGCAGCGCTACACGGTTGCAAACAGCACCGAGCGCCGCGAGTGTGAAATGCGAATTTGAATGTGCCACATTCGAACCAGGTGCCTTCTTTGTCAGGATTTAGAGCCGCCATGGTGTTTTCATGTGAACAGCGCTATACATAAACCGTGCCGAGTGCCGTATAACCGCACAGAGCGCTGTGAGTTTTAAAAGTGATTTTTAAATGTGAGATTCGAACCGGGTGCCTTTGACAGGTTCGAGAGCCGCCGTGGAAGCACTGAGATACCCCAAAATGGCTGAGCTAGTAGACTGATGACCGTGCCTCATCCGACGTCGGGATGAGGAACGGTCAGCCGGCAAACTATGCAGAAGCGTTTATGTTTACGCGATATTCAGATTCCGGGATCCAGCGGTTAGGCGATTTTTCAAAGCATTCCCAGCGGCCAAACCACTAATTTGCAACTTCCAGGCGAACTGTGGTTCGTAAACGGTGCGAAAGTGATTATGATGTACACGGGACTGGGCTCGATGATTAAAGAACTATCTGGCTCTCAGCTCCTCCTAGCAGTGTGCCTAGCTTCTCAGGACACTAAAACCGAATGTGGTGTAATCTCTTCGATTTTATGGTAGGAGGAAGGAGAAGCCGGTCCTTCGGAAAAAGGGTCGGGCTAATGCCAAAGGTAGGGTTGGGTAAATATGATTGAAATTTTGTGCATAGCTTTTCTACGGCCGTTTTCCATGCTGAATCCGAATCCGGTCGAATTTTTTTTACCTCCGATGAGCTTTGACTCACGGAACCTTAATTTATTCAAAATGGTGGCCAAAAAAATTGACCTTTTTCATGTTTTCCTTCTCTAATGTGACTAATAAGGCTGTAATGTATCATTTCAATATGTTTTTCAGGTCAAGGAATACGCGCCAATCCATTTTCAATTGATTGGATGTTGCATAGGACCGAAATCAAGTAATTTAGGAAAAAGGAAGACGAAGAAAAATAAATACGAGGCTATTGAATACTATACAAACTTGCAAAAAGCACAAAGACCTTTGACCTAGACAGTCTATATTTACTGAGTACACTATCGGAGAAAAACTTCTAGCGGAAGTGACATATTCGCTTAACTGTAGCCCCAGACAATACCCAAAACAAAGACGTGTGAAGGATGGACCAGGGAAATTCCACACTCAAAAATTCAGTTTGACGGAGCGACACAACTCTATAAAGAATGCTATCAAACCCGATAATCCGTGCAGGATAACATTAATGACTTTGTTGGCGGCACGGTGTGATCTCGTTTTATGTTGATCTGAGAATGACAAAAAGTTCCATTTTAGCAAAATATTGTGCGGTTTCTCAAAATTGTCTTTTAAAAATCATCAAATCGTTGCATAAGTGTCATTTTCGTATTTCCTGATCGAAAAACCTATAAATTGATATATTACAAGCCCTATTTTCTCTCAGTTGGTCAGAAATTCATAAAATATCATTTTTTTGTCGCCATTTTGAATAAATTTAAGTTCCGGGGTCAAAAGTCATCGGAGGTAAAAAAAAAAATTCCAACGTTTCAGATTCAGCATCAAAATGGCCATAGAAAATGCTTATGCAAAGACACTTAACCGAAAAAAACTTCACTATTTACCCAACCCTACCAAAGGGTGATCCGCAATCATTGCCAAGACGTGCCTCGACCATGAACGACTCGACATGTAGATAATTTCGAGTGCAGGTAGGTCAACAACAATGATCCTATGTGCAAAACGAACAGCTCTTTCCAACAACTTGAGGTTGTGTGCAATGATGTTGCCGAACCAAACAATATTCGATCCCGATAAAATACTTTCAATAACACTGTGGTAAAAAGTTCACTGAAACGTCACCATGTACACCAATTTTTTTTCAACCGTCAAGGAAATACAGGTGCTGCTGGGACTTTTTTTTAGCGATAATTCCAGTATTCAGAGTCCAGGACATATCAGATGAAATGTGGATGCCCACGAATTTGATAGAACTCACAGTCTCAACAACTCGACCATCAATGCTGATAGGGGCATGTGTAGCACAAGACTTCCTAAAATCCATGATAACTTCTTTAGTTTTACGAACATTCAGGTCACGATTATTCGCTGAACATCACTGTGTCGGGCGCTGAACCTCAACTCTGTACGCCATTTCATCGTCATTCGTGATCGGGCCAATTAAAGTCGTGTCCAGGAAGTATTACCAAGTATATTACTAAATCCACAAATATTACCAGGAAGTTGTTTTCTCCACCAACAGCACAATCACAACTAAAAAGTGAATCCAGCAAAGGACTTAAAACACAACCTTGAGGAAGACCCATGTTCAAGACGAGCAATGAGGACGTTTCTACGGGCAATTTTCACCAAACTGTGGCCTGTCACTTAAGAAGTCAAAGCAGTCCATACAATATAAAAGGCATGGTGTGTGTGTGTTGTGTGTTGTGGCTGTGTGTGTGTGTGTGTAGTGTGTGTGTGTGTCCAGTTCAGTGTGTTCAGATTGTGTCAGCGTGTCTCCCATAAAACTCAAAACCACAAAACTAAGCAGCCTGAAACTTTGCATCACACACTAAGAAAACTCAAAGAAAAGTGCAGGAGTGAAAATTAGGTGTTTGGGTTAATTAAAACACCCCTTTTGAAGATAATTTACGGCCATATGTAATTATATCCTTCATCAGGCGATCCTCGGCCACCTCGCTGTCTGGGGTCTTAAGGCGTATCCTAGGTAACCTTCCTGGGGTCTGAAGCCGCCATGTTTTTTGGCCTGCTCAACCATGCCTTGACTTGGAACAGAATGAAACGATTTCTCAACAATAAAGTTTATTTTTCACTTTCCTCACTCACATAGAATGCCTGTTCATCATAGTTACGAATCATTGTTGCACATCCTTTTGTAAGTACTTCCTTTTTCAAAATAGAGCTTGGAGCGATTTCATGCATTATCTGAGACAATTTTCCACGATCTACTCTCACGGACTAATTAAAGTATATAATCGAAATATTATTTCGGTTTTGAGGATCCGATATCGTTTGGACTAAATAAGTGTCGAAATATGTTGTTAAATCTGATCATTTAAAAAAATAGCGAGTCATAACTAAGCCGATATACCTATTTACTTTAAGCAAGCAAGGCTTTGTTCCCTCCTCCATACATACACAATAAAATGTGACATTTCCAGAGCATTAAACTTATATTTTTCTACTGTTTGAAGAATTATATTGAGTGAACAAAAAATTTAGGAACATAACAAAATTAACTAGCTTCATTGAGCTTTATGATTAATTGCATTCACTGGCAGACCTCACACCCTGTCCCCCGATGGACTGCCTATCCATAGCGTCTGCAGATCTGTGTCTATATTTTCGGACGTTTCACGAGGTGCTCTCCAGGGAATCATAGCAAATCTGGTGAAAAAATGGACATTAAAAAAAAGAATCTCGTGTCTCCGGGAAGTGTATGTTTAATGTGTGGCAAAGCCACTTGGTGAGTGCTCTCCAAGCTGATTGGTTGTTCCTTTTGGTAAAGGTTCCCGTGCTCTCAATGAAACATTGATTAGACACATGTATGTTTCCGCCAATGTTGGGCCGTGCAGTGGCATGCGATTGGTGCCTCGGGAGGTGTGTCATCCGCTGAAAATGTGCAATTTTATTTTTACAGGATATCGCTTTGTTTTACCTTTTTGTGCCGATTCTCCTTTTAATATAATCCATCCCTCACTTCACATCAACACATATAATAACAGAGGGGAGCACTCGTAGAGTGCAAAACCTCCGCCGCCAATACTGCTGGGTCACTTAAGTGAACCTGATGTCCTATTCATTGTAGGTCAAAACGGATCAGACTCTACTGAACCACGATTGAATAAACTAAACTAGATCGACGCGCATGTAGAAATGCCAAAAAAAATCGAATTTTTTTGAAAAAAAGTTGCAAAATTTGTTTTTTTTTTCTCTAACAAATTTTTTGGGGGGTTGAAATCACTTAAAACATGTAGAAATGAAAAAAAAAAAATCAAATATTTTTCAAATAAAATCGAAATTTTTTTGAAAAAAAGTTCAAAATTTTCTGTTTTTTTTTTGGACCAAGTCCAAAATCTAATGGCATGATCCTGGACCATACCTAATCACCCCACCAAGTTTCGTCGAAATCCGTCCAGGAGTTTTTCCGTAATACTGTTCACAAACAAACAAACAGACAGGGGTGAAAACAGTAACCTCCATCCATCTTCGATGGCGGAGGTTAACAATAAGGTCCATCCGTCCAGGTTTTGCCATGAGCGTTGTGAAGGCATTGAGCATAGATCGACATTTTGTGTTCTGTGCCTAGATATATTTTTAGATCCTCGTGGAGGATTCTAAGTCTTACTCACTTGTTGTTCTTCATCTTTTTCTTGTGGACTTTTTTGTTTCACAGCCTACAGTTTTCATCGAAACTTCCTGAAACTTGGCTATATTATGTAAAAATTCCCTGCGCAGACAGTAACCATCTCCGATTTTGAAAATTCCTCCTAGAAAAAAAGTTATGACGTCAAAATATCTCCGCTAATGGAAATCGCCTAAAAAATTATCTCCGAAACCAGTAAAGCTTTTTGAATTCTATTTGCGGGAATCGAACAGGGCATTAGCAAGGATGAATTACCGCACATATGATACATCACTATGACGTCATATCAATTTTTATGACGTAATTCCTGTTTTTGACATTTTTTGTTCACAACCCAGAGTTTTCATCGGATCTCGTGAAACTTGATGTATATGCAGAAAGCCCACGCGCAGGCAGTAACCATCTCCGATTTTGGAAATTCTTCCTAGAAAAAAGTTGACGTCATAATATCGCCGCTAATGGAAATCGCCGATACCATTATCTCCGAAACTAGGCAAGCTGTTTGATTTTTGTTTGCGGGAATCAAGCCGGGCATTAGCACAGATAATTTATCGCAAAACCTGATACATCACAATGACGTCATATTCGTTTTTATGACGTCATCATTAAGAGGACGAGGATCTTAGCTCATTTGAGCTTGATGAAATGAATTTTGCAAATTTTCCACTTGAATTCCTCTTTCAAAGATCTCTGTTGAAAGGTAAATCTTTGTGTTTGTCGTTTTTTTTTTGAATGCGTGTGTACATGTATTATATATATATATATATATATATATATATATATATATATATATATATACTGTATTAGAATAATGGAACCTGGTGTGTGTGTTTGTTTGTGTGTGTGTGTGTGTGTGTTGTGTGTGTGTGTGTGTGTGTGTGTGTGTGTGTGTGTGTGTGTGTGTGTGCGCGTGTGTGTGTGTGTGTTGTGTGTCCGGTCATTAACCATAACAAGGATTTTGCCTAAATGCCAATTTCAGACCTTGGGCTCTCACTAACTCCAGCAGTGACTTACTGTCATAGCAATAAGTGAAAGAAAATACCATGTCATAAGCTTTCAAGAAATGTTTGGTTCATGTTCCTGAGGTTTCTGTTTCTTTCTAAATTCACATTTAAAGTTACATCACTCTTTTTGAAACCCCCTGTATATACTTGAACACTGTAGAACACACATCACCTTTTTAGTACTTTTATAACCCTTCTGTTTAGCAGTACATGGACAAAATGTTACAGCATTTTATGTCATCACAACCAAATTCCCCATTCGTAGACCCCACCATCCTTATTTCTCAAGATCTCAGAGGGTAATTTGTTGTAGGAACACTAGTTATTTCTTCTTTTGTTTCAGTTTGTTTCACCTGGTCATGGTCTTTTCCCTTCTCACCCACACCTGTTTATAACTTGTAATGAATGCTTTGTTAATGAGAACCTGTTTATGGTCACTGAGGGAACTGTGGCTCCACAGCATGTTAGTTCATTTGGAAAGTAAACCCATCTGCTGGAAATTGGAAAGTGGCGTGATAAGGTACCATTAGTCAATACCAAAGTGTCCTCTTGCATCGCTTCGCCAAATTTGGGATGGCAGCTTTGGGATGGCGCATGGTTTTTAAACCACCGACAGGCAGAATCATTTGGGAACACAAGCCAAACAGAAGAATGACAATGTGCGTAGGTTGAGTTAGGAGCCACAAAAATCTGCACCAAACAAGTTCAAAAAATATTCAAAGTAATAAAGATTCCCCATAAGAGCATGATTTTGCAGGTAAATCATTGGACTCCTATTGAAGGACTTGCAGCATATTCCTCTGAAGGTAGTGACAGGGTGACAAGATGTAGATTCGTCACGATGAGCTGAAGACAAAATACTAATTACAAGAATGGAAACACAAAGGGAATGGAAATGAAAATTTTTTCTCTCTACCATCAGCCATGAAAGTTTAAGCAACCATTTTTTAGGAGGAGGAACAGGTTATTGTTTTCAATTTCCTTGAGAAAGATTAAGCTGAGAACATGGACCAGCATATTCAGACATTCTGATTCTAATTCTGATGTACCATACTCTGTTCCAGAGCATCGGTGCTGCCGAAGCAGTTTCCTGGCAAAGGTTTTACTGGGTGGTTTGCCATTGCCTTCCCAGCAGTAGTTAGGGCAGGAATTCACAATTTGGCTATGGTGCCGAAGATAGCTCAACGACTCTTCGCTAAGACCACTGTGAGATCGTGAAGGCCCCCAACTAATGCTGGCAAATGGGATGCCCAGTTTAACGTCTATCCGAAGGACAACGCACACATTGTTGAATCACCCTGCCTGTGAAACACCAGGATGACAGTTTATAGCTAGGTCTGGATTCAAACCCAGGATAGACAGCTGAGAGACGAATATGATTGAAATATTAAGCAACCTTAATAAAGGAAGACTCGACCGATGCTTGACGGAGATGACTTCACTTTAGACCACAATAACACAAAGCTAAACAGCACAGTGAGCATGCCAGGAAATCAACAGGAATTTAAACATCGTAATTTGTTTAAGGGTGCCGACGATAAGTCATCTACTCTTAATGAAGAACAGCGTGGGAGTTTTCATATCCACCACCTGATGCAAGCAGACAAGACACCCAGAGGGATGGCATAACACATGGTTAGAATTCCACATCACTCATACATCTTCTAATGCCACACCCGCTCACTACTTAACGCAGCTTGGTACAAGCATCTTGTAATTTGTAATTGTAACCTGTTTACAAGCAAGTTACAAATTACCCCCATTGCTCCGACAAAGGGTAAACACTTTGTTCTTTTTTTTCGCAGGAAAGTTATTTCTTTGACTGTCCATGGACCATTCTGTGCTCGTCTGCGAGGTTCACTGAAAGGCTAAAGCACGGGTAGTGGAGAATAGACATGAGTGGAATTAGAATTGCGAGGAAAAGTTCGACGTTAAAGAAGTTCAAACCAAAAATGTAAGGAAACGTCTAAAATATTTAACTTTTACTTACGGGTTGGCCGCATGAGATGTGGCGGATCGAAACTGACATTTTCTTTGAAAATTAATTGGAGAGAATGTTGGAAATGAAGTCTTTAATGGGAAGAATTATTCCCACCTCGTGGGGTTTGCTCTGGAAATGTTTTGGCCCGAGTATTTCATGAAACAGTTGGCCGAGCGTGCCTTTCTACTGAGTAGGTTCGAGCAGCAATTTGTAATTTCTTCAGAGTTCCCGAGATAGCTCGCCGACTCTTCGCGAAGGACACCGTGGGATCTCTGACGTCCACCAATTAATGGTGGCAGATGGGATACCGAGTCTAATTATCATCCATCCAGGGGACGGCACACATATTGATGTCTGCCTTGCGCTGCAAGGGAAACACCAGAATGAGAGTTTATAGATACAGCGTGTCGAGATTAGAACTCGGGCGAGACAGCTCAACGGTGAGGAATGATGGAAAGAGCTTAAAAAGGGGAAAAAAGTTTTTGTAATCTCTTTTATTAACATACAATTGCAAACTTGCAATTCAAAATGTTGAACAATCATATTTTGTGGACAAGTGCCAGATATCCTATTGAGGCTTCTCGGGTTGATTACTTCTGGATATAGGAAAGCACAATTGCTCGTATTATACGAATTGACTTCAGCCATGTAGGACAGTATGGGCGAGTGATGACTGTTAGTTGAAGTGATACTTCTAAAGAATATCGTCAAATTGAAAGCACATTCATTCTGCCTCAAGAACATTGCTTTCTGCCAGGCAAATTGTAATGCTTGTGGCTCTTCTCCAGAAGTGATGAAGATTCTTGTTCTATTCTCTTGATGGATATGATCAACATTCTGCTGCAAAATGGAATCAAGGAAGTGTGCTCACCTGTGAGCTGGCTAGTCTTAGGGATGCATGACCATGACCTAGGGATGCATGACTTTAGCACATTTGAAACCAAAAACTGCCTTCATTTTCTTTTTTCTTTACAGGAGCGAGGCTCATGGAAGAGACAGGCGAGACAAACATCAAGGGAAGGAACAAACAGGAAGAGAGGAGTGGGATGAGGGGAGGAAACACTGAAACTAGCAAGTAAGATGGTTGGGTTGTGAAAGGTTAATGGGGGTAATATAAATTGTGGGTTAAAATTGATTATGCCAAGAGATTGTAGTGCACTGGTTAGGGAAGAGTGAGACAGATGAGCCTCTGGAAGCAGGATCCATAAACAGGAGAACGGAGAGATAAAAGAGTTGAGGTGTGCA
Organism: Eptatretus atami; assembly: GCA_035128595.1. Taxonomy (NCBI): domain Eukaryota; kingdom Metazoa; phylum Chordata; class Myxini; order Myxiniformes; family Myxinidae; genus Eptatretus; species Eptatretus atami. The sequence goes on from CM068955.1 coordinate 53,807,541, forward strand.
GTCAACTTGGATTTTAGAACTTTTACCAGGAGAGGGTTACTGGAAGAATGCGTGCATCCTATACTGGACATGGAGGGTCGGAGGACTAAGAGAGCAGAGGGAGAAATATCGGAAAAAAATGACCTGCCTGTGATGTGAGAACAACAGATCCTGTGCTCTGGTCTAATCATGGGAGGTTACAATACTTATGAGACCTTTAGATTTCAAAGAATCCAGGAGACACAGGCTGGTTCGGGTGTCAACAGGTAATGCTGCAACATGGAGCAAGCAATCCTTTCATGGGAAGCCAATTCCATTTATACCTGTCTGAACTCATGTTCATGTCTCACTAAAATAGAGCCTTCATGCCAGCATTGCGACCATGTAAACCATACCAGTTGATGGACTTATTATGTAAATTTATGAAAAGGAAATGCAAGGTGGAGACTATATGGATGTAAACCAGGCAGGTGTCCTGTTTTATTTTGTACATGACTTTGGTACCTGCAGTTTCGATGCTCTCGTTTAGTGTCAGAGAATGAGATACATACTGTTATATTTGGGATATTTTGTTCTCTTTTGTTAAGAAGTTCTGTTTCTTCTCAAATGGATAATTATACTTAGAGAAAAATCTTTCGATTCACAAGCAGCTTCCATTCTGTATTCACAATCAATTCATCCAACAACTCGAGGGGGAGCACTCGGTAGAGTGCAAAACCTCCGCCGCCAATACTGCTAGGTCACTCAAGTGAACCTGATATCCTATTCATTCATTTGACGTCAACAGTGCTCACAGAGTTATAGTTTGCAACTTTCCCTTTTACTTTAACTTTTACATACTCAATTCATTCGTCATAACTAGATTCCTTGAGACAGAAATTATTTTACGTGGTATATCCACCTGAAGTTCAAATCAGCCGCAATTATAATTTTGGCATGTTTTTTTTGTTGGAAATCACTATATAACATGTAGAAATGCAAAAAAAAAAAAAATCGAAATTTTGTTGAAAAAAAAGTTGCAAAATTTTGTTTTTTTTTCTCTAACAATTTTTTTTTTGTTTGTTGGTTGGAAATCACTTAAAACATGTAAATGCAAAAACAAAAATTCAAATATTTTTTCAAAATGGCCGCCATAGCGGCCAATTGGACTTTGGACCAAGTCCAAAATCTAATGGCATGATCCTTGGACCATACCTACCCCCCACAAAGTTTCGTCGAAACTGTCGAGGAGTTTCCGTAATACTGTTCACAAACAACAAAAACAAACAAACAGACAGGGGTGAAAACAGTAACCTCCGTCCATCTTCGATGGCGGAGGTTAAAAATAAGCAAATACAAGGAAATTCTCAGTGAGAGATAACTGTGGGTCTTCGACATGATCTACACTAATGGCTCGTTTCTTCATTTTCACTCAAACTTACTGGAGGTAACAAATGTGATTTCGATTTGGATTTCAACTTCTGCTCTTAAACCGTGAGCAATGACACTGCATCTTTTAATGTTCCCAATTATTCCCAAATAATTTAGGGGTTGGCCAGGTGAACGTTTTTGGACCAACTCTTTCAGGAATTGCTTGACCAAGCCTGACGTTTGATTGCAGGTGTAGGAATTTTGAGTTTGTTCAGGGTACCAGCAACAACTCGCCGACTCTTCGCGAAAGACACCGAGGAATCGAAAATGTCCATTAACAATCAATACTGAACGATAGGACACCCTTTATCATGTATGGCCCAATGGATGATGCACATGTTGATGCCTCGCCCTGTCTGCGGTAAAACCAGGGTGACAGTTTATCGCTGGGTCGACATTACAACCCAGGCTGGATATCTCGAAGGCAATTGTGTATACCTAAGCTATCCTGCCAGCCCTAACTTTTGTTCTGAAAGATGCTAAATATTTATTTTCTCTTACTTCAGTTAGATTCCCCACTGGATCTGGATCTGGATGCAATAATTTTTTTAAGTGATTCTTCACCATTGAAAGATAGGGCCAAAAACTATGTGCAGCATAGCCTGACATCTCAAAAATGTAAGGACGGATTAGGACAGAATTTCGTTTACAGGTTGGGTGTGTGACAGGAACAAGCTGATTAGATTTTGTTTAAGGTCTGCATGCAGATCTGGCCCATCATTGGGATACAAAACATTACCTGCAGCCTTCATAGTAGTAAAATCAGGTTTGAAAGCAAAGAAACCGGAGCTGCACATCCACCAGACACGCTATATGGTTTTCCAACCAGTTGTCGATTCAAGTACAGGGGATCGTGAAGAACAATAGGTTGTATTGACTGATTGTTCACCAATCGCTGCGGGAAACAAAAAAAAAGCTGACATTTCAGGCATTTACCCTTCATTGAAGCAAACCTCTTTGCTGTCATTCAGACTCAGTGATGAAGTCAGTTGCAATACAGATATAGTGTAGCCAACCACTCAGCAGTCATTAGTACAAAGGTCGGCGCAAAGGCAAATGGGACGTGTAATTTACCCAATCGTAGGTTCAAGGAACCAGACTCTGTGGCGTAATGGTTGGAGTGTGCGCTTTAAGTCTGGGAATGAGTCTGGGAGGTCGGTGGTTCAAACCATGGCTGAGTCAAACCAAAGACTTTAAAAATGGTACGTGCCTTTCCTTTGCTTGATGCTCAGTATTTGCAAGGATAGAGCATGGACAACCAACACTGGGAAGGCAATGGCAAACCACCCAGTCAAGCACTTGCCAAGAAACTGCTTTGGCAACACCAACGCTCTGTATAAAAGAGTACATGGTACATCAATTCACATCAAAATATTCAAGGAACGTTTCCAAAACCATTGATTGGTATCACCAGCAAAACTCAGCTCGGGGGTATTTATAACACTCCATCCAACATTTAATAACCCAATCACCGTGCTATGCTCAGCAATATAAGTTTCCCTTCGGCTAGTTTAATATGAACCTGGAAAGCATTCATTCCACTCACAACAACAGTATCCCAATATGCTTCAATCACGTTGCTCCCAACCTTCCTGGGAACCTTCTTAGCGTCACGTTCTACGATATATACAGTGCTTATAGAAAGTCTACACCCCCTTTCAAATTTTTCACTTTTTGTTGCCTTATAGCCTGGAATTAAATTGCATTAATTCAGACTTTTCCAACCTTTATTTACACATCCTAACCCACAACTTCCAAGTGAAAAACAAATTCTACAAATTTCAGTAAAATAATTTAAAATACAAAGCTAGAATATCTTGGTTGGATAAGTGTCCACCCCCTTAGTTAATACTTGGTGGAAGCACCTTTGACAGCAATTACAGTTTTGAGTTTGTTGGGATAGGTCTTTACCAACTTACACACCTTGATTGGGCAATATTTGCCCATTCTTCTGTACAAAACTGTTCAAGATCAGTCAAGTTGTGTGGGGTGTTGATGGACAGCAATCTTCAAGTCATGCCACAGATTTTCGATTGGATTTAGGTCAGGGTTCTGATTGTGCTACTCAAGGACATTTATCTTTTTGTTCCTGAGCCACTCCAGCGTAGATTTGGCTGTGTGCTTCGGGTCATTGTCATGCTGAAAGATGAACTTATGTCCCAATTTCAGCTTTCTTGCAGAGAGCAGCAGGTTTTCCTCTCGGATTTTTGTGTATTTTGCTCCATCCATTTTCCCTTATATCCTGACAAATGCCCCAGATCCTGCTGATGAGAAACATCCCCATAAAATGAAGCTGCCACCACCATGCTTCACAGTCGGGATGGTGTTCTTTGGGTGATGTGCTGTGTTGGGTTTGTGCCAAACTAACGTTTTGAATTTAGGCCAAAAAGTTCCATCTTGGTTTCGTCAAACCATAAAACGTTTTTCCATATGGCTTCAGAATCTCTGGAGTGTTTTTTTGCATACCTCAAACAGGACTCAAGGTGGGCTTTTTGAGTAATGCTTTCCTTCTTGCCACCCAACCATACAGGTCAGACTTGGGGAGTGCTTGCAATATTGTTGTCACATGCGCACAGTGAGCAGTCTTTGCCATAAAGGCATGTAGCTCTTTCAAAGTTGCCATTGGCCTCTCGGTGGCCTCTCTGATCAGTCAACTCCTTGCTTGATCATCCAGTTTGGAGGGATGGCCTGATCTCGGCATGATCTTGGTGGTACCATACATCTTCCACTTCTTAATGATTGTCTTGACTGTGCACCAAGGAATATTCAAGGCCTTTGAAATATTTTTTATACCCATCCCCTGATCTGTGCCTTTCCACAACTATTCCTGGCGACTTTGAAAGCTCATGGTTCATGGTGAGTCTTCACTGTGAAAATGCACTACCCAGCTGAGGACACCTACAGAACAGCTAATTTTATTCTAAATATACAATCACTACAATTTAATACAGGTGGACCAAATAACTTGGTATGTGATTTTGAAGGTGAATGGTGACTCCTGAGCTAATTTACAATGATATAAGCGGGTGGACACTGATCCAAACCAAGATATTCGAGTTTTTCATTTTTAATAATTTTCTGAAATTTATGGAATTGTTTTCACATGGAAGTTGTGGGTACAGTTAAACAAAAGTGAAAACAGTCTGATTCAATGCAATTTAATTCCAGTGTATAAGGCAAAAAAGGTGAAAATTTTGAAAGGGTGCAACTTTCTATAGGCACTGTACACACACCACACACACACACACACACACACACACACACACACACACACACACCACACACACACACACACACACACACATATATATATAAATATATTAATCGTAGAATGTGACGCTAAAAAGTTCCCAGAAAGGTTGGAGCAACGTGATTGAAGCATATTGGCATACGTTTGTGAGTGGAATGAATTCTTTCCAGGTTCATATTAATTAGCCGAGAATCTTATACTGCTGCATTTCTACACCATGCATTTCCTGTTGTAAATTTACATATTAATTCCTCCTTCTCCAGACATACAAGGACACGAGCAGTATTAATAATATATCATATTAGTTGTGTGATGAGAGTTGTACAAACGAAAATGTGTTGTGTTTCCTCCATAACTCCAAAACCATAAAACCTAGCAGCCTGAAACTTTGCATGCATACCAAGTCAACTCCAAAGAAGTGCATGACTGAAAATTGGGTGTTTGGTTTAATTAAAACACTCCTTTTGAAGATAACTAATGGCCTTATTGAATTAAATCCTTCATCGGATGATCCTCAGCCACCTCGCTCTCTGGGGTCCTTTGGCGTTTCCTGGGTAACTTCGCTGGGGTCTGAAGCTGCCATGTTTTTTGCCCTGCTCAACCATGCTTTGACTTGGAACAAGCCGCAACAATTTCTTAACGATAAAGTTTTTTTTTTTCTTACTTTACTCACTCAGATAGATTTCCGGTTCACCATACGAATCGCTGTATACATCACTTTTGTAAGTACCATAGTTTTCATATTAGGAGCTTTGAGCGATTTCATGCATTATATGATATGATTTTCCATGATCCACTCTCATGGACTAATTAAAGTATATCATCGAAATATTATTTTCGGTTTTGAGGATCGGATATCGTCCGGACTAAAAAAGTGTTGAAATCTGTTGTGAAATCTGATAATTTAAAGAAATAACGAGTCATAACTAAGCTGATAGACCTATTTACTTTAGTTCAAGCAAGGCTTTGCTCCTTCTTTCTCCATAGATAAACAATAAAATGTGAAATTTCCAAAGCATTAAACTTATATTTTTCTCCTGTTTGGAGAATTATAGTGAGTAAACGAAAAATTTAGGAACATGCCAAAATTAACTCGCTTCATTGAGCTGTATGATTTAATGCATTTACTGCTGGCACTCATGCCCTGTCCCCCAGAGGGTCTGCCTATCCATAGCATCTGGCAGATCTGTGTCTATATTTTCAGAGGTTTCGTGAGGTGCTCTATAGTGAATCAAAGCAAATCTGGTAAAAAAACACGGACATTAAAAAAAAAACGTTTTAACGTTAGCGCGGACCCCGAACCAATGTACCACGTGATACATGCAGAGACAAGCAGGCAAAATGGCAGATTTTCTGCAATGTTTATTTCACGGGCGAATGAAATTTGTGAGTCTACAGGGTTGTTCTGCATGAAGAAGCAACGCTTTTGTGGTTAAAGTCATTTTATTTCATTAACGGCTGCATGTGTGGTGAGACCAGCTTTAAAGTTACAGGGATATTTTATGGTGCGCAGCGACAGCCTGGCCAACCATTCCTGATCAACCAAGGAATTAGAGTGCTTGCATGAGTGCTTAAGCCACTTGCTGAGCGTCCATTGTCGATTGCGGAACTACGCTACGTCATTCTGAGAGAATGGTTCGTGCTCCATCACACTGAGCGAGTGGTTCATGCTCCAATACCCTGAGCGAGTGGTTCATGCTCCATCACCCTGATCGAATTGTTTGTGCTCCGTCACCCTGACTGAGTGGTTTGTGCTCTGTCAACCTGATCTAGTGGTTCGTGCTCCATCATCCTGATCGAGTGGTTCATGCTCCGTCACCCTGATCGAGCGGTTCGTGCTCCGGCACCCTGATCGAATCGTTTGTGCTCCGTCACCCTGACTGAGTGGTTCGTGCTCCATCATCCTGATCGAGTGGTTCATGCTCCATCACCCTGAGCGAGCGGTTCATGCTCCATCACCCTGATCGAGCGGTTCATGCTCCGTCGCCCTGATCGAGCGGTTCGTGCTCCGTCACCCTGATTGAATCGTTTGTGCTCGTCACCCTGACTGAGTGGTTCGTGCTCCATCATCCTGATCGAGTGGTTCATGCTCCGTCACCCTGAGCGAGCGGTTCATGCTCCATCACCCTGAGCGAGCGGTTCATGCTCCATCACGCCTGATCGAATGGTTCGTGCTCCATCACCCCAATCGAGTGGTTCGTGCTCCATAATCCTGAGGGATTGGGTCGTGCTCCATCATTCTGAGTGAGTTCTTGTGAAATAACACCCAATTTCCAAGTCATTTGCTGTATTAACGTGTTCTCTAAATTACTGAGCCAAATTATTTTTCCACCCGTCATACGCAACTGCTTATAAAGAATAATGTTTCTGAACATATCCTTGAAACGTCTATATAAATGCACCTTTTTTTTCGGTGAAAGCTACTCAAGATTTCTGGGTTGTTTTCAGTAAGTACTGCAGTTGGTAATCACACTGACTCTAACATGCCGATTCCCCAAAAATTAATTATATTGGCCAAGCACGTGTGTGTATGTATGTGGTGTGTATGTATGTGTGTGTGTGTGTGTATGTGGTTATTGTGTAGCGTGTGCGAGTGTGCGTGCTGTGTGTTGTTCATAAAGCATAACATATTCTCTCTGCTACTTCCCCTACCCCACCCCCCTCTCTCTCTCTCCCTCCCTCTCTCTCCCATCCTTGCTCTTGCCCCTCCCAATACAGTGTAGCACCCTCCTCCCAATCTCCTCTCTCACTCTCCCTCCTCTCTCTCTTCTGTCTGTCTGCCTCTGGCTCTGTCTCTGGGACAATATCAGGATGGTGGTTATGTCTGGATGGTGGTCGTCTCCAAACGTAGTCAGACAGGGTTTGTCTCCAGATGTGTCCGGGCGATGTTTGTCTCCAGACAGTTTGGCTCCGGATCATGTTTATAGCATGACCAGTAGAAAATGGATTTCAGACATTATTTTGTTTCCATATTCACTATTATTCTATGCAGAATAATTTTGATGAGACTATGAATCGTAATTAGTGCTCCACCACACATCTGCCTTCCCTTCCTCTCACCTCACACAGTCTTCCCTTCCCCCACCCCTCTCTGCTTTCCACTCCACCGCTTCACTC
>CM068955.1:53822274-53838575 GCA_035128595.1 Eptatretus atami
CAGCACCAGGATCTAAACCCCCGACAGACGATCTCGGTGCCCTCCAGACTCCGACTGGCGTTCAAGGCTGTTCGCGAGAGGGTGCACGGCAAGGCTGGGTGCTGGCGACGGACGTGACACGCACGCACACATTTCAGGACGTTTTCACTTCACGGACGACTACTCTCTGGTGAGCGATACGGTTCTTCTCCCCCTCCCCCCGAATGATCTGTTGGGTACCCATGTGTGTGTTTAGCTGTAAGTAAGTCAACCCCCGATAAGCATCTGTTCTTTGTCTCTTTCTTGGCATTTTGGTTGATTTTGCTTTGAAATTTATTCTTTATTTACCTCAGAAAATAAAGTTCTTTTTATTTATTTATTTTATTATTAATAAATCATTTGTCGATTTCCAACCTGTCCGTGTTTGTCCTTTCCTTCCATTGGTCCAGCATTGTCCGAACCTAGATAGAATGGGAGGTAATTACCACAGATTTGACAAAAAATAGTCGGCACGCACCAGCAGTTAAAACGCTCGGCCGCCCTAATGAAAATCTCATCGAGATAACATTGGTGCTTTGCTGAGGGTGCGCTTCCCGCTCAGGTAACCACGTGACCTCCAGTTAAATGGCATAATTAGACGGTGGACACTGGAACTCGTGGTTGACTCGGTGGCATTCGTGGTTCTAAAACAACCCACCGTACCACAACGTTAATTGTGAGCGGTGGCCCCAGGTCCGGCTCTTCCGAGGACAACCGGGGATTAACCCCCCTGAGCGACAAGCTGGTGTCTTGCTACCCATGGCTGCAACAATATAATATTTGCAAGGATATGTTCAAGGCAATTAATAAAAAGGAATCAGGGATGCTTGACTAGAAGAATATGTGCCATTTTTTTTTTTGGACAATTTCTACATACATGTAAGTTACATGTAACGTTCATTTAAGCTCTTAAGCATGTACGGTCATTATATTTGAGGTCCATACACGTGTGCAGTATATACGACTTAAAAACAAGTTGATCGACACTAGTTTTTCGATTTGGGATCAGAGATTTGAATTGTGACATTGAGATAAGAGCTCAGAAACCAATGATGGTTGGTTACAAAGAGACGATGCATGTGCTTGAGAGACCCGTGAATTGCCTTTACCCTGATGGATGCGTTCGAGGCTGAAAACATGGGGAGCGGAAAACAAGCATCAAGGTTATTACACACAGGGAGGAAAACCTAATCAGAAATTTAAGGGGTGGGGGGAGGCGGAGGGCGACCCAATCCCAAAGCAGCAAGATCGAGTGCAGACATCATTCAAATAGGTCGAGTGGAATGATAATAAAATTGAAAGAAGGCACATTTGAGAAAGCCGTTTGTTATTCTGGAATCGTTTACCTTCCAAATTCAGGTGTACTCATGATGTTTTAAAATCACTTTTATGATCCTCTTTCTGCACACAAAGCCCATTGTGACAATTTCAACAGGTTGGATTTTAAATCGTTACTCGTCACAACGACAATAATAACAGCAGCAACCATCCTTTGCTTATCAAATCTTTCCCGTTTCATTCAAATCTCACTCTTTTTTTGAGTCCGGGATGGCCTCTTGAAGCCCGAGCCTAGCTGTGGCCTCACTTGCTGTCTGACATTACTCGTTTATACCACTCATCAGAGCATTCCCCCATCACTTCATTGTTATTTGACATGATGGTCCATGGTTACCTCCACCACAAAAGTTGGATGGTGGTTGTGATTTCACCCTGTATGTTTGTCTGTGAGCAGGATATCTCGAAGAGTTATGGACGGATTCGGACGAAACTTGGAAGACAGTTTTTGGGTGTGTGACAAGGGCCAATTGATTCGATTTTGGTGAGGATCGGACTATGGATCCGGATTCTAGAATTCCAAAAGTGATTCTTCACAATTGAAAGATCGGGCCAAAAGCGATATATAGCATGATATTTCAAAAGTTGTGGAGGAGGTATGACCAAACTTGGTGGATGAGTTGGTTTGGTGACATTCCATCCATCCATTAGGACCATACTCTGTGCAGAGCGTTGGTGCTGCCGAAGGGCTATTGGGCACAATCCTGGACGGGTCGCCACTCCAACACAGGATACCAGCAAGCTGGCACTCATTTTGCCAACCTCGGAAGGATGACAGGCAGATTCAACCCCACCTGGTATTAATTCAACAAACAAGCAGGATTTGCACTCAGGATCCTCGGATCCCAAGCCCACCACCCTAACCATTAAGCCAACATCAGGCATTTATGTGACAAAAACAAGCCACTTTCATTTTAGTTCAAGTTCAGATCCACATCCGAGCTATCAGTGGGATTGATACTCTAGTCCCCCACATTTGTGGTGGTATGATAAAACGGAATATCAAATACTGCATCGGAGTTATCAGAAGGATCTCGAATAAGCAAAGAGCAAAGATGGAGTCATCAAGAGGAACCTGGATAGGATTCGGGTTTCAGCCGCTACTCTACTCCCCTCAAACCCATCCAGGCGCAGCCAAATGAGCCTTACAGAAAAAATTTCTGCAAGAATTCACTTCTCCTTAGAGAGATAGATAATGAAAGAGAGGAATAAAGAAAAAGTAAGAATGATAATGAATAAAGAGAAATGTGAAAAAGTAGAAAGAAGTGCGAAAGGAACAAAGAACAAACACGTCGGGAATAACTCGGATAGATAGATTTCAGCTGTTACTCCCCAGACTCAAACGGGCGGGTTCCTCTTCAGGCTCATTGTATGAGGAATACATCTGTGTAATATGAAAGTTACATTTTTAACTTTTTTTTTTTTTTGAAATATTGCGTACACCAGCCACGGTACTGAGATGGTTGCTTTTGCAACATAATTCAGCCAATCACAGCCGTGATCTATATCAGGTTGAGATAATGTCACGAGGAATCAATATGTGCAATACGAAATCTCAATGTTCAATGGCTTTTGAAATACTGCGTACACAAAAGTACATGGACAGATGATCGGTCGGTCGGATGGAGCTCATTTTAATGTTCCCCGTGTCCAACCTTGTCAGAGGGTGGGGGACAATAAGCACTTGGGGTTAACAGAGGTTGCATCATTTTTAGCTCGCCTGTTCGAATAACAGAGAGCTATAGCGATACCCCCGGCGTCAGCGTGAGCGTGAAAATGTTAAAGTTTTTGGTGCAAGTTATTTAGAAGCTTGCCATTCATTTAATATGTGTACTAGGATGCTGATATTTGGCATGGAGGTTCGTTTGGGGTATACTATTGGTGTAGTGACGTTGAAATAAAAAATAATTTCAAATTTTTACAATTTTTGACCTGTTTTGAACTTAACTTTTTTGTAGCACATCAACGTTAAAGTTTTTGGTGCATGTTATTTAGAAGCTTGCCATTCATTTAATATGTGCACTAGGATGCTGATATTTGGCATGGAGGTTCGTTTGGGATATACTATTGGTGTAGTGACGTTGAAATAAAAAATAATTTCAAATTTTTACAATTTTTGACATGTTTTGAACTTAACTTTTTTTAGCACATCAACGTTAAAGTTTTTGGTGCATGTTATTTAGAAGCTTACCATTCATTTAATATGTGTACTAGGATGCTGATATTTGGCATGGAGGTTTCTTTGGGGTATATTATTTATTGATGTAGTGACGTTGAAATAAAAAAATAATTTCAAATTAAAAAAAATTTTGACCTGTTTTGAACTTAACTTTTTTGTAGCACATCAACGTTAAAGTTTTTGGTGCAAGTTTATTTAGAAGCTTGCCATTCATTTAATATGTGTACTAGGATGCTGATATTTGGCATGGAGGTTCCTTTGGGGTATATATTGATGTAGTGAAGTTGAAATTAAAAAATAATTTCAAATTTTAAAATTTTGACCTGTTTTGAACTTAACTTTTTTGTAGCACATCAACGTTAAAGTTTTTTCCTTTCTAATGTTTTTATCTACCACACTATTTTTTACTGATTACAATATACAAATACATATATTGCTTTAAAATTATTTGTATCAGAATTCACTGCAATGCTTTATAAAAAATATTATTAGACTAGTCTTTTAAAAACGATTAATGTATGAACAGGTGAGCATTGGGTGGCTTTGACACCAACTCTCTGGTTTATAGCATCCACTTGAGTTTGGGAGGTCAGTGGTTCAATCCCCGGTCATCATGCCAGAGACTAAAAATCGTACGTTCTGCTTCCTTCCTTGTTTGCTGCTCAACATTTAAAGAGAATAGAACAAAGACCATCAGCCAGAGGTTGGCAGCCATTGCAAGGTTTTATGGGCATAATGTTCTCCTCCTGCATCGAAGTTCCTTTGCTAGGAAACTCATATTACATGTAATTAATGGATATGATGATTTGAATGCTTTACTTTGAAGGCTTCGCCACTTGTGGATAATTAGAAGTGTTAAAAATATTAATGAAGTTAATGGAAAGCTGCACCCTATTCTGTAATACTGCGGACAAGGCATCCTCTCTGAAGGATGCTGTAATGCTGGGCTTACCAGGGACTTTTCCAAGGGAATGATCTAATGCACAATATACAAGAATACCTTGTATTTGGTGAATAGTCTGACGTGAGCAGGGTCTCCCTTGCTCTGCTTTTCAAGAACCATTTCCAAGGGCTCGGTCACCCTGTTGGAGTTGTAGACTTTCTTGCCAACATTGAGACTTGTGGAATGCATCTTCCTTGTGAATACATTGCATCAAATGAAGGTCGTCCTGGCTGGGCTGGATCACAACATGGACAAACAAGTTCAGAGGATGAGGGAGCATGATTAAAAAGTGGACCACCATAAGCTGTTCCACTGGTTGACCCTATGCAGAGGTCAGAGGATATAGAGACAGAGATCTTCAGTTGTGGGTTAATGTCTGTGAATTGATCTGAGCTGCTTCTGAATCTGACAATGCAGCATTATCTTACAAATTCACTTGGGATTGATTGTTTTTTACAAAGTTTAGGCTCATGGAGGAGCAAAACGGCACAGGATGAAGGGGTTTCGATCGACACAAAAGAGCAGAAGGGATCAAGCGGACATTTGATGGACATACAAATACGACTTGCAAGAAAAGGCAGCCTATGGCAGACATTAATAGGCATAGAAAATATAATGATCGGAAATGGGAGATGATGTGAAATGACGGTGAGCTGCAATCTTGAAATTGTGGACGGGGGGGGGGGTGCTTGAGGGGGGTATAATTGTACAGGCAGGAAGGCGATTCCACAAGCAGGCAAATAGTGACAAAGGTTTTCAAGTGAGTAAGAAGCCTGGACTTAGGTTGAAATTGAGGGGGTTGCTGGATGAGTCCATTCACCCGTGGGGCTTAGGGGTCATGGGGTCAGGAGAGTGGCAGGGGGTGGCTGAAAGAACAGGGTGAGCAAGACTGCATAAGAGACAGTATGGCATTGAAAGACCACCAACCAATCTATAGTGTGACAGCAATAGGCCCTTTTCAACAGTCTCATGATGGGTGATGCTGTTGATTTTCAGAGCCTTGGTCACTGTAGCTACCGGGAACACACTATGGGATACAGGAGTACCGGCTTGTCATTATTTCGATTTCTGTTTTTTATCGGTTTGAACACGTTCTTTGTTTTAAATGTCATGCATTACTAAATCGCTATCCGTGCCAAGTGCCACCGGGGATTATTAATTAGCACAGCGATGACTCTTCCTAACAGTCTGAGCCATAAAACTCATCTCTGCACACGGGTTAGGTCATAATGTTCCAGGCTTCCTTCCTACTTATGAAATATCCTGACATTATGATGCGATCCTGGATTACCTGGATTACGGATATCTCATCAGATCACCTAACCTGTGAGCTGTATCTTCCTTATGTAGCTGTGTTGATAGTAGAAATTTAATCTACACAGTTTTTAATTAAAAGCAACCACATCCCAAAGCGATCCAACGGCTCTCAACAGAGGTAGGGGTTTATCTCTACATGTGGTTAGCACATTGCCAAACGTTGATAAGTATCTAGCTGGAACTTCAGGGTGAAGAGCAGACCCCCAAAAAAAGAAAAATAGAATTTGTGAATGAATCAATGTTGCGGCACCATACTCTACTTGTAAACGCACTCATCTGAAACCACAAGGAAGGAGATAAAACGGAATCTTCATATCGATGGTGACGCGAGAAGGAATATTAGGTGCAATGTTGCACCTGCCGGTTTGGGAAATTCTGAGGAATTGGTAGAAACGTGTACCATGAATACATGTCTACCTCTTTTGGTTTTGGGTGTTGGTAACTATCGAATAAGCGCCATCGCGTAAGGGATAGACTTTACCAGCAACTGCATGGATACCTGCTAGGGATGTCGAGTAACACTTGGTGGCAAATGGGGTAACTGCTTTAGAGGGAAAAGCTTAGCAAATGCGAGTACAAAACCAAAATCTACTTTCACCTTTTGAACAGATTGCACGTCTTTCTAAGCTGTGAGCAGAAGACAACATCTCTGGTTTACTTTTATTCCTTCCATCATCTGCTTGTGACAATGCCTCTGCAATTATTGTTATCTCTGCAGTGTTTTCATTACTGAGCCAGCAGGATAGCCGAGAGGTATGCGGACTCACCTTTGAGCTGTCTTGTCTGAGTTCGAATGTCAGCCCAGCTATAAACTGTCATCTTGGTGTTTCGCATGCAGGGAGAGGCATCAATGTGTGTGCTGTTCCTCGGATGGATGTTAATGCTGGGCGTCCCGTCTGCCGGTGGACGTTACAGATCCCATGGCGTGCTTCGCAAAAAGGTAGGTGCGCTACTAAAGATACCCTGAACAAATTCCAAATTTCAGCAACAACGTAGAGGGGGCACTGCATTGGCGACACAGCTGTGCTTCCAGGAAATTATGCGACATGTGGCTATGTGCTGCATAAAAAAAAAACAGAAGAAGAAGAAGAAAATGCATGTACACCATTCTTCAAAGAAAAGCTTCAGTCTCATTTGGGGGACGTGGTTGAATTGATTCCATCTTTCCACCATGGTCCTGGTGACAGCCAAACTCATAAGATACCGCTCAAGCACGGACTGATCACTGATCACTATTATGGTGGTATCATGGGATCCTACGTGATGATAGGCTTAATATGCCGACCTACAAACCCAAAGATGACCTGTGTCACTTATTCATGTGGTATTAAAATATATAGGGCTAATACCCCTCATTCTGGTCAAACAAGACTCAGTGTGAATGAGGATGATGGGATAGCGTGCACTCCAAACAGTCTGTACATGTATCAGAGGGTGTTATTTGGAGTGCCAAGACCCCTTAATGAAACTAGTAGAGACCACCCTATCTCCAATGGGGAGGGAGATGTGCAAACGAAAATTCTCAATGTTGCACAATTATAATGTTATTAGAAGACAGAGGTGGAAACTAAAGCATATTGAATTGGCTTGTGCCCTTAAAAAGCAAACAAGTTTGAGATGAGTCAACATTTTCTTTAAAACTGATCAGATTGTTGTCTCTGACCAATTACTTCGTGTCGACGCAGCATTGACAGGGAACACAGTGAGCACCACGAACGTGAATGAGCAATGGCATCTCATCCCGGCGAATCTCCTGCACTGAAGGTTTGCGCACTTCACAACTGACAATAATGATATCAGGGATGAGATACAGTGCCTTCAGAAAAAAGTATTCACACCACTCGACTTTTGTTGTGTTACAGCCTGAATTAAACCAGAGAGTTGGTGTCAAAGCCACCCAATGCTCGCCTGTTTATACATTTATTCGTTTTTAAAAGACTAGTCTAAATATATTTTTTATAAAGCATTGCAGTGAAGTCTGATCCAAATAATTTAAAAGCAATATATGTATTTGTATATTGTAATCAGTAAAATATAGTGTGGTAGATAACTAGAAGGATGCAAAAATATTATTAATACAATGCTGAAAATGGAAAGTGACATCCAGAGAGCAGATCATGTTACAGTGGCAGTTATAATGAATAAGTCGAACTACCATGCAGTATCATTTTTATTTGTAATTATGATGGCATCACATTATAACAGTGCATGTGCAATGGTATTTATCAACATTATGCAATAATACATTATTATTTGTAATTATGATGGCATCACAATTATAACAGTGCATGTGCAATGGTATTTATCAACATGATGCAATAATACATTATTATTTGGAATTATGATGGCATCACAATTATAACGGTGCATGTGCAATGGTATTTATCAACATTATGCAATAATACATTACCTACTTGCCTTGCCATGAGAAATACATCTAAAAGAAAAAGTAATATGTAGTGTTTTGACTTCACAAATATTGAGTCTCTGAAAAGGTGCACCAACAAAATTTATTTCATTTGGACTTCATTGCATCCCGAGTACAATATTAAATGAATGGCAAGCGTCTCGTATAAACAGGCGAGCATTGGGTGGCTTTGACACATCTTAGGTTGAAATTAAAAAAAATGTTTTTAAATCATTTGTTAATTTCAACTTCTACACACACAATAGTATACCCCAAAGGAACCCCATGCCAAATATCAGCATCCTAGTACACATATTAAATGAATGGCAAGCTTCTAAATAACTTGCACCAAAAACTTTAACATTTTCACGCTGACGCTCACGCTCACGCCGGGGGTATTGCTATAGCTCTCTGTTCTTCGAACAGGCAGAGCTAAAAAGGATTGAATTTAAATTCTTTGTCCCTGATCTACACATAATACACCATAATGACAAAGTGAAAACATGTTTTTAGAAATTTTTAAAAATCAACTAAAAATTAAAATCTGAAATGTCTTGTGTCAATGACTATTCAACCCCATGAGTCAATTCTTTGTCGAAGCACCTTTAGCAGAGATTACAGCTTCAAGTCTTCTTGGGTATGTCTGTATCAGCTTTGCACATCTGGATTCGGGGATTTTCTTCCACTCTTCCTTAAAGATTTGCTGAAGCTCTGTCAAGTTGGATGGGGAGCATCAATGAACGGCAATCAAGTCTTTCCACAGATTCTCTAATGGGATTAAAGTCTGGGATTTGGCTGGGCCTCTCAAGGACTTTCACATTCTTGTTCTGAAGCCATTACAGTGTTGCTTTCACTGTATACTTGGAGTCATTGTCCTTTTGAAACATAAATCCTCACTGCAGTTTAAGGTCTTTTGCACTCTGAAGCAGGTTCTCCTCAAGGATTTGCCTGTATTTAGCTCCATTCATTGTTCCCTCTATCCTTAAAAGTATCCCAGTACCTGCCACTAAAAAGCATCCCCATAGCATGATGCTGCCACCACCATGGATCACGGTATTGATGGTGGATGGGTGATGAGCTGTGCCTGGTTTCCACCAGAAGTAGCGCTTTACATTCAGGCTAAAGAGTTCAATTTTCATCTCATCAGACCACAGAATCTTTTGCCTCATTCTCTCAGAGTTTTTCACATGTCTTTTTGCAAATGCCAGGTGCGCTGCCATGTGCCTTTTTCTCAGGAGTGGCTTCTGTCTGACCAATCTCCCGTGAAGCCTAGATTTGTGAAGTGCTGCAGAGATTATTGTCCTTCCGGAACGTTCTCCCATTGGTCAGATGGCCAGCTCGAGGAAGAGTCTGAGTAGTTCCACATTCTTTCCATTGCCTAATGATGGAGCTCAGTGTACTCTTGGGAACTTTAAACACTCCAGACATTGTTTTATATCCTTCCCCAGAGCTATGCCTCCTCATGATTCTATCTCAGAGCTCTACAGACAGTTCCTTGGACTTCATGGTAGAGTTTCTGCTCTGACATGCATTGTCAACTGTGGGACCTTATATGGAAAGGTGTGTTTCTTTCTAAATTTACAAGGATTTACGGCACAGGAGGAGGCCATTCGGCCCATCATGCCTGCGCTACACCAATACCAGATTTCATCAATCCATCAATACCACTTCCCTTCGTGTGAAGCCTTTTTTTTTTCGGCTGTGAACTTAGGACCCTAGGATCCCAAGCCACTACTCTAACCGTTAAGCCAACACCAGGATGTAAATCATGTCGAATCAATTGACTTGGCCACAGGTGGACTCCAATGAAGTTGTAGAGACATCGCAAGGATGATCAAAGGAAATTGGATGCACGTGAGCTCAATTTGGAGTGTCATCGTAAAGGGGTTAAATACTTATTGACGCAAGACATATCAGCTTTTCATTTTTAATTAAATTGTAAAAATGTCTGCAAACATGTTTTCACTTTGTCATTATGGGGTATCTTGGGTGGATTGGTGATAATTTTTTTAATTTATTCCGTTTTAAATTCAGCCTGTAACACAACAAACTGTGACAAAAGTCGAGGGGTGTGAATACTTTCTGAAGGCACAGTACTTCATGGTAAGAACACATTCCCTGCAACAAGGTGGCTGCATAATTGAGAAGACCAAACTCTGTTTTTTGAACAAAATGGTGAAGCAAGAGACATCAGCTGGATGTTGCTGAATCAAAACGTTGAATCAAATTGTGAATTCGTTCACCCCACATGGTTTGGGAAACCTGAAGACGAGTTGGGACTGGGTGGAAGCAGGCACAGTTGAAGAAAAACCCGTTCATTTTTTTGTGTCAGACAGGTGCATGCCAAGCTTCTGCCAGGCTGGACACAGACCCTCTTTTCCTTCCATGCACTGACAGTTGTGACACCACGTTGTTCCCAGATGGTCACATGAAGAAGACGAGAACAGCACTCAATGGAGCGCATACCTCCACCAGTGTGATCAGTTTATGTTTTGTTTCCAAATGATGATAGGGTGGATCTGCATCCGGACATTAACCAAAATCTAATCGGCTTGTTCTTTTCACACACCCAACTCATCCACAACTTTTTGAGATATCATGCTCTATATCATTTTTGGTCCGATCTCTCAATGGTGAAGAATCACTTAAAAATTCTCGTATCCAGATCCAGATCCGGATCTTCACCAAAATCTCATCAATTCCTTCTTGTCACACACTCAATCTGTCCGCCAAATTTGTCCGAGTCCATCTATAAGTTTCTGAGATATCCTGCACACAAACAAACAGACAGACAAACAAACATGGGTGAATACATATTCTCAGTCCACGTTCGGCGGTGGAGGTACCAATATTTAAAGCAAGACACGATTGCTGTGTCAAAGAAATTCCTTTGCTGAGTGTACAGTGTGCCAAATCATGTGGATACAGCAGACCAGGTTTGCTGTCTATTCTTCCCCCGAAGGAAGGAAAGCCGAAGCATTGCCACCATCGAGTGTTACCTGAGTTACCGAATAATGAGCACACACGATCTCAGAATGGTCTGTAAACAGGCAGACTGTGCACAACCCAACCATGCTATGCCAACTGACGATGGATGGAAACGTGTCCATTGTGATGGAAGGGAGAGGGGCAGTGTGCCCATTCCAAAGAGGCACAGTGCAATTCCCGAAGGCTGCTTGAAAATGCTAACATGCAAGTGCAGAACTGGGGCAAGACAATGCAATACAAAGTGTCGTAAATCAAAATTGTATGGCACCCAGTTATGTAAGTGTATGGACCATACCGATAGCACTATATGCATGAATACTGGAAATGAATGAGAACTCACATTCTTGCTAACAAAGGAGTGTGGTGGGAGAAGAGTGGTTCAATACCTAATTGTTGTGATAACGAACCGTTGCTTATATTCGATAATGTGTTGGTAGACATCAACAACGGTTTAATGTATAAAGCTTGTTAACCATACATTAAATGCTTTTCTGATATATTGTCACACTTATGTCTCTGTGATGTTGGTATAAAAACCAAACATTTCATTTGCATATTTTGTGGCAATTTACAGTTTTGGGGTCTGGTTTGTAATATGTATTTAACTCAGGTTTGGTTGGTCGTGAAAACAACGCGTCCATAATAAATCAGAATGCTTACAATTACGACAGTCTTCATTCCATTAGGGTTCTTTTTTATTCAGAAAAGCAGGTGTGTTGAATTTGTTTTGGAGGCCACCTTTGATATGCTGATTTGGTTTTGCTGAAAAATGTTGAAAAAAGTGATTTTTCCAAACCAGGTCGTTGACTTGACCTAAAAAAAACATCATTTGTTAATTTGTAACAAAAATCCCTAAGGGGAATTTAAAATTCTGCAAAATCCCCATCTGTATAAAACCGTTAATTATTATCATTGCTTATTTTGCTACCTCTCATGGATAGCACTTACCGGTTATGAATATCTATTTTGTGTTTTTTTTTGTGAAACTACAAGGGGGTATTCAAAAATTGTTATGAATGAAATACTCACAATCGTCCAAGACACACAAAGGTGCTTTTTATTTTATTCTTTCATATACAGTCATGCAATAGGTGTACCTGTGTGTGTGCAACTACAAGGTGAAGCAAAAGTCCCTATGCAGTTGTTTGCATTTATTGTATTGTATATAATGCATACAACTGTATCGTGACTTTTGATTCACCCTGCACACACACATATATATATATATATACATATATATATCATACATATATAAATACATATATAAACATACATACATATATATATATTTATATACACACACATATACATAAATACAGATTATATATATAAATATATAACACTGTATATACTGTATAGACTGTGTATATATATATATATATATATATATATATATATATATATATATATATACACAAATGTTTGGTTCGACAGAACTTCAATATGGATACAAACAAACACGACATAATAGTGACCAAATTATATCGTGTCACTATTTTGTTGTGTTTGTTTGTATCCATATATAAGAGTGCATGCCGTAACGTGCATGGCCGTACGTGCGTGGCTGTACGTGCAAAAAACCCCCAAAAACTTTCAATCTGCATGCCAGAAACAACAACCACACAGACGGTTCCTTCGCTCTCGCGTGCCCGTACGTGCATGGCCGTACGTGCAAAAAAAAACAAACTTTCAAACAACCACACAGGCCGTTCCTTCACTCTCGTAAATGACGACTGGATTTGGGCATTGTGTTTATCTATAAATGCGCATAAGAAATCGAGAAATTATTAGAATACATTAAGTCATCACTATCCGGAAGTCTGTACGTTGTAACCCGTAATGGGGAACGCGCTCTAACTTGGCCATAACTTTGGAACCACTTGTCCAATTAATTTCAAACCTTGAAAAGGCAAACAAACAGAGATTGCTGGAATTATCGACAGAAGATAGATACTGTGGGTGCAAAACGCCAAGCAACGTGTCCTGTCATTGGTAACTGAGGATCTCTTCCCCAACGGCCACGCCTACGCAGCAACGTGTCCTGTCATTGGTTTGGTAAATAAATGGCCATAACTTGGAAACCACTTGTCCGATTAATATCAAACCTTGAAAAGGCACATACTCAGGTCCCCAGCAATATACCTGGCAAGTTTCAATTAGATCGGACCAGTGGTTGTCGAGAAACAGCGGTCAAAGACACACACACACACACACACACACACACACACACACATTGCTGGAATTATAGATAGAAGATATATATATATATATATATACACATATATATATATACACATATGTACATATACAGTCTACCTTTACATATCGTGATGGTTACATTCCTGGAAAATGCTGAGATATTCAAAACAGTGATAGTTAAAACCAATTTGCTATGGGAATACGGGGGTTAGGTTCCTGGGCTTCGGCAATGTAGAGGAAAGTTGGTGGCAGCCAAAAATAAAGACATCACAATTTAAATAAACATGTAAAATAAATATATATCAGCTTTGTGATTAAGTTTCCTGCTGCATAAAGTGGACTAAACATTCAAAAGCAGAATAAATACGGCTTTTCCCTTCTGTAATTTGTATGAAGCCCCCATCTCTCTCTCTCTCTCTCTCTCTCTCTCTCTCTCTCTCTCTCTCTCTGATGTACCATACTCTCCACAGAGCATTGGCGCCACCAATGCAGCTACCTGAGCAAGGGTTGGTCATAATCGGTGGTTTGCCATTGCCTTTCCAACAGTAGTTAGGGCAACAATTTGAAATTTGTTCATGATGTCGGCGATAGCTCACCTTCTCTTCGAAAAGGACACCGTGGGGGTCTAAAACGTCCACCAACTATTGCTGGCAGATGGGACACTCAGTTTAATGTCCATCCGAGGGACGGCAAACACAATGATGATTCACCCTGCCTGTGAAACACCAGGATGACAGTTTATAGCTGGGTCGGAATAATTCATAACCAGGCTAGACGGCTCAGAGGCAAGTGTGTGTACTTCTAGAACATCCTGCCAGCCCCAAATTCCCCACCATTCCTCTCCTATTACAGTAACCTCCTATATCGTTTACCTTGTGCAGCAAAGCAAAATAATGCAAAGAATGAAAGATGGGTAAAGATTGGAAAGAAAAACACTCTCCAAAGCCCATTGTCCCATAAACCGATGACACATAAGGAAAGGGCTATCTAAAACGAATACTCGTGAAATAACGGTCTTGGGAACTGCTATATGAAGAGTGTGCCGTTGCCTTGGAGGAGTACTGGTTTTGTAGAACCGTAACTATATATATACACACACTGTATATACATACATTATCATAACGATAGTGATTCCCTGGACAGCGTGACCCCACTTTGTGAGGATTCGCTTTCGTGTGAATTAAATATTCAGATTTAAATTTCCTAAAAATTAAAAAAAAACATTTAAATCCATCAAGAAAGTCAACAGTTCCAAGTTTGAACACACCACTTGACTGAAAACTCACCTGCTTGAGTTGAGATAGCTGGCAGCCAATCAGAGTGTGTTGTGTATCTGAGTGCGTCTCCTCTCAACCAATCAGTGTACACATTGTTGTCTTCTTCCTCTTTGCGGAACCATATTGGTAATTGCCCCGGAAGCCTTGGTATGCCGAAAGTGTCAAGAAAAGGCATCAATCTGGAACTGAAATTGAAAGTGTTATGGCATATGAAGTCGGGTGTTGGTGCCAGCGGTGTTGGGTGTTAATTTGTTTTCTGGGGTGGGTCTGTGAGGACATTTGTGATGAACAAAGCAAACAAAATTGAAACAACTAGTCAGTCCACGACTCCAGTAGTTGCTGCACAATTAATGAGATTTTCGGAGCAGTTTATCAGAGAATATGGAGACAGTGTTTCCTCCTGGCTTGAAGATATGAATCAGTTGCTCTATGCTTTTACGCCAGCCGTAATTATGGAGAAGGAACTGAGATTATATGATGACATAAAAAAAATGGGAAGGCGGGGGATCTACCAAGGAGATGTTTACAGCCAGTCGAGGGTGGTTTGATACGCAGATTTAAGTGCCGCAGCAATTTGGATAACGTATTTACTATAATGCAGCAATTATGTATGTGGCCGAAATAGTGCCCCCTGGTGGTGTGTGTTTGCCAATAAGTGGATGGGAAAATGGACCTCACTGGTGAGGCCGCGAGCATGGACAAGCAGGTAGCAGCTGAACTTCCATCTAAGTTTAAGGTCCTTGTAGAAGTTTACCATCCCTGGCTTGTTTTTAATGTGCATGAAACGGGCCTTTTCTGAAATATAGGATGCCGCCCTGTATGTTAATTTACAAGGAAGAGCAGTATGCCTCATTCCTCTACTTTCAAGGTAGCAAAAGACCACCTGACACTCCTTTTGGTGGCAATCCTACATGAGACTTGAAGTTAAAGCCCCTTCTCATGTGCCTACATGTCTATGGAGTGAAGGCAGTCGTTGGGCAAATCTCCAGCTCCAAGACACCTCAATGGTAAATCATCCGTAAATGTACAAAATTTATGGTTTTAAAAAATTACTAATTCCTAATATTTATTCGTTTAGTCGTGTTCATTAATGATTTCAGGTTATTACAGTGAATACATATTGTTCTTATGGTCCCCGGAGATAGTGCATCCACCATGGAAATAGCGCGTCTGGTCCATGTATCCTCATTAACAAAATGCTTTATGAGCCCCGTTCTGCATGAAATTGCTATTGCGCGAATATCTCAGGAACCTATCCTTCGCTCAAACCGGGGTATTACTGTATTAGCAGGCACTCCCACATTCTGGGTAACGCAATATGTATGGAGAACCTTCAGTGTTTATCTTAACACTATAAAGTTTAAAACCTTCAGTGGGCACCTGTGCATGGAGGGAATAACCAAATAGCTCTCACTAATGCTCTCACCAGCTGAAGGGGGTGTGCAGCATTGGGATTCTCATGTATGCAGTATTTGTGAATATCTACGCAGCTGTGGAGGAACTATGGGAAGGGTTTGAAACAGCAAAGGGCTTACTTTGTGTCGCCTTTCATGGTTGCTTTCTGCAGCTTCTTCGGCAAGAAGAGCATGGGACGAGTCAATATTAAAAATATATATATTGTTATGATTTTGGGGGTAG
>CM068955.1:53848267-53874802 GCA_035128595.1 Eptatretus atami
GGCAGTCGGTGAGGAGCTGAAGAGAGTCGGTGGGCAGTCGCGTTGTGAGCGGGCATTCGGGATCGTCGCAGCGCAGCCTGGAGCGCAGCGGGCAAACATTACAGGAAAGACTCTGTCATCATACTCCTGCAACAACAACGCTCCGATTCTGACATCAAATGCATCCGCTTGCACGATTAATGGTCTGTCAAAGATGGGCATCCGTAGTATAGGGGCCTTGCAAAGAAGGTTCTTGATCCTTTCAAATGCCCTCTGTTGGGGTGCCTCTCACGGAATGTGGTTGGGTTGACCCTTTTTGGTGAGGTCAGTGAGCGGCACAACTTCATCTCTGTACTTCAGTATGAACCTCCTCTAGTACCCCGCCAAGCCCAGGAATTATCTAACCCATCTTTTGGTCGTCAGCACTGAGGCATTTCTGATGCAGGTGAGTTTCTCTTCCTCCATCTGCACCTGACCCTTCAATCTGCCTTGCTGACAGATCCTTGCTGATGTTTACATCCTCGTGTATCTCTATGTCAGCCCTGGATCAATGTCAATTCCAGAATATCTTCATTCGCCAAGACACATTCTTCATCACCATCCGGCTCTGGGTCGATGACTGCCATATCGGCCACATCTGGCTGTAACGTGATATCAGTCGCGTTGTCAGCTCTCTCATGATACGACTTCAAAAGGTTGGCATGGTAAATGTTGGTCTTGCCTTTGACACAGATGTTGTAGTCCATCCGGTTGACGACTTCCTGGACTTCATGTGGTGCTTGCCATTGGAGCGACAACTTGTTGTGCTCCATTGGTAGTAGCAATAAAAACTCTGTCTCCATCCTTGAACTTTCTGTCTCTGGTTTTCTTATCATATAAATGTTTCTGACTGCTTTGAGCTGCATGTAGACTCTCGTGCGCCAGTCGGCAATTGTCGTCCAGTCGATTACGCAATTCAGACATATTGGAAGGCATTATGAACCTCCCACATGTTCTCTCCAGTCCATAGTTCCTTAAACAACTGCATGGGCCCTCTTACAGTTCATCCGTAGAGTAGTGCAAATGGTGAGAAACCAGTATTTGCTTGAGGCACCTCTCTTCAAGCGAATAGCACTGCCTGCAGGTACCTGTCCCAATCACATGGTCACTCTTGACACATCTTCCTCAGCATGCTCTTCAGAACTCCGTTGACCTGGTCACAAAGTCCATTGCATCTGGGGTTGTATGGTGTTGTGAAGAGTTCCTTCATCGCAATAAGTTTACACACCTCTTTCATCAGGTCCAATGTAAATCGAGTACCTCGGTCGCTCAGTACCTCTTGAGGGAGTCCTATTCGGGAGAATACTTCCAGCAGTGCTTCCGCAACCCTCTCTGTCTCAATCTTGGGGAGAGCAATTGCTTCAGGGAACCTAGTGGCATAGCCTCTAATGGTCAAGATGTACCGGTTGCCCTGCTAAGACACTGGGGACAATGGCTCAATCAAGTCCACGGCCAATCTGTGAAAAGGCTCCTCGATCAATGGCATGGTTCCCAATGGTATCTTGGAAACCCTCCCTTTGGGGATGGTCCTCTGGCAGATGTTGCAGGACTTGCAGAATCTGCTGACATCACTGGTTAACCATGATCAATGGAAGTTGTTCGTTATTCTGTGAGTTGTCTTCTTTGCTCCAAGATGACTTCCAACAATTGATTTGTGTGCCAATTTCATCGCAGCCTCCTCATACTTGGTCAGAACAATGATTTGCTTCATCTCAGTCGTGTCAATTGTGTCGATATTGTGTAAAACACCATTGTGGACTTCGAGCCTGTACTTGCTCTTGTCCCATGTCTGATGATCCCTGTTATCCTGCACCTCCATGCACAACCTTTGAAGTGAGACATCTTCCTTCTGAGCTTGCTCAAGCTCTTGCACAGTCACTTTAGGAATGTCAGATTTTGACACCTTCAATGGTTTGATGGCATCCTTGTTGCGCTTGGTCTGTGCCCTGGTCACTGCTGCTTGTGCCAGCTGGAAAATCCAGATTGGGTCTGGATCCTTGACCTCTCGTGCTCCCGGTATATTACCAATCACAAGATCACAAATGGGGTCCACCATGCATATGACCGTCCACCTCTCCTATGTCGTACGATGTGTCCACGTGATCTTTGCATCTGGATAGTGACGCAATGTACTATCAATCAGCTTGCAGGAGTAGACCTTGTCAGTCATCTGCCTTGTAGTTACCAGTTTCTTCACAGCTGCACTAGTACATCCTGAGTCTCGCAGTACTGTCACTTTCTGTGAACCCATGTAGCCTTCATTCACGGTGATGTTGCCATTGGCAATGGCAGCAGTGGTTTTCTCACAACTGCTGAAGACCATAGGTGTTGACTGAAATACTCCTTTATTCACCCGGATCTCTCCAGGACATCTTTGCACAGCTGAAGCAGACTGCTCTTTCAGCTCTGCTCTGCACATAACATCTTTCCTCTGGAAATCGTGCACTGCACTCACTACCTTCTTCTGTGCCCTCATCTGAGCTGCCTTCCTCAATCGACATTTGGCCATCATGTGGCCTTTTTTTGTTACAATAGAAGCATCCCCTCTCGCTTCTACTGAATTGGGGCTTTGTAGGCTGAGATGGGTCAGTCTTATGCAGCAAACTGTCCGACCTTGGTTTCATTGTGACGTCCTTCTTCTTGACTGACCTCCCAGTAATGCACCCTCCATGTGCTTTCATATACTGCTCAGCCAAGGTTGTCATTGCTTCTGTGTTCTCAGGCACTCTCTCACGTATGAACAGGGCCATCTCCGGAGATCACACACAAAGGAATTGTTCACGAACCAACAAGTCAGTTAATACTTCAAAGCTGCATTCGCACTTTGCCATCCATGTCCATTGTGTAAAGCACCGTCTCAAACGAGTCACGAACTGAAACGCAGTTTCACCTTCGTCAGGTTTAATTTCTCTGAACCTCCTGCGATATCCCTCCTGTGTAAGTTCATACCTCTTCAATAAGGCCATTTTCAAGCGATCATAGTCATGAGCATTCTCCGAGGGCATACTGGTGTACACCTGGAGTGTCTTGCCTGTCAGAAGGGGGCTGAGATGAACTGCCAAGTCCTCTATGTTCCAATGTTGACTCGCAGCAAAACGCTCGAATCTCTCAAGGCACATGTCCAGCTCATCGCGTTTCTCATCAAATGTGGGGAGCTTCAGCTTGTTTGCCATCACTCATACATCATCGGTGTCAGGTGTGGTGCAAGCACGTGTAAGTGCTCCAATCTCCAATCCAATTCGATATATATATATATAAATGCTCTTTATTTCACTATATTTATTTGCCTGTAAATATGAAGCTTAACCCACAATGTATTTTGTGTGATGACATCATCATTCAGGAAAATGTTCGGGAAACCATAAAATATGAATTGACAGTCAAATCCTGTTCAGCAAAGGTTGTTCTTGACAATCTGACATTGTTAAAAATTCCAACTTCAAATTGTCCAAAAAATTGATGAAGTTTATGAGAATTATTCAGAATGCCTTGATGAACTTTTTTCAGGATATGAGATAATATTAGTTGTCGGGTTTGATGTTAGGTTAAATGCAAGAAAACCACAACTTTATCAAAAAAGTCACAAATGAAATGATGCATGAGAAAAGGCTTCAGTTTTGCCCAGGGGGGGTCCATACCCAGACAGCAGCCTTTGCCCCACAGCCACTCAGGTACTGTATGTATGTATGTATGTGTGTATGTATTTGTGTATGTATATATATATATATATATATATATATATGTATATATATATATTGTTGCGGTTCTCGGAACCGCATGCATACAACAGATAGTTGTCCCGAGTCAGTTATGCCATTAATATACGTGCAGATAGACCCCTTCCGTTTGTGTAGTGGGAGGACAAGGGAGTGCGTTGTGATGGGCTATTAGTTAGGATTATTAAATCATTTTTCCCTTTTATTTTATCCCTCTTTTCTGAGGTAAATCTGCCTCGCTTGTCCCTCGTCTCGCTTACCACAGCATGACAACCCACGGTTACCCTCCCCAACGATCACTTCTGAATCAAAATCGTGACGTGCACTATGGAGTAGACTGGCGCTTTGAGCTTCCACCGTCTACCCGAGGCCAGACATGTGTGGCGTGTCACGTACGCTTTCGCACCCAGCTGGGCGGGCTATACCGGCGTCTGGCCGAAACCCGGCCCAGGATTCGGACCACGTGAGGGGTCGGGGCCAGTCGGAACGCTGACTCAGGCGATGACATCGGATTCGGCATGGCCCCTCCCTCAACCTCCGGGCTCTATAAAACACGAGAAATCCTCCGTGTTGTGGTGTGTTGTGGTTGTTGTGTGTGTTTGGTGTGTGTGTCTTCACACGGAGTGTTCCTGCTACTTGACCCCGCCACGTTCGCCTCGACGGCCCGCCTCTTTCCTCGTCTCCGCCACACGACCTCGCTTCCTGCTTCTCGACCAAGCCTCCTGCCTCGTCCCGTCTAATGCTCCACCCTCGCCCTCTGGACTCCTCCCTTCTCCACTCAAGCTCCTCCTGTTCGGAACACGATCTTCACACGTGCGGCTGTCGCCAGAACAACTCGGCTAGTGTCGGGTGCCACACCACGGAGCATCCCTCCCCGAAACACCCAGGTACCGAAAACTATAACCTCAACCCCTCCCTCCCTGGCTGCAAAAGTCCTTTTTTCATTGGGGTTTTTCTTTTTCTGTGTGTGTGTCTGAGTGTGCTGGTGCCTGTCTGTTAAGTAAGCCTGCAGAAGATCTTTTATTGTTGTTTGTGAATAATCTCGTGTCAAGTCTGCACTGTGTCTGCTTTAGTAAGTTGTTTGTATAATTGTTTACCCACACCTCTCTCCTCTTCCCTGAGTTACATACCCAATAAACCTTTGTTGTGCCACATGCTTTTCCTCACTTGCTGTAAATAAATAATTGTTGTAGAAATGCTCCCAGCTCGCCTTTGTCTTTTCCCTCATTGATCCAGCATGGTTCGGATCTAGGTTTAGCCGGGTCTTTATTCCCAACGATCCGTTCCTACTTTAGCCGGTACGTCCTTGGCAGTGCCGCTCGGCTGCATCCGATCCAGTAGAGTGTTCCGGTTCGGACAAGGTGTACCGAGGGCGTGGTTCCCGGAGGTTAAACCGCGTGGTTAATTAAGTAGCCCATTCTATAGACGGGAGGACCCTAGGTCACGCGGTTGAGTTATTGGCGTCCACGGTCGGTTAAGTGACCCGCTGCATCACGGAATTATCCGTGAGCGACGGCCTACAATTCCGGGAAGTCTGGTGGGAATCGACATAGCTTCCCCCACCTAGTGGTCTTCTCACGCCCCGCCGGCCCGCAAAATAAAAATTATTATATATATATATATATATTATATATATTATATATAATAATATTAATATAGTGTACGGCTGTGGAAATTCGCATTACACCATTCAGGTCCCGTAGGTGAGAGGTATTTCTGAAGTACATGTGTAGTTAGCCCAAACCCATTGTTTAGAGGGAATTAATGTGATTCATTCGGGCTGCGATCCTTTGAGTTAGGCGTTTTTCTGTTCTACCTTTATTTTGAGCCAACCACGTCAACAACAACAACAATGCCAGCAGCCACAACCTACCTTCACCACTCGCTACCGCAAACCTCACATCACCGCCATTCCAAACGGCACATGGCCATCGGACACGCCGAAAACCCTCCACCTTCTCCTACGGCCATTCCCGCACCACCTGTGGGCACCGAGCGTCGGGCTATCTTCAGCGATACACGCGAGCCGCGAGTGCAGATGGCGGTTTTTCCGAGGAGAATTTGGATCAGGAATGCTAAACGCCCACATCTGATCCATCCAATTAGGAAGCGCGGGGCGCTTGGCCCCGCCTCCAGACGCATCTGAGGAAATCGGGATATGCAAATTTGAGGATCAGGAAAGATTCACGCCCCTTTTTCGCCGTCCAATCGGCGAGCGTGGCTCCGCCCCTGAGGTCGTTTGGATCCGAGAATTTGCATATGGTGGGTTCCTGGAGCCGATAAAGGGCAAGCGCAAGGCAGAAGTGTGGCAGTGAGTCGACTTGGCAGAAGTGGGGCAGATGAGTACGGAGGCGAATGGCTGCGAAGGCGAACGGCTGCGGAGGGAGATCGGCGTAGGAGAACCGGGAGGCTCGGGTCCGGGGCGAGGAAGTCAGCGACGAGGTCGCGTTGAATCGGCATCGCGGGACTCGAGCAAGCCAGCCATACTCCTCCCCAGAGCATCAACAATTCCCCCTTTCCCCCGGCGCTGAGAGATGGCGACAAGGGGCCCCGTTCCCACTTTACACCAGCAGGTCCCACGAAACCGCCGTGCAGCGACATTTTGCGGCTCGCCACGGAGGGCGCGGGTAGGACCCTTCGGTCTCGTGGACCTGGCCGCTCATCCAGGTTCCACGCGCATTAGGCCCACGGGCCCAGTCTGACTCCCCTTGCCTTTGAGGGGGTCTTTTCTTTGCTTTGGTGTGAATGCGTGTTGTGGCGCCGTGTCTTGTAAGGTAGAAACTGTATAAGTGTTGCCGTGTGTACGCGTATTCGGTCGGAGCTCTGCATTATTGTTTTTGTCTTAAATTGATATATGTGCATTTGTGATTACTGTGTGGCTGTAAATACGTGCTATATGTGTGCTCTATGTGAGGTGTGAATTAAATGTGCTTTCTTGTTGAATCGCTGCCCCCGTTTCGCTGCGTCCTTTCCTTTGTGGCTCCATCTTGCTTTACGTAAGGGTTTGAGTGGCGCGGGGACGCCCGATAATTAATCAGGAACCGTCGAGGCCGACGATAACACCGCTCGTTATCCCGATAGCACGGAACGGATCGCTTAAGCGGCCCGTGTCCGAAGTCGACCTGCGGCGAGGTGCGGTCGCCCAGTTTACCATCCGCGTGGGTCTTAGGTAGGTCGAGTTTGGCACAACCCTTTCCCACGCGGGTGGCCGATTGGCGCGATCGTGGTGAGGCCGAAAGGCCACCCGTGACGTGACCTCCCGGACTAACGCCGGGAGCCAGACGGAATTGTCCGTCCGGTGGTCGACGTACCGCGATTCGAGTCACGTGGTCGTCGCACGCCGGCGGGCGCGAATTCGCAACACTGGTGCAGAGAGCGGGAAAACGAACCCTCCTGTCTCCAGCTAAATTCATAGGGAATCGGTCCAGGGGTGAGAGGAGCGACCCCCGATTCCCTCCAAATTACGAGCGAGCTAAATTAACCCCTTACGTGGAATAAGATGGCGTCTCAAGGCGAGCGGGAGCCGGGGGTATTAGAAATGTATATGTGTGATAGTAATGTAGAATCCATGGCTCAGGATGAGATCCCCATGCAGGACATTGGTGTGCAGGAAACAATTACTCCCCCAACCAAACGCAGAGCCCGAAATAGGTGCGGCGGCGGCCGCGGTGTATAACACCTCCCCTCCCCCCTCCGCCAAAACCCCCGATCCTCGCCGAATCGGCTCAGCCGAGTGCCACCGACATGGCCCAGCTATTCGCCATGCTGGCACAAATGAAGGCGGATGCCATCGAAATGAGGAACGAAATGAAAACGAAATAAAAGGAGTGACAAGCAGATGGATACAAGCACGAACGAAATGAAAACGAAAATGGATGGAAATACGCAACAAATGAATGCGAATATAAAAGGCATGAACGAAAAGATGGATACAAACACAAACGAAATGAAAACGAAAATGAAACAAATACAAACGAAATGAAAACGAATATGGAAACAAATGCGCAAGGAATGAAGGAAGAAATAAAGAAATGCGGGGTGAAACGCAGCAAATGGGCCGAGCCTGCAGGCGGACATGAAGGCAACAACAGCGAAGTGCGTAATGGCGACGCCACGTGTGGGAGCGAACGAGCTGGGAGGGGTGCAACGGTTGTCAGGCCGCGGTGAAGGCGGGTGAGGAAAAAATAATTCGGGAGACGTGTTGGGCGAGAAGTGTGGAGGTGACGGTAAAAGTGACGGTAACCGAGAGGGAAAAAGTAATTGGGGTGACGGAGACGTGCAGAAGGAATAAAATAGTGGAGTGTGAGAAAAGACTGCAAGACATGACGAAGAGAGTTGATAAGCTGGGACGGGAGGTAAAAACGGAGACAGAGGAACTGGGAAGACGGATAGACAAACACAAGGGCAAGCCGGAAGAACAGTTAGAAGCCAAAGCAAGGTCGGAGGGTGTGGAGATGAGAAAAGAATTAGAGAAGAAAACTGAGTTACAGAAACACCAAAACAAAGAGACGGAACTACAAAACGAACTGAGAGTGTTAAGAGAGAAAGGAAGAGAACGGAAAATGAAACGTTAAGGAACCACGCTGTACAGATCAAACAGTTGGAAGCGAAGGCCAGATTAAAGAATGAGGACAAGAAAGAGTACTGGAAGAACAAGGAATGAGACAGGAGAAAGAAATCTGTCAGTTGAAAGAAATAACGAGATTACAGAATGAGGAACAAGAAAGACAGTGGAATAAAAAACTGAAAGAGTATGAATTTGAAATTGAACGACAAAACGAAAAAAATTGGTTGGAATACGAGAAGTTGAAGGAGCAAGGAATGAAGCAGGAAGGAGAAATCAGGAGATTGAAGGACACAACGAGATTGGAGAGGGAAGAGCGAGAGGAACAATGGGATAGAAAACAAAAGGAACATGAAGCCGAGGTTGACCAATTGAAAGAAAAGGTGAGGCTGGAGTACGAGGAGATAGACAAAGAACAGCGAATGAAACACAATGGAAATTAACCACATGAAGAAAACCATGAATTGGAGAGGGAAAGACAGGAGAAGGAACAAGGAAGAGTAATGAGACAGCAGCAACTGAAACACAAAAAGGAGATTAACCAAATGAAGCAAACCATGAAACTGGAGAAGGAAGGACAGGAGAGGAAACAAGAAGGGTAATGAGAGAACAGCGAATGAAACACAGGAAGGAAATGAGCCAATTGAAAGAAACGATGAGATTGGAAAGCGAAGAGCAGGAGAAACTGTGGAAAGGAAACAAAAACTATACGAGTTTGAAGTAATGAACTGAAGGAGAGAGTAAAATTGAAGTCCAGAGAGATGGAAAAACTCCAGAAAGAAACAGAAACTAATAAATGGATAGACGCGGCAGACGAAAAATAGAGGAGAGACTGCATGATAATGACGGGGTTAAAGGAACAGAACACACACACACAGAAGTAGTGGAGTAATGGGGGTGAGCTCGCGGAGCGTGTAGAGACCGGTGTGAGCAGCTGGATGGCTGCTCCAGGAACGAGGGGAGGAAGTATGCCCCCTTGAGGCGAATCACGACCAGGTGGGTTTGGTCGTGCCAAGCGGAGTTGAAGGGACGAGTGCTGTGGATAGGTGCACGTGCAGCTTGGGGGTATAGAGGCCCCGGGAACCCTTGTGGGGACACGAATCCCCAGTGTGGTTGTGCAGGTGTGTGTTTGCGAGTGTGCGGAGATGCGTGCTTTCCGGCACGCATGTGTGAGTGAGACCCCCTGTGCAGGTGAAGGTTGGGTGTGAGTGAGAGGGTCCGTGTGAGGGAGACTGTGTTGTGAGGTCTCTGTATGTGAGGGAGATGTCGGTCTGCATGCGTGAGCATGCAGCGCGCTCTCCCGGTGTGAATGTGAGTGTGTTGGAGTGGAGTCTGTGCGTCGTAACACGCAGGTGTGTGTGGAGGGAATGGCGACGGAGACGGCGACAGATAAGGACAAAAGCCGGGTAGCGGCTGTAGCTATTGTGGGGACCGTGCCGGGTTCACCCAGCGGCGAGCGCGAGGTCCGTGCTGTGCAACGCACGAGGCCCCCACGTGCTCGCTTGCGGGAGTGAAGCCCGGTCCGGAAACGCCAGCGGTGGATGTTGCCGATCCCGCGGACGGACAAAGTGTAGGCTGGTTTACGGATTTGGACCGGACGGGTTCTCCACGCGAGCGTGTGTTAAGCTCCAAGGGCAGAGCACATGTGTTCGCGTGGGGAGCCCTCGGAGTGCGAGGTTTGCTTTTGGGGTGGCAGGGTGACGTCATGGCTGCACGTAGGGTTGGATCGGCAGGAGGGGTATCCCTGCCGGATGGTGCCGTCCAAGAAGGGACGAGGTACACGTGCAGCTGCATGACGTCATGGGCAAGGTGCAAAGTGCGCGAGCTGTGAGTTGCCGCGCTGGTGCTGCGCGTAATTGGAAAAAAAAATTAACAAAGGCAAGCCTCGCTTTCGGGTGAACAGGATTCCCGGGTAAGGGGTGAAAGACCCCTTCCAGGGCACAGGATGGAACTAGCTAGGGGGAAGGGTTAGTGTTAGCTAGACCGGCTTCATGGGGCAGGGTAAGTCTCATGGGGCCGTGGAATGGATTAGTTAGAGGGATTGTAGTCAGATTTAGGAAGGAATGGGAAAGAGATTTTGAGACAGTGACAGACTGTGGATGTGTAGTGGGGACGTAGCTTAGCTACGTAGTGTTAAAAGGATGTGCTACTAGTGTAAGGACGACGTGGGAGCACGAGGTAGTTAGGGGAGGTAGTTAGAAGATGGCAGAGATCAGCGATGTGTGTGTTGAAGAGTTGGTGAGTTGTGTGGAAACATGTTGAGTGAGTGAGCCAGCGGGTCTGTGTGAGTGGAGCGAATGTGAATGCATGGTGCGATGAGTGATTGGGGGAGGAGTGACTCCCCAAGGGACCCGGGGTCAGTATAGAGTGAGTTTGTGGGTTAGTTAAATTGAAAAATGCAGGTCGTTTTGTTGTTGGTGGGAAAGTAGGCTCGAAACCCGTTTGGAGGGGTGCAGGAGCCTGTTGACGGGCTGGGAGCGTGGCTGCGAAAGGTGAGTATCGCTGATTGGGTACCCGGGCACCGGGCTAGTCGGCCGTGGTAGCCAAGGGCCCATGGGGGCCGGGTTAGCGTAGTGGGCCGGGTGCGCCCGCTTGGTGCGGGGGCCCGGGGGCGCCATTAGCCGCGTGGGCAGTGTCGTGACGGGTGACCCTCGGAAAGGGGCCCGGGAAGCCAGCCTGCCACGTGTGCGTTTCAGGGGAGTTGCCATGGGGGCACTCCCCGGTGTTTAGGGAGCTGGTAGGCTCGGAGCAGTGTAGTGCCCGGGGTGCCATCGTAGGGGATTCGGCAGAGGGTCGTGCCTGCCAGGGGAGCCACGCATCCCAGCACGAAACCGTGCAAGGGCACGAGGGAAATTCGAGGGCGAGGCCCGAAATTGTAAGGACACCAACACAGGCGACGGGAATCTGGGTTTTTAGAACCAATAGTGTAAGCGAGAGGCGCTTGTTGAAAGCCCCGGGTAGTTTAAAGGTTAATGGATAGGGTAGATTAGGAAGTGTACCCCTCCGCACCATCCATCCCTTCGCTCACGTTGTGGGCCGCTGGACCCACTGGGTTAGAGATCGCTGAACTCTGGGGAGGCCATCTTGAGGCTTGGTTGGGCCTCGACACAGGACGCTAGCTCTCCCTTATTCCCTTCCGGGTAGGGAACGTAGGGTTGGGAGTAGGCTAGGGGACGATAGGTTAGCCGAACAATGACAGTAAAGGGGTTAGGGGACGATTTAAAGTGGTGGGGAAGTGAAAGTAAAGATAAAACAAACAAAAAAATTTAATTGGGGCTATGGTTTTTGACAATTAAGGGAGTGGGTATGGACAGTGACAGGCAAAGGCAATAGGTGGGAGGGAGACCGTAGGGTAGGTCCGAGCCCGCCTTCTGCGAGTGGCAGCACCACCGCATCCCTCCACCAACCTCCACTGCACGGCAAGAGGCCGGCCAACTTCATCGGCTGGCTGTGTTTTGCTGCAAGGCCTGTGCGGCCGGATCGTCTGCAGCTGTTTTCTGCAAGCCTGTGCGGCCAGTTCGTCTGCCGGCTGTGTTCGCCTGCAGCGGCCTTGTTCTGCAGGCTATGTTTGCCTTCACCTTTGCCATTCATGTCCACTGCCCCGTTTCACCAGCCCGTTCTGTTTTGATTTGCCCCCCCCCCCCTTGTTCATTGCATGTGCGCCAGGATCATCGTGAAAGCAACAGTTTGCAAGCTGCAGGAACTGTCCTGTTGACAGCTGCAACACGGGCCTGCAGTGGCGGCCCGTGCACCGGTTTTCTTTTGACTCTTTTCTTTTTCCTGCAGAGTCCATTGATCCTGGGCCATGGAGTAGTGTAAATTTATAAGGTTAAGGATAAGTTTGTATTGTAAATATGAGTGCGCCCCCGGCATGTATGTGTTAGCGCCGGCAATTTTATTTAAGTCGTCTGTATGAGTGAGTTTGTTTAGTTAGTTACTCAGCCTCAGGTTATTTATTTTGGGACACGAATACCATGAATGTCGCACTCAGGGATCCGAAGGTAAAACGTATTAGGGGAGAACTACACATGATGGCACACGATAATTTGACGACTCGGGAGGAGTCTGTAAAAAGGGGAGGGGGTAGTGTTACGGCTGTGGAAATTCGCATTACACCATTCAGGTCCGTAGGTGAGAGGTATTTCTGAAGTACATGTGTAGTTAGCCCACACATTGTTTAGAGGGAATTAATGTGATTCATTCGGGCTGCGATCCTTTGAGTTAGGCGTTTCCTGTTCTACCTTTTATTTGAGCCAACCACGCCAACAACAACAACAATGCCAGCAGCCACAACCTACCTTCACCACTCGCTACCGCAAACCTCACATCACCGCCATTCCAAACGGCACCATGGCCATCGGACACTGCCGAAAACCCTCCACCACCTTCTCCTACGGCCATTCCGCACCACTGTGGGCACCGAGCGTCGGGCTATCTTCAGCGATACACGCGAGCCGCGAGTGCGATGGCGGTTTTTCCGAGGAGATTCGGATCAGGAATGCTACACGCCCACATCTGATCCATCCATTAGGAAGCGCGGGGCGGCTTGGCCCGCCTCCAGACGCATCAGAGGGAAATCGGATATGCAAATTTGAGGATCAGGAAAGATTCACGCCCTTTTTCTCCGTCCAATCGGCGAGCGTGGCTCCGCCCCTGAGGTCGTTTGGATCCGAGAATTTGCATATGGTGGGTTCCTGGAGCCGATAAAGGGACGAGCGCAAGGCAGAAGTGTGGCAGTGAGTCGAGTTGCAGAAGTGTGGCAGTGAGTCGACTTGCAGAAGTGGGGCAGTGAGTACGGAGGCGAACGGCTGCGGAGGCGAACGGCTGCGGAGGGAGATCGGCTGAGGAGAACCGGGAGGCTCGGGTCCGGGGCGAGGAAGTCAGCGACGAGGTCGCGTTGAATCGGCATCGCGGGACTCGAGCAAGCCAGCACTACTCCCTCCCCAGAGCATCAACAATTCCCCTTTCCCCGCGCTGAGAGAGTGCGACAAGGGGGCCCCGTTCCACTTTAACCAGCAGTGCCCACGAAACCGCCGTGCAGCGACATTTTGCGGCTCGCCACGAGGGCGCGGGTAGGACCCTTCGGTCTCGTGGACTGGCCGCTCATCCAGGTTCCACGCGCATTAGGCCCACGGGCCCAGTCTGACTCCCTTGCCTTTGAGGGGGTCTTTTTTTGCTTTGGTGTGAATGCGTGTTGTGGCGCCGTGTCTTGTAAGGTAGAAACTGTATAAGTGTTGCCGTGTGTACGCGTATTCAGTCGTAGCTCTGCATTATTGTTTTGTCATAAATTGATATATGTGCATTTGTGATTACTGTGTGGCTGTAAATACGTGCTATATGTGTGCTCTATGTGAGGTGTGAATTAAATGTGCTTTCTTGTTGAATTGCTCCCCCGTTTCGCTGCATCCTTTCCTTTGTTGGGTCTTCATCTTGCTTCACGTAAAGGGTTTGAGTGGGCGCGGGGACCGCCGATAATTAATCAGGAACCGTCGAGGCCGACGATAACACCGCTCGGTTATCCCGATAGCACGGAACGGATCGCTTAAGCGGCCGTGTCCGAAGTCGACCTGCGGCGAGGTGCAGTCGCCCGGTTTACCATCCGCGTGGGTACTTAGGTAGGTCGAGTTTGGCGAACAACCCTATCCCACGCGGGTGGCCGATTGGCACGATCGTGGTGAGGCCGAAAGGCCCACCCGTGACTGGATCCGGCATTAGTCCGGGAGGGTCACGACAGAATTGTCCGTCCGGTGGGCGAGGCGGTCGCGATTCGAGTCACGTGGCCGATCGCGAATTCGCAACAATATGTATGTATGTATATATATATACAGTGGGGGAGAACAAGTA
This sequence comes from Eptatretus atami, assembly GCA_035128595.1. Lineage (NCBI taxonomy): Eukaryota > Metazoa > Chordata > Myxini > Myxiniformes > Myxinidae > Eptatretus > Eptatretus atami. Next base: position 53,862,410 of record CM068955.1, read on the forward strand.
TTTGATACACTGCCGATTTTGCAGGTTTTCCCACTTACAAAGCACGTAGAGGTCTGTAATTTTTATCATAGGTACACTTCAACTGTGAAAGACGGATCTAAAACAAAATCCTGAAAATCACATTTATGATTTAAAAATAATTAATTTGCAATTTATTGCATGAATAAGTATTTGATACATCAGAAAAACAGAATTAATATTTGGTACAGAAACTTTGTTTGCAATTACAGAGATCAGACGTTTCCTCTAGTTCTTAACCAGGTTTGCACAGACTGCAGCAGGGATTTTGGCCCACTCCTCCATACAGATCTTCTCCAGATCCTTCAGGTTTCGGGGCTGTCGCTGGCAACACAGACTTTCAGCTCCCTCCAAAGATTTTCTATTGGGTTCAGGTCTGGAGACTGGCTAGGCCACTCCAGGACCTTGAGATGCTTCTTACGGAGCCACTCCTTAGTTGCCTGCCCTGGCTGTGTGTTTCGGGTCGTTGTCATGCTGGAAGACCCAGCCACGCCCCATCTTCAATGCTCTTGTTGAGGGAAGGAGGTTGTTGGCCAAGATCTCATGATACATGGCCCCATCCATCCTCCCCTCAATACGGTGCAGTCGTCCTGTCCCCTTTGCAGAAAAGCATCCCCAAAGAATGATGTTCCCACCTCCATGCTTCACGGTTGGGATGGTGTTCTTGGGGTTGTACTCATCCTTCTTCTTCCCAAACACGGCAAGTGGAGTTTAAACCAAAAAGCTCTATTTTGGTCTCATCAGACCACATGACCTTCTCCCATTCCTTCTCTTGGATCATCCAGATGGTCATTGGCAAACTTCAGACGGGCCTGGACATGCGCTGGCTTGAGCAGAGGGACCTTGCGTGCGCTGCAGGATTTTAATCCATGACGGCGTAGTGTGTTACTTATGGTTTTCTTTGATACTGTGGTCCCAGCTCTCTTCAGGTCATTGACCAGGTCCTGCGTGTAGTTCTGGGCTGATCCCTCACCTTTCTCATGATCATTGTGGCTCCACGAGGTGAGATCTTGCATGGAGCCCCAGACCTTGGGAGATTGACTGTTATCTTGAACTTCTTCCATTTCTAATAATTGTGCAACAGTTGTTGCTTCTCACCAAGCTGCTTGCCTATTGTCCTGTAGCCCATCCCAGCCTTGTGCAAGTCTACAATTTTGGCCCTGATGTCCTTAGACAGCTCTCTGGTCTTGCCCATTGTGGAGAGGTTGGATTCTGATTGATTGAGTGTGGACAGCTGTCTTTTATGCAGATAACGAGTTCAAACAGGTGCAGTTAATACAGGAAATGAGTGGAGAATGGAGGGGCTTCTTAAAGACAAAACTAACAGGTCTGTGAGAGCCGGAATTCTTACTGGTTGGTAGGTGATCAAATACTTATTTCATGCAATAAATGCAATTAAATTATTTAAAATCATACAATGTGATTTTCAGGATTTTTGTTTTAGATTCCGTCTTTCACAGTTGAAGTGTACCTATGATAAAAAATTACAGACCTCTACGTGCTTTGTAAGTGGGAAAACTGCAAAATCGGCAGTATATCAAATACTTGTTCTCCCCACTGTAATATTATATTGTATGTACGTATATATATAATTATATATATATATATATATAATTATATATATATATATATTTATGTATGTATATATTGTTGCGAATTCGCGCCCGCCGGCGTGCGATCGGCCACGTAACTCGAATCGCGGCATGTCGCCCACCGGACGGACAATTCAGTCATGACCCCTCGGCAACAGCCGGAGCTAGTCAAGGGTGGGTCTTTCGACCTCACCACAATCGTGCCAATCGGCCACCCGCGTAGATAGGGTTGTTCGCCAAACTCGACCTACCTAAGTACCTACGCGGATGGTTAATCGGGCGATCGTACCTCGCCGCAGGTCGACTTCGGACACGAACCGCTTAAGCGGTTCGTTCCGTACTGCAGAGATACCGAGCGGAGTTATCGTCGACCTCGATGGTTCAGATTAGTTACCGGAACTTACACCACTACCAATCTCTTACGCGATGTAGGATGGAGAGTCAATAAAAAGAAAGGAGACGAAGCAGAGCGGGAACAGTTCAACAAGCAAGCATTTTATTGCGCGACACAGACACAAAGCAAGCATGTATGACAGTCACAGCAATAATAATAAAAGGCACGTATTCAAGCACAGAAAGAAACAGTAAAAAAAGAGATACGACGACACACGGCAACACTTACGCAGTTCTACTTTACGGACGGCGCCACCACAAGCATTACACAAAAAGCAAAGGAAAAAAGAAAGAAGTCGCGACTTCCCTTTTCGTGGCTGGTGAGTCCCTCTCCCACGACCATCAGCGTGGTCGCGCCTGGCCCCGACCTCTCTCGCGGCCGGCGAGCCCTCTCCGGCACTCCTCGTCAGGACGCGCAGGTCCACCTCACAACCGGCGCTGCCGCGTCTCCCATCCGTGCCTCCATTGACAGGCGCTCGCCAAGCCACGAGCGCAGGACCTCTTCCCCCCGACAAGACAAGCAGCGCCAAGAGAGAGACGACGTCCAGCCCAGAAGCTCAAACAACCCGAAGAACACAGGAACTCTCGAAGACAAGGAGACAGGAAGCCTCAAAAAACGACACTTAACTCAAGGTCCGTGCTGTCCGCCTTTTGTGCGCGGGGCTCCGCCCTTCGCTCCGCCCCGTTTTCGGCCCGCCTCCCTTCGAGCTTCTTGGAGAAGCCTCTCGAAGGGGGGCGTGCCCTCTCGCTCTCCTCCACCCCGCCCGTGTGGGGCCGGGGAGTCAGTTTTGGCTCAGGGCCAGGGAATTATTCCCCACAAAAGAGGCCCCAACCTTTTCTCACCTTTGACCCCGGCTCGGATCGCACTTCCACCACACCGAGCGCGGGGAATTTAGATGGGAGAAACAGGCGGGAAAACCCCCGAGCATCGTTGGTGGTTTTTGTTCTCCGCGGAGATCGTAACCGCACGGTGCTGATTGAATGGCGAGTGGCGAAGATGTGGTAGCGTGGTTGTGGAAGGTGGCGTCGTTGTAGTGTGGTTCGCGCTGTGTGGGGATGGCGCGTTGTTGAGATGCTGTTTGTTTGAAAATAAGATAGAACAGAAAAATGGCTAACTCAAAGCGTCGCAGCCGGATGGATCACATAAATTCCCTCTATACAACGGGTTTGGGCTAACTACACATGGACTTATCGAGATATCTCACCTGAGGACTCTTTATGGTGTAATGCGAATTTCCACAACCGTAACAATATATATATATATATATATATATATATATATATATATATATTATATATATATATATAATGTTATGTTTGTGTGTGTGTGTGTATATATTATATGTGTATATATACATGTGTGTTATATATACATATAAATAAATATATATATATATATATGTATATATTTATTTGTGTAATATTTATATATATATATATATTTGTGTATATATTTATATATATATATTTGTGTATATATTTATTGTGTATATATTTATATATATATATTTGTGTATATATTTATATATATATATTTGTGTATATATTTATATGTATATATATATATATATATATATATATATATATATATATATATTAATAATATATATAATATATTTGCTCCTGATGAAGTCGGCAATGTGCACCTTCTTCTCTAACTAACTGAAGAATGAAGGTTTCATGGGAGAATAAAAACGATTATTTTTTTCAGATCCAGATTCCACTGGAGGTTGCGGTCCTTTTTACGGGTTATATCCTTGCCCACACTTTTTAATTTAAATACCATATTGTAATTCCTGCAGCTTACAGGTGCTTTAGACAAGAGCAAGCATTGGATGAGGATTATCAAACATTGCGAATGCCGAAGTTGTTTTGAGATTGCTGGAATTGCATCGGTTTCGACTTTTGGGTTCTCAGTCATCGGGAAGCAATTGGGAAACAAAGGAGAAACCAAGAACAGTGGATGTCCCGACATTTATATGCCATTAACGAGAAAGTATTTCTTTCCACAAGTTCTCCCTAATCCAAACCTTTAACGAGATCACTTTCGGCAAGAGAATAGAGATAGCAATGTGCTGCTATGCCAAGCTTAGCTCTGACATCAGATTACCACATTAGTTATTTGGTGTAATGAACAATCTGTCCCATCTTTAGTCATCAACTGAGCCTTCCACGGTTTCTGTGTGATCACTGCAACTGATAGACCATCTTCCTTTCATGAGGGTAAACACAACATTCCACCCTTTCATTTACCACCCGTCATGAATTTAACGGTGCGGCTTCTCAACAAAAAATTATTATACTAAAGACGGCCATCTTCGATGTTAAAATGTGGCTTCTCCTTCAGGGCTCATTATAATAAACTCCAAAGGCTGGCTTCTGGAATAATTTCCAGCTGTATCAGTTGGCCTTCTGCCATGCGTCTGGAGCCCCTTGTCATGCTATTGTTTACATGGTTTCTGCTTTTTCTCAGTGGTCACTCGCTTTGCGGTACACAGTTGAAAAAAAACATACAAAAGGAACGGAGAGACTGATGATGTTTCCCTAATCTACTAAACCCTGGAAGGCATTTATTACCTCCAATATTTGCAAATGTCGTTCTTGTCTTCAGCATGTGCCAGAATTATTATCACCTGAACACGAGGTGTTGCAGTCAGCCTTGCAGTTTTCAAAAAATCTTCATAAAGTAGGGGTTTCTCCCTACAATTCCATCTTACATGATTTTCACTTTCCAAACATGGTTCAAGCTAATTAAGGGTGATATGTTTTGAGACAAGAGGCACAGCAGTGCCGTGCCACTGGAGGCCCACCTCGTCTTGTGCACACTTGCTTTGCTGCTTGTTCATCCACTTCTTTACCCATTGTATAGTCTTGGTTTGATACTGAAGTGGGAAATGTCAGGGCAGATGCCAACACTGGGCTATGCACTTCAGAGCTAGCAGCAGCAGGCCTGTGGTGCAGGCTTTGTGGGAGGGTGACCCATGACATAAAAGTGCCAGCTTCCAACGCTTGCACCGAGATGACCTGAACAAGAATAATCTCACTGATAAGGTCATCGAGATTGTTATTTTGGGGCGAATATTTTACTCCTTCTTCGTGTCATGAACCTGCTCGGAAGCTGCTTGGAAAGTGTTTTGTTAACTAGTAGCTGTCATCATAGTTAACAAGTATCCTTTGTTCTTGCATAGGAAATTGGCATACACCCTTCCTTTCATTCCATGATCCCATTCCATTGCCTCGTGATTACACAACCTTGTGGTGCTTAATATGTAATTGCATTTTCAGCGTTGTGCACTGGCAAGACATACATGAGCATTGATAATAGCTTCAGCTTATTTGGCTTCAATTTATTTACTAACTAACCTTGAGTTTTGCAGAGCAAAGTGGTTGCATCAAAAAGTCAGAAATTATATTGCGTAATTCTGATTTTTATTATTTGCTGAGCAGGATGTAAGTGGCACTGACTTTTATAAGGTAGCATTTTAGCACCCACTGCAAGTGTCTGGAAGAGCATCAAAATGAAATCATGAGGTGTGGCCAGTCACCACTTGTGGACTACACCAGGCATTGCAGGCAGATTTTTTCCCCTTTTGAAGATGATTAGTAAGCCAACTGGGTTTTATTGACGGTCTTTTATTGACATGATAACTTTTCTTGTTTTGAACTAGCTTGGTTTTGAGGCCTTTAAGATCCAAATCTAAAATCTAATGCTTTCAGTTACATTTGAACCCACAACATGGATGCCAGTTCCATCTCCCTGCAATCTTTCTCACTGAACGATTGCATCCACGTTTGTTCCGATGCAAGATCGAGGCACATGGAAAAGTGAGATTGTAGAGGGTCAAAAATGCAACAAACTGACATTGGGGCAGTGAGGCTACATATTTACTTTCCAGGCAGGCTTCAGACAGGCAGGCTTCAGACAGGCAGGCAGGCTGCAGCCTCTTCCCTCTCTTCCAACCTTGAAAATCGCACCTATGTCCAAAGGTCGCAGTGCAGTTTGGTATTTCCTCCTCATGATGCTAGGCAGATAGAACTTCCCCTTGTGTTAATTCAGCATCTGTACCCATTTTTAAAAATGGACATACCAAATATGGAAGCAGCTACTCCACTTAAAAATATCACAAGTTGGTCAAACACTTGGAATATGTCTTTCAATCCTGACAATTCTCACACTCTCACTATCGCTATCCAAAAGGACTGTCTGGCAAACCCTCCTATCTACTTTCTTAACAATCTTCTTGAGAAAGTTCAGTTATTCAAACTATTGGGTCTCACCATCAGCCATGATAATTCTTGGGGAAACCACATTTCAAAGTTGGCCTCCAAAGCCAGCCGCCGACTGGGCATCCTCCATCGTATAAAGTCCTTCCTTGGCACAGCTGAACTCCTACCAACCAACAGTGCTTTCATCCCCAGCTTAATGGAGTACTGCTCTCCTATTTGAGCTAGTCTCCCTGCCTCGCATCTTGCTGAGCCTGACGCTATGGAAACCAAGGCCTTCAAGATCATTGGAATCTCCGGCTATGAAGCTGAGTCTATGGGCCTATCACTTCACCATCACAGCCAGGTCGGTGATTGGTTAATCTTCCACTGCCTCTTTTCTGGTCTTGCACCCTCTACTCTTTCCATGCTTCGCTCCCCCCTCCCCCCAGCTTTCTGCAGGACTTGCAAGGTCCACCATCAACCCCCTTCTTTTGAAACTATCTAAATCCAGGATCACTGCTCACCTCCACTCATTTGTTCCTTTTTTCCCCCCACCTGTGGAATCAAATTCCACATCCTCTTCAATCCCATTCTTCCCTCCAGGTCCTCAAGACAGCTAGTCACCACCATCTCAGAATATATCCAATCCAAAACCATGATATGTTCTACCCTCATTAACCCCACCCAAATCGCTCCTCCTATCAGTTTTCTCTCGTTGAAGTTTCCTTCTGTATCTGTTTTGTCTACCCCATGCATGTGTGTTGTGCATCCTGTTTTTGTCTGTTATGTCCTGCTCCGTTCACTGTCTTCCACGAGCCTCGACTATGTATATAAAAAGTGTATGTTCTGCTAGCTAGAAACAGAAAGCACGAGTCACCTCCTATCGGGATGGAAGAAAAGGGAAAATAATGAACTGGAATGAGGAAATAAAGAAGGGGGGTTGGGGGGGGGGACAAAGTAACCTCCACCTATGAGGGTTAGATTAGGACATCAGGTAATGTTGCTCGTCATAGAAAATATTCCAAGTAGCAATGGGGGATTAATTCATCATTCATTCTTTTCGAGTGCAGCACACGACTGCTGGTTTTCATCATTGCTTGGGGGCGAAGCTATGCTGCTGATGCACTACCCCTGTAGGTAGGTGCAGAAATTTGGATTTAGCCAGGATGCCAGTGATCGCTCGCCTACTCTTCGAGAAGGACACCATTGTATCTTCAACATGCACCAACTAATGTTAGCAGACAAGGCACTAAGTTTAACGTCCATCCGAGAGATGGCACACACGATGATGAATCATTCGTTCTAAATGTAGATGCCAGTTTATAGCTGGGTCGAGATTCAAACCCAGGCAAGACAGCCGAGAAGCGAGTGTTTACCCCTCGAAGCCATCCTGCTAGCCCGTGATGTGGGATGATATGAGATGATCATGCACTGCTTTCTTGAACCTCTAAAAGGTGGGATTGAACCCACCATCAGTTTGTTGCCTGCACCCTGTCTCACCTTGCTATTCCATGAGCCTCATTTTCGTAGAAAAAAAAAAAACTTCTAAAGAACCTTCACAAACGTGAGAAAAGTATAAGAAAGAGTGCCGGTTTTGTTTTTTGCGGGTCATTGCTGGGGATGTTTAGAGGGGGGTGGGGCGAAGGAGAGAGAGAGAGAGAGAGAGAGAGGAGCAGAAGAGAGAGAGAGAGAGAGAGAGAGAGAGAGAGAGAGAGAGAGCTGGACTGAAGGAGAGGTGGTAAAAACAAAGGAGAGGTGGTCACCGACCTGTCAGTGATATGAAAGAAACAGGCCTTTTGCTTCAATCTCATCTTCAGGAAATTTCCAGTAGTGTTGAGCACTTTTGATTCCACAGGTTCCAGGAAAGACAGATCTGGTGCTGGGAAACCAGCCCATATGGGGGAGCAGTACTTCACCGATATACGGACAAAGACCCTGTAGGTCATGAGCACTTCTGATTTATCAAGCCTGACTTGGAACGATGGAGGATTCCCAGTCAATGACTGGCTTTCGAGGCCAGATTTTCAGTGTAGTCAATCCAGGGGAGGTGATGGCTGATGCTAAGGCCTAGATGTTCAAGAGATTGCACCTTTTCCAGTGGCTGACTATGGAAATACGTAGGTGATTGTGGTTTGACGATCCTTCTGCCGTGACAGGGTGTGACCGAGAGATTTTCCAGGATTGAAAGCCACGTTCCATTTGTCAGACCAACATCTAATAATTTCCAGATCAACAGAGTGATTCAGCTGCTGTATGCCTGTAATTGGGATTCGGGATGGGTAGAGCCAAAGACACCGCCTTGAGGCATTCTAGCTTCCACTGGAAGAGATGAGGAGAGGAAATTCCAGTGGAATTTCACCAGAACTTGGAGATATTGTTGTGCTTGATCAATTGATGTCTTAGTCGTTTCAAACCCAAGCATTCAGGAGGATAGACCACATAGTAATGCAGAAAAATCAAACAAAATCCAAAACTCTCAGCAATCACCATAGTAATGGCACACCCGATTATATTCTCAAGTACAAACTGATTTGTGTGTCCCTTAAGTGATCTCAAGCAATAGAAAATAGCACCGCAAAGCGGGCGTAACCCCTCAGCCCCTTAACGCAAACCAATTTCAAGATGGTGGCCATATTGAAAATCGCAGCACGGCGCACGCACGCACGCACGCACACACAACACCACATCAAGTGCAAGTAGAAAAAAGAAAGAAAAGCAGAGCACCCCATCTGTGATGTCATTTGACATTTATTTTTGCTTTGGAAAATAAAATAAAAAATAAAATCAATCTGTTAAGCCGTTCTCAAGTTATTGTCCGGAAACCAATTTCAAGATGGCTGCCATGGAGGCCACATTAAAAATCGCAGATGCCCATTTTCGAAAGGACCTTCCTCTACTCACCCCAACATACCCTGCAAAAATGGATTAATCGGACAAGGCGTTCTCAAAATCGACGGAAACCAATTTCAAGATGGCTGCCATGGAGGCCACATTGAAATCGCAGCGCGCCCATTTTCGAAACGAACCTTCCTCTACTCAACCCCAACATACCCTGCAAAACGGATTCATCGGACAAGGCGTTCTCGAAATCGACGGAAACCAAAAGTTGACAGACGCCTGGACGGACGCCCGGACAACCTCTGTGTCGACAATACCCCTTAGCCAATTCAGGCTGAGTGGTAAAAAGCACCTGCTAACTTATCAAGATATTTTATGATTTCTAATATTTTAATGATAAATACTGTACAGTGTATTTGAACAGGAGAGATATTGCCATTAATTCTGTATCTTCAACAATGACATCACTAGGTATCATTTTTGCAAATGTTTCTTTATACTTTATTTCAGTTCAAGTGTTTAAATAAACCAGTGCTGTAACATTCTCAATGTCTCTAGGTATTTGGAAATTTAACCCTCGGTGCTCCTTTGACACACTCAAGCATGTGTTTTAGCATTCAGTATTCCAAACATGTTATTTTTCTTTCTCCCATTGAGGTGGGAATGAGTGGTGGAGGGGGAAAGGTTGGGGGGGGTGCAGAATGAGGTTGGAGAGATGGTGTTGCTCATAGCTCCAAAAGTCAAATGGACAAACGAATAACCCACCCCCCACCCCCAAATGGTTTCCCCCCTCAATGGGATAAAGAAAAATAACAAGCAAGCAAAAAAACTATCACAACCTTTGAAGCTAACTTGAGAGTGAATTTAACAAAAAGTAATAACTCTTCCTTATTGGTTTGTAATTATTTTTCTTTTAAACATTTCACGGGTATTTCTTTGTTTCCTAAATCGCACAACCAGCACACCTTCAAACATAGCATTCCTGTGCTCCACATGCAACAAAGCGACATCCCGCTGACTTCCAAACACCTTGTGGCATACATTTTTTGGATCTAATCAAATAGATTTTATAGGTGTTACCATATAATTACTGCTTCTGTGACACCTTTTGGAATGGTGACTCCAAATTCAGATTTGTTTTTTTTTCTTCCAAACAGTATGATTAACATTCACATGCAGCTTCTGAGAAGTTGGGTGGTGGAGTGGATAAATCCTTGTTGAATTGCCCTCCAGAGTGTGAGTTTGAGTCCCATGTCTGCTCAGCAGAAATCTGCACCCTGTGACAGAGTGGTGATCTGTCCAGGATTGGTTCTGAGACCTTGTTGTGAACATGCTGACATACTGTCAAGAGTATGGGTTTTGACCCACAGCACCACCATTTGCTTCTGCTGAAGGCTGCCAACATGGAGGGAAAAGTCTAATTCTTTTTGAAGGGTTCTATTGGCAGATTCTAACAATTCTATATGACATAGTTTTGGGATTATGTAGACCTCTTGGAGTGCTTGAAAAACAGAAATGTTTTTAATAATCAGAGAAACCTTCAGAATGGGAATTGCTCTGCTCAATGGCCCTTGGTGGCTTCGAGGTGTGAACTCCAGGGAGCATGAGGCAAGATGAAATGGAAAATGATCTTTTAACATCTGTTTTAATGAAGATTAGATAAGTGAGAATGGTTCCTGCACAAAAGCTGTTGTTTATTGTTTTACCAAAAGGTTTCGTCAGCAAAGGAGGAGGATAGGAAGATAGGGAGAGAGAGAGAGAGAGAGAGAGAGAGAGAGAGAGAGAGAGAGAGAGAGAGAGAGAGAGAGAGAGAGAGAGAGAGAGAGAGATAAATAAATGAAAAAGAAAAGGTGTATGCTCAAATGGAATTGTGTTGGTATGAAAAACCAAAGCGATGTCTCTTAAAAGTGGAAGTTGTTTTGTTCCGCAATGAGATATCTAAGGTTACTGGTAAATTCTTTCACTCACAGCTATTCCACTCCATTCACTTCTTCCATCATGATCCTTTCCAACCATTGTTACATTCTCATAGCATTGAATTGCATAAAAACTGACATTTCATTTGATCTGATCTCCTATTTTAGATTTACTTTTCATGAAGACAGGATGTACCGTGGCTGTTATATAGCAACCAGGAAGGATCCTAATGAGGCAAGGTCATCAACCGGACTCTCGGTTTGAGGCCAAAGGATAAAATAACAAAAAGACAGGTGTGTTGGGTTAGCTTTTTCACCATCCAGGGAACATGCTGAGGAGATGAAGTCCCACATATCCGCTGTCCTGTCAAACAGTCTTGCTGAGCGGACTTGTCGGCTTTCCCCACCCCCAGCCATTTTCAAGCACAGCACTTGCACAGACTCATTTCATTCCCTCCCAGTTTTTCTTTCGCATTCCAAATCTCTCTACCATCACATTGAAATCTAACAGCAGCAGGCAGGAAATCAGAGACGTACACGGTGGTGAATCCGCATCACTGGCCATGACCCATGGCGCAGAAGCCTTCAATGGCACAGAAAAAACAGCTGACAGCATGGCCAGAGAAAAAATATCACAGATTACCCACAGCATCCACCAGCTGAGGTATCCTGGGAATCACGTGATTGGGGGTCTGTCTGGTCTACACAAGGTCAACAACAAAAGAACTGTGAGATGGGAGGCTATTGATGTTCACTCATGAAGTTTCGCTCAAGGATGAGCTGAAGATAAAGAGAATACGATATCTTGGAGAGGTCGACAGCCGCAGAACTCATTCAAGTATCTAAGATTTTTTTTAAATTTTCTGTCCACTCCAAAGCTCTGGTGGTTCCTGAAAGGTCAGGATCATGCATTGGCAAGTATAATGAATATAAAGGTGGATAAACCTCTTCCTTTATTTGATGTATTATTTTCTCACATCTACTCAACCAGGGACCATCAAACCCATGTCATTACTCTGCGCACGTGAAGCAAAAAGCAGGGTGAACAAGCATTTGGTTAATGTCCGTCCGTCCGTCTGTCCGGATCATTAGTTTATGATCGAGGAACAACTTATTTTAATTGAAAGTTATATTTTGAACATGAATCGGAAGACAAGTTTGCCATTTTACCGTACTTTCTATTTGAATTCATCCCAATCGCACATGCGCAGAGAGGAGTGAGACAATATTTTGACTCTGCCTGCCTGGCAGTCGAATAAAATTGAAAATCATTCCAAACAGGAAACTTACTGTTTTTAAGGACATTATGTTATAAAGGACACAAACAACAGACATGAATAACTAATGTAATGTGTTAGATAGGGTGATGTATTAGACACTGGGTAAAAAGGTGGTAAAACCCAGAATTAATTTATTTATATCATATATAT
>CM068955.1:53896696-53919439 GCA_035128595.1 Eptatretus atami
CGGTCGACGTTACGATTTTTGATGGTTTGATACAGAATCATCGTAGAAAACTTCTGGTTTGCATCGCTACCTTCTCTAGAGACAGCTTTTATTAGACAAGGTCAAGTTGACGATTTCGTAAGTACCAGTCTTTGACTGCTTGTTTGTTTGTTTGTTTGTGAACAGTATTACGGAAAAACTCCTCGACAGATTTCGACAAAACTTTGGTGGGGGGGGGGGTTAGGTCTGGTCCAAGGATCATGCCATTAGATTTTGGACTTGGTCCAAAATCCAATATGGCCGCTATGGCGGCCAATTTGAAAAATATTTGAATTTTTTTTTTTGCATTTCTACATGTTTTAAGTGATTTCCAACAAAAAAAAACATGCCAAAATTATAATTGCGCTGATTTTGGAACTTCAGGTGGATATACCCACGTAAAATCAATTTCTGTCTCAAGGAATCTAGTTATGACGAATGAATTGAGTATGTAAAGTTAAAGTAAAGGGAAAGTTGCAAACTATAACTCTGTGAGCACTGTTGACGTCAATTGAATGAATAGGATATCAGGTTCACTTGGTGACCTAGCAGTATTGGCGGCGGAGGTTTTGCACTCTACCAAGTGCCCCCTCTAGTTTTTGCTGTTATAACAATTTTTCGTCATTTGATTCAAAGTGCTTTAAATCGTCCATGTACAGTAGATGTGTCACCTTCCCTATCTCTTTGGAAATTCTCTTATTCGACGTTTGTGTGTATCCATGTCCTCGCTCATTTATTAGATTGCTCAGTGGGTCCAGTCGAGTGTGTGTGTGTGTGGTGTGTGTGTGTGTGTGTGTGTGTGTGTGTGTTGTGTGTGTGTGTCACTCCAGTATTAACAGAAATGAAAGGATTTCGTAAGTAACAAACAGAAAGGGGTGAAAACAGTAACCTCCATCCATCTTCGATGGTGGAGGTTAACGAGTGAAACGAAACTCCAACGACATCCAAATGGAATTTGATCAAAAGAACAATGCACCAAGTGCACATTCGTGCAGGATAAATCAAAAAACGACCAACATAAAAATCGACTTAGATATAACGAGGACACTCGGTGGAGCGCATACCTCCACCACGTAATGCCTGATCCATGAGAACATATCATACCCAATACATAGTTTTGAAATATCAGGCTACATGTCGTTTTTGGCCCCATCTCTCAATGGTGAAAAAAATCACTTTAATAATTAAATACTTTTCGTATCTACATCTGGTTTCGGATCTTCACCGAAATTGAATCAATTAATTGTGGTCACACACACAACCTGTCCACCAAGGTTCATTTGAATCCGCCCACAACTTTTTGAGATATTGTGCTCCATATTAGTTGAGCCCAATCTCTCAATGATGAAGAATCACTGAAAAAAAATATCGGATCTGGATCCCAATGTTCACCAAAATTGAATCAATTCTTCCTTGTCAGACACCCAATGTGTCCACTAAATTTCGTCCGAATCCATCTACAACTTTTTGAGATAACGTCCTACATATAGTTTTTGGCCCTATCTCTCAATGGTGAAGACTCACTGAAAAAAATTCTAGTCGTTGGATCCGGATCTTCACCAAAATCTAATCAGTTCGTCCTTGTCACACAAACAACCTGCCCACCAAATTTCACCCGAATCAGTCCATAACTTTTTGAGATATCCTGCACACAGACAAACAAACACAGAAATACAAACAAGAAGATGACGTCATGCAGATCACGATACTTGCGAAATCAATAAAACAAGTTTGACCTCAAAAATAATTAGTAGGTGAATTCAGTGACCTGATATGCAAATTCTCTTCAAATTTCAAGTCAATCAGATGAAAATTGAGGAATTTAGAAATCCCACCAAAGTTGTTGACCTTTGGCCTATGTTGACCTTTTGACCTCAAAAAGAATAGGCTTATTCCTTATGACAAACTCTTACGTGTGGTGAAGTTTCGTGAAGATCAGTTTAAAATTGTGACCTGTAGGCGACAAACAGAAAAACAGACAAGAAGAAGACGTCGTACAGAGCACAATACTTGCAAAATCCATAACAGAAATTTAGCCTTAAAAAAGAATTGCTGGTTGTTTTCAATGACCAAATATGCAACTCCTCTTCAAATTTCAAGTGAATTGGATGAAAATTGACAATTTAGAAATTCGGCCGATGTTGACCTTTTGGCCGATGTGGACCTCCAAAATAATTGGTTGAATTCATTAACCTGAAATACAAATCCACTTCAAATTTCAAGTCAATGAGATGAAAATTGAGGATTTTAGAGATTCCTCCTTAGTTGTTGACCTTGGGCCTATGTTGACCTTTTGTTCTTTGTTGACCTCAAAAATAATTGGCTGGTTGAATTCAATGACCTAAAATATAAATCCTCTTCAAATTTCAAGTCAATCGGATGAAAATTGAGGATTTTAGAAATCTCATCTCAGTTGTTGACCTTTGGCCGATGTTGACTGTCTGACTTCAAAAACAAGAGGCTTCTTCCTCCTGACATACTCTACGATGTGGTGAAGTTTCGTGAAGATCGTTTTAAAATTGTGACCTGTCGGTGAACGACAGACATACAGACAGAATAGCAACAAGGCGACGTCATGCAGGGCACGATATTTGCAAAATCGATAAAACAAATTTTATGTCAAAAATAATTTGTGGTTGAATTCAATGACCAAATTTGCAATTCCTCTTCAAATTTCAGATTAATCAGATGAAAATGGACAATTTTAGAAATTCGCCCTATGTTGTCCTTTTGGCCGATATTGACCTCAAAAATAATTGGTGGTTGAATTCAATGACCAAATATGTAACTCTTCAAATTTCAAGTGAATCAGATGAAAATTGACAATTTTAGAAATTCGACTGATGTCCTTTTGGCTGATGTTGACCTAAAAAACAATTGGTAGTTGATTTCAATGACCAAATATGAAACTCTTCTTCAAATATCAAGTGAATCGGATGAAAAGTGACAATTTTAGAAATTCGGCCGATGTTGACCTTTTGGCTGATGTGGACCTCCAAAATAATTGATGGTTGAATTCAGTGACTTGAAATACAAATCCTCTTCAAATTTCAAGTCAATGAGATGAAAATTGAGGATTTTAGAAATTCCTCCTTAGTTGTTGACCTTTGGCCTATGTTGACCTTTTGGTCCATGTTGACCTCAAAAATAATGGGTTGGTTGAATTCAATGACCAAAATATAAATCCTCTTCAAATTTAAAGTCAATCGGATGAAAATTGAGGATTTTAGAAATCTCATTTCAGTTGTTGACCTTTGGCCGATGTTGACCATTTGACCTCAAAAACAATAGGCTTCTTCCTCCTGACATACTCTACTATGTGGTGAAGTTTCGTGAAGATCGGTTTAAAATTGTGACCTGCAGGTGATAGACAGACAGACAGACAGACAAACAGACAGAATAGCAAGAAGATGACGTCATGCAGGGCACGATATTTGCAAAATCCATAAAACAAATTTGACGTCAAAAATAATTTGTGGTTGAATTCAAGGACCAAATATGCAATTCCTCTTCAAATTTCAGGTGAATCAGATGAAAATTGACAATTTTAGAAATTCGACATATGTTGTTCTTTTGGCCGATGTTGACCTCGAAAATAATTGGTGGTTGAATTCACTGACCTGATGTGAAAATCCTCTTCAAATTTCAAGTCAATCGGATGAAAATTGAGGATTTTAGAAATCTCATCTAAGTTGTTGACCTTTGGTGTATGTTTATCTTTTCTCCTAAAAAACAATAGTCTTCTTCCTTATGACAAACTCTACCATGTGGTGAAGTTTCGTGAAGATCGGTTGAAAATTGTGGCCTGGAGGTGACAAACAGACAGACAAACAGACAAACAGACAGACAGGCAGACAGAATAACAAAATCGACTAACCAATATACTTGAAAAATCTTCGATTCTGCAAGTAATAAAGCGAAATATCAACAGATATACACTGACAACTGGGAGAACGACAAAAGAGCAGGAAGATATAAAAAGAGTTCAACAGAACGGGCATAGACAACGAAGGCTCATTGGAATAGGTACGAAGAGGTCAGGTCAGGTCAGCAGGGATCGAGAACGAATCATTATAAATGCCCAAGATCAGGGACACTACACGAATGGCTTTTAAAAAAATGGTGGGAATGAGTCAATCGAAACAAGTTGAGGTTCTGCATGGTAGAAACAGATGGCCTGAGTCACCTCCTCTCGGGATGTGAAAATTAATGTGAGAACAATTGTACAAACAGAGGAACAACAGGGACCGTCGAGTAATCCACCGACACATCTGCAAAAACTTAAATATCCCAGTCCCTGAAAACTCATGGAAACATGAACCAAAAGTGATAAATGAGAACAAGGAAGTAACGTTCACATATGACCTGATGATCCCACTGAGGGTGAACATAGAAAAGAAAGCATTGCGACTGGATATAGTATTTAGGTACAAAATAATAAAAAAAGTCATTGCTAATTGACGTTTCAGTACCCAGTGATTTTGGCCTAAACAATGCAGAAATCTAGAAAATGACCAAATACCACGACCTCAAAAATGAAGTGAAAATATCCTGGAGGCTGAAGAGCGCCAAAATTGTGCCAGTGATAATTTGAGCAACTTGAATAATGATGAAGAAGAACATTATAGAGATCTTAAATACCATCCCTGAGAATATTAATACAATCGAACTGCAGTTGGAAGCCGTCCGGGGCTCAGTGACGATCCTCAAAAGAGCCCTCGGAACAAAACTTTAAGAACTTCACAGCTTGGTCCATGAATCGTGACCCCGCCACGCCCCCCCCCTCCCTTAACAAAACAGAGGTGGATACTTTAAAACATGGGAGGACTCTGTTTCACCTTCTGAAATTTGCATATGAAGCCAACAACCAACAAAACACACACACACACACACACACACACACACACACACACACACTTCTCCTTTTACCAATAGATGCAAAAATCTAGTATAATATCTCTTGTGGCTCTTGTGACCAAGAAAAATATCTAATTATAACAGCCCTCACAGCCCCCACAGCTTCATCCTCACCCCCCAAAGCATAATTAAGAGTAAATATAATCATTAAAAAAAATTAACTTTAAACTTACACTGTGCATTCACAAACCCAGATATGACCTTTCCTCGCCGTTAGGAAGCACCCGAAACAGATACAGTGTCTCTCTTAGGGAATCAGGCAGGGAAAGCAGTTTGAGTGCACCATCAATCTTTTATTGTGCTGCACACACAGAAACCTCAGAACCATCAATGGGCCCAGCTTCATTGTGCCCAGCTATGTTCCCGCTTCCTGATGACCGCGCTTCCGGTTGATCTGATACATGAATACATGACATCTCCATCCTCCCATTAAGTGTGAAAAATGCATCAAAGATGAACACAAGAGTAATGAAGTCATGAGTAAATAATACAAAGATCATGAATATACGAGTATTGGCTACAAATCAAAGTGGTTAGGCACCTTTGGAACTCTGGATGATCGTCGGGGTACAAAGCTGACAGACGGCATGACTGGTGGTGCTGCAACAGCGTTATTGGAGTCAGCCTCAGGGAGTGGTGCAGTACCATCTGCAACACCAATGTTACTCTTCACAGGTTCAGGAAGTGGCAAGACATCATTTGTGAAGATGACAGGATCACAAGACCGATACCGGACATGATCAAGGTGCCTCCGGACGACTCGATTGTCCTCGAGTTTGATCTTGTAGGACAACGGTCTCTCGTTTTTGGGAACCCTCCCTGGTAGCCAAGACTTTCAGCGACCAAAGTTTTTCACAAACACCGGGTCCCTGATGGGCTATATAACATGTTTGTCATGATGAAGTTTCTATTTCCACTGATTTTGATACACGACCGATGCCACGTCTGGTCTTAGACAATCCAGTCATGTACGCAAACGTCGTTTCATCAGCAGCTCAGCTGGTGTCACCCCGTTGTACTGTGGGGAGTGATGTGGTGAGCGAAAAGCAAACGTGATAGGCTGGTCTGAAGGCTTCCGCCATGTAACTTACTTTGACCAGACTTGACAAAACTCACGGAGCTTTCGGAGAGTCCATTTGAAGCTTGATGGTTTGGGCTCACAAACTTGTGACTTATACCATTCAGGCGGGTGAATTCAGTGAATTCTGAGATTGAGAAACAGGTTCCATTGTCAGTGACTATCAAGCATGTCAAACCATGAGTGGCAAAGCACTAACGCAGCCTCTCTATGGTAGCATGTGAGGTTGCTGTATGTGTTACATAAGCATCGATCCATTTAGTATGAGCATCTGTAACAACAAGGATCATATGGCCTTCGATGGGTCCAGCATAGTCAAGATGACTCTGCCATGGTTCAGTGGGCCATTCCCAGGGGGTGCAGTGGTGCCTTTGCTGGGGCGTTTCGACTGCTTTGGCATGGATAACAATGTTTCACACACTGTTTGATGTCAGAGTCAAGGTAAGGCCACAAGTCATAGTTCCGTGCCAGCGGTTTCATTCTTACAATGCCTGGATGACAATCGTGAAACTAATCCAAAATCTTTGTGCGCAAGTTTGGGGGAATAACCACTCGGCATCCCCACAGCAAGCAGCCATTCTCAACACTTAGTTCATTCTGCCTGGCCTTGTACGAATACAATTTAGTGTCAGCATCGCGTCACCCTACCCATTCCCAGTAGCATGAATGACCTTGGAAAGAAGTGGGTCACGCATGGTGTAGGTCCTGTATCTGGTTAGCATCGATTGGGTTGTCATTCAAAAATTCCATCAGAGATATCACGCTGCCAGGTACAGGATGGTCAAACATTGTATCCGGAGGTGGCAGGCAACTCATGGCGTCTGCATTTGCAATTGTGGAGCCAGGTCTGTACGTAATGTCATAATCATAAGCCAGGAGTGAAAGTGACCAGCGTATGATCCAAAACGGTAAGACCTCTGATGTAGCTTTTGTTGGACCAAACAACCTAATCAGTCATTTATGGTCCATGTAAATCGTGACATGTCGACCGAAGACGTACTGGTGAAATTTCTCAACTACGAATACAATGCCAAGTCCTTCTTTGTCCAGCTGACTGTAGTTCTTCTCAGCCGGAGACAATGTTCGAGATGCGCATGTGATTTGTCTCTCTGTGCGATCTGGCATGATGTGTGACAAAACAGCACCAACCCCGTACTGACTCGCATCACACGACAGGACCATGTCTTTGTCTGGGTCATAGTGAACCAGCACATCTGAAGACTGCAGCATGTCTTTTGACTTCTGGAAGGCTGATGACTCCGGAATGTCCCATTTCCAGCTGATGCCTTTTCTAACAGGCAATACAGTGGGCGAAGCATGGTGGCAATGTTTGGGATATACCTGCTGTCATACTGCAGCATGCCAATGTAAGCCTTGAGTTCAGAAATGTTGGTCAGAGCTGGGGCGTCTTTGATTGCTCTGATCTTCTCTTCAGTGGGATGTAAGCCTTCAGCATCGATACGATGACCCAAATAGGTCACAGACGGAACCATGAACTCGCACTTGTCTCTCTGCAGGTGTAATCCAGAGTCGGAGATAATGCGTAGCACACGTTCAAGTTTGTCAAGATGATGAAACTCTGAGCAGCCGGTGACTAGGATGTCATCTTGGTAAACAACAACGTGTGGTTCAGCAGCAAACAGGCTATCCATACAAAGTTGGTAGATTCCTTGTGACCATTTGACACCAAAACTCAGGTGGTTGTTTTTGTAGAGCCCCCGATGTGTGTTGATGGTGAGATATTCTTCAGAATTATCATCCAGAATCACTTGTAGATAGGCAGATCTCATGTCGAGCTTGGCGAATGACTGTCCTCCGCTCTCAGTTTTGCGTGTAAGTCATCGATCCTTGGTATGGGATATTTATCCAAGGTGTAACATTTGTTGATTGCCATTTTGTAATCCCCACAAAGTCATATCTATTTGTCTGCCTTCACAACAGGAACAACTGGAGCAGCCCAATTTGAGTACTGAACTGACTCAATGATACCTAACTTTTCCAGTCTGGCTAATTCTGCATCAACCTTCTCTTGTAATGCAAGAGGAACTGGGCGTGCTTTGCAGAAAATTGGCTTCACATCTTTCTCAACATTGAGCTTTGCAGTGAAACCCTTCAATGTCCCGAGTTCATCCTTGAAGACATCCGGGTGTCTTGCGAGGAGGTGCTGTAGTACGGTTGGTGGCTTGGACGCCTGCAGTCGATCGGTGTTCTCAGTTGAGTTTGACAACATCGAGCCAGTTTCGTCTGGGAAGTGTGGGTCCATCCCAGGGGATGGCCAAGAGTTGTAATTGGTGAGTGTTGTTGCCGTAGGTTACTGTGACATCACATGACCCGTGGGCTTGTATTGACTCACCGACATATGTAGTGAGTCAGATCAGGGATCAACGGAGGCTGGATTGTTCAGAATTCCCCCACAGGTTACGGAAAGCTGCTTCACTCATGAGTAACACAGCAGCACCCGTGTCTACCTCCATTTCCATGGTCCGTCCATCTATATCTACTATAACCAGTATAGGAGTAGACTGTCTGCCCGAGTTTGTGTGGAAAAGGTCATACGACTGGACACTGTGGCTGTTAGGGCTGTCTCCGTCAGTCATGTCTTCCTGGTTATGCGCTGAGTCAAGGAGGTGGGTTTCGCATTCCTCTCTCCTTGCCCTCCGTTTTCGAGACAAGCACGCAGAGGCAATATGACCCACCTTGTGGCAGTAGTTGCAAGCGGAATTCTTGAAATGGCACGTAGTGGGAGAATGTTCACCACTGCAGCAGAAACAGCATTTACCAGCACCAGCCACCAAACAGTTTTCAGGCGTTTTGGCATCAGATTTTCTGGTTGGATGTTGCTCCATGCGATTGACAGATGACAGGTCAGTTCCAAGCTGGTAAGCGATGGATCGAGCAATATCTGCAGCATTTTTGTCTGCACACTCCATTGCGATGGCGATGTCCTTAGCACTGGGAAATGTCAGAGTCCGTTCAGCAAGTAGGTGCCGACGAATTCGATCTTGCTCCACTCCCACTATGAGCAAGTCCCTTAGCATGTAGTCGAATGTAGTACCAAACTGGCAATGCTGGGCAAGGTGTTTCAGGTGAGCTACGAATGCCGAAATGGACTGTGTCGAGGTTTGGTGACACATGTAAAAATTGAACCAACTCACAATGACTGAGGGTGTGGGTTCGCAGTGTTCCTTCATAGCTGCCACAATCTCGGAGTGTGTTAAATCCAATCGTGGTCCTGGGCATAGCGAGATTCTTAAGAATAGTAAACATCTCTCTGCCACATACCGACATCAGGATTGCTTTCTTCCTGGCATCATCCACTATGCCGTTAGCTTGGTAGTAATACTGTAGACGCTCATTGTATACCTCCCAGCTTCCTTCGCGTGGGTTGAATCAATACGGCTGGAATCAATACGGCTGAGGGACATGGTGATCAAGTAGCGCATGCAGGGAAATAACGAGTTGGTAGGCCAACAGCTAACTGCAATAGCTCAGCTTACTTTTCATGCACTCAGGAGAATCCCATCTTCGTCACCATATAAGGTATCAGGCAGAGATTGTGCTCCACACACAGAAATCTCAGAACCATCATTGAGCCCAGCTTCATCGTGCCCAGCTATGTTCCCGCCTCCGGCTGACCGCGCTTCCAGTTAATCTGATACATGACAGCCTGGTAAATATGTCTTCCACATAAATATAGCTGGATAGGCTTTATGTATTTTCACATCGTGATGTCATTTGTCGAAGAATTGGAAGCCATTACTTTGTTGAAAATGATGCACAACATCGTCTTTCCAATTGCAGACACCCATCAAATAAATCACCAGGCCTGCCATGTTCACTGGAGGCACTCGCGCAAGGCACTTCAGCATCCACTCACTGGCATCAATGTTTTTAGGGATGAGGTAGCACTCGGCCGTCCACAGCTCTTGGGCTTTGCACTTGTCCCTGTCGTCGGGAGTCTGCAGTATCTGCATATCAACCTGTTGGTGAGCAGAGACAGTGATAACACATCAACCCTGTTGGTGAGCAGAGAAAGTTCTCCAACTCTTTCGTTGTGCAGAGGCACATGCCTTTCTCTCAGGTACTTTTCCAAGTACGTTTGGCTTCTTTTAGAAGCTTTGTGAGCCATTTTATGTAACAAACGTTATCTCGCACACACAACACATGTTAACATTCCCTGATGACCTCTGTTGCTTGGGGTTTCTGTGTTTGTGTGTCAAGCATTCTATGGTGGATTATGTCTTTTCAAAAGTCTCGTATTATTTTTACTTATACTGTATGCTGAAAAACATACCGGGCGTAGTGGTGTGCGCCTGTAATCCGGCTACTCGGAGGCTTGGGTTGGAGAATCGCTTGAGGACGGGAGCTCTGCGCTGGGCCACGCTATTAGAGGGTGTAGGGCAGCTCGGAATCATGGCGAAACCCATTCCTTATCCCTGTGTCGTGAGAGGCGACCAGGGTTGCGTCAGGAAGGGCATCCGGCGTAAAACCTGTGCCAAATCAGTATGCGGATCATAACGGATGATCTGCTGTGGCGACCCCTAACGGGAGCAGCCGAAAGACGAACAACAACAACATGCTGAAAAACAAAAAGTTGCCCTTTCACAAACTATTTGTCTTTTCGATAAAATTGGATACAGGAGAAGGCCATTTGGCCCATTTTACTTATACTTCCACACCCCAATTAATTGTATTTTTGTCCGATTTTTCTCATACAGTACATTGATTCAACAGAACCCAAACTTTGAATAATATAACTCTCTGTTGTCGTAAATATCCAGCGGATTAGTCCGATTGCAATTTCTCCACAAATTGTGTCTCTTACTAATAATGCTGAAAGATGGCAGCCGCCATTTTGTTTTACGTGAAGTTACAGATTTGGAGCTGTAAGCTTGGGTCTCTGTCAGTGTAAAGATGGTCTCGGCATTGGCTCCAGAATATGACAAGTCTTTGTCCATAAATATGGACTACGGGCTTCATGAAGCAAAGCTTTAGCTTTGGGGTTTAGTTTCGGTCCATGCATATACTGCCCCAGAAGATGATCTATATCTTTCCAATAACAACCACTAGTAAAGGTATGTGTAGGCCTTTGGAATGTGGATGTGATACTGTGGGGGCACTGCTGATGCAAACGAACAAGCTTAACTTGAGGACTTGCAAAGGCTGTGCAAAAAAACAGAGCAATCAGCAACTTTTACAATCACCTACCTGTTGTTCATGATTGCATTGCTGTTTAGTCTCCAGCAATGCCAATTTTGCCATGAAACAGATCCTTCACTACTGCCAGACTTTTCCATATACCTTGACTGGATCAGGCATATAATATATTCTTCATGCCATATTAAGAAGTCAGCAGTGAAATGACACAACTGCTGCTAAAAAAAACAACAAAAAACAAGTGAAATCCTTCAATACAGTGCGTGTGGTGAAGCAAATGAGTACACTAATGTTAAATACTGCAATTTATGCTTTTTCAGTTGAAAAACCAATTAAAAAGCGTACTAAATATTTGAAATGTAAAAATCTTGTTATTATTGTGATAAGCACCTTTATATATACAGAAGGAATGAAATTGTTCGATACAGCGTGGCAGGAGAAAAAAATGATAAAATAATAATCATAAAGTTAATGTACAGACAAACAAATGATGAGTAAAATGTAAGCTTTGCTGATGAAAAGATGAAAGCAAAGCTAAATATTTGTTGAGCAAAACATTGAAACATAGTGGTTACACCAACTACATAATATTAGTTATATTGTTATTATATAAAATATAGCCGAACACATTTTGAGTTTAAGCATATTTAATTTTTGCATATTTTGAATGTACAGTACAAAGTTATGAAAATAATTCAAGATCTCCCTGGATGAAAGAAACACTTATCACTTTGCCACCAATATCTGCCATAATTGTAAGTAAATTTCAACTACTAATGCATGACGAAACACTTCTTATGGCTAATATTAAAGAATGATGGCATAAGAAGAACTTAGCTTTTCAGCGTTCGGCGCGAAATGCCCTGTGGGCGGAATGACGTCTTTTCGTCTTCGTACATGAGAGGGGCGGTTTCTTCGTTTTTTTCCGTTCAAGCAATAAATTCATGGTTTCACATAATAACACATTAGTTTCACAAATTTCCATTGAAATACTCATGTATTTTCCGTCAATTGTCCGCCAATTTCCCGTCTACGTTACGGGGCAGCTCCGCACCTTCTACGACGCGGCAGCCGTCTTGGCCTCACTCTGAGGCGCGTGGGGGCGGGGGGGCGGCACACCGGGGACATTTCAAACTCGGTGCCAATTGTTATACCAGCCACGCCGCTGTAACACAAACATCGTTTTCTCTCAGTCGTCCTGAAATGGAAAAATGAACATGTAGTGAAAATTAAATAATAACAGAAAAAAAACACCATCTCAAAAAATTTACAAGAGTGAAAGGTTCATTCTGACAATGGAACGACAGCAATTGACCCAAGCGAATATCCCTTTTCACAATCAAAGTTGAATTATAGAACTTTAATAAACAATATTACCGATTTGAAGGGGTTCAGTTTCTGTTTTTGCCTGCTGATGATAAATAAGACGTTGTTTCCCCCACCTTGGTGAAGAAGCTCAAATGATGTAGTTATAACTCACAAGATAGATTTTTCAACAGCAGATTCTTTCGTTTCAGAAGCCTTTGTGAATAAATACAAAAAAAAATAATTTTACCTGCCACGATTAATCACACCTTCTTGTGGGGTCAGCAGAGGAGGACGTTTTGGACGAAGTCAAATGTAATACGTGCACTGAAGGGGCAGTGGCCATAATTTAAAGAGCAGAATAGGGAAAGGTTGTATTGTGTAAAACATATTTTACAGGCAAGGCCAGGTGGAGGACTTGTGGCAAAAAAGGCACTCAGCACAAAGGTATTTAAATGGATATCCTAACTGGCTGTTTTGCCAGAAAACTGCAGGCCACGGCGTTGCAGTGAGATGAAGCACTTTTGCGAGGGGCACCATCACAGGGCAGGATGGCCCAAAATATGGTGCTGCCCACATTAGTGGGCGGCCAATGAGAGGAACCCGCTGTGCACCCAATATGTAACACATGCAATGCCAAGAGGATTCATCACATAAATATCAAGACACAATGACGTCTAACTCATAATTAGGAGCCTTGTGAGTTTTTTGGAAGCCTTGGTGGTGAGCGTTTCTGTCTACGTTATCGCTGATGACTCACCATGAAGTGATTAAACTGCAACTCCTGCGGCTGAAGGAGACATTTAGCGTTGGGATTCTCATGTATATGCTACCTGTGAAAGTCTGCAGGTAGAAAATGACCAAATTACCACGACCTCAAAAATGAAGTGAAAATATCTTGAGGTGAAAGAGCCGCCAAAATTGTGCCAGTGATTAATTTTTGAGGAAACTTGAATTAATGATGAAAGAAGAACAATATAGAGATTCTTAAATACCATCCTTCTGAGAATATTAATAACAAAAATCGAACTGCAGTTGGAAGCCGCCGGGGCTCCAGGACGATCCTCAAAAGAGCCCTCGGAACAAAAACTTTAAGGAACTTCACAGGCTTGTCCATGAATCTGACCCCGCCACGCCCCCCCCCCCCCTCCCTTAACAAAACAGAGGTGGATATTTCTTTAAAAACATGGGAGGGACTCTGTTTCACCTTCTGAAATTTTGCTATTGAAGCCAACAAACCAACAAAACACACACACACACACCACACACACACACAACACACACACACACACACACACACACACACACTTCTCCTTTTACCAATAGATGCAAAATTCTAGTTACAATAATCTCTTTGTGGCTCTTGTGACAAGAAAATTATCTAAATTATAACAGCCCTCACAAGCCCCCACAGCTTCATCCTCACCCCCCCAAGCATAATTAAGAGTAAATATATCATTTAAAAAAAATTAACTTTAAACTTACACTGTGCATTCACAAACCCAGATAATATACCTTTCCTCCGCTTTAGGGAAGCACCCGCAAACGATACAGTGTCTCTCTTAGGAATCAGGCAGGGAAAGCAGTTTGAGTGCACCATTCAATCTTTTATTGTGCTGCACACACAGGAAACCTCAGAACATCAATGGCCCAGCTTCATTGTGCCCAGCCTATGTTTCCGCTTCCTGATGACCGCCGCTTCCCGGTTGATCTGATTACATGAATTACATGGACATCTCCCATCCCTCCCATTAAGTGTGAAAAATGCATCAAAGATGAACACAAGAGTAATTGAAGTCATGAGTTAAATAATACAAAGGATCATGAATATACGCAGAGTATTGGCTACAAATCAAAGTGGTTAGGACTTTGAACTCTGGAATGATCGGCGGTGGTACAAAGCTGACAGACGGTGCACTGGGTGGCTTAGCATGCGATTCGGGTCGCTCAGTGTGAGCTCGGTGCAGTACCATCTGCAACACCAATGTTTACTCTTCACAGCGTTCAGGATAGTGGCAAGAATCATTTGTGAAGATGACAGGGAGTCACAAGACCGATACCGGACATGATCAGGTGCCTCCGGGACGACTCGATTGTCCTCGCAGTTTGATCTTGTAGACAACCGGTCTCTCGTTTTTGGAACCCTCCTGGTAGCCAAGACTTTCAGCCGAAACCAAAGTTTTTCACAAACACCGGGGTTCCTGGATGGCTATATAAACATGTTGTCAGATGAAGTTTCTATTTCACTGATTTTATACACGAACCGAGCCCACGTCTGGTCTTAGACAATCCAGTCATTGTACGCAAACGTCGTATTCATCAGCAGCTCAGTGGTGTCACCCGTGTCTGTGGGAGTGATGTGGTGAGCGAAAAGCAAACGTGGATAAGGCTTGGTCTGAGGCTTCCGCCATGTAATATCTTACTTTACCAGGACTTGACAAAACTCACGGAGCTTTCGGGGAGATCCATTTGAAGCTTGATGCGTTGGGCTCACAAACTTGTGACTTATACCATTCAGGCGGGTGAATTCATGTGAATTCTGAGATTGGAGAAAACAGGTTCCATTGTCAGTACTATCAAGCGTGTCAAACCTGAGAGTTGGCAAAGACCAACCTGAGCCTCTCTATTGGTAGCATGTGAGGTTTGCTGTATGTGTTACATAAGCATCGATCCATTTAGTATGAGCATCTGTAACAACAAGGATCATATGGCCTTCGATGGGTCCGGCATAGTCAAGTGACTTCTGCCATGGTTTCAGTGGGCCATTCCCAGGGGTGCAGTGGTGCCTTTGCTGGGGCGTTTTCGACTGCTTGGCATGATAACAATGTTTCACACACTGTTGTGTCAGAGTCAGGTAAGGCACAAGTCATTAGTTCCGTGCCAGCGGTTTCATTCTTACAATGCCTGGATGACAATCGTGAAAACTAATCCAAATCTTTGTGCGAAGTTTGGGGAATAACCCACTCGGCATCCCCACAGCAAGCAGCCATTTCTCAAACACTAGTCATTCTGCCTGGCCTTGTACAAACAATTTAGTGTCAGCATCGCGTCACCCTACCCATTCCCCAGTAGCATGAATGACCTTGGAAAGAAGTGGGTCACGCATGGTGTAGGTCCTGTATTCTGGTTAGCATCGATTGGCGATTGTCATTCAAAAAATTCCATCCAAGATAATCCACGCTGCCAGCATACAGGATGGTCAAACATTGTATCCGGAGGTGCAGGCAACTATGGCGTTCTGGCATTTTGGCAATTGTGGCAGCCAGGTCTGTACGTAATGTCATAATCATAAGCCAGGCAGTGAAAGTGACCAGCGTATGATCCAAAACGGTAAGACCTCTGGATGGTAGCTTTTGTTGGACCCAAACAACCTAATTCAGTCATTTATGGTTCCATGTAATTCGTTGACATGTCGACCGAAGACGTTTACTGTCCGTGAAAATTTCTTCAACTACGAATTACAATGCCAAGTCTTCTTTGTCCAGCTTGACTGTAGTTCTTCTCAGCCGGAGACAATGTTCGAGATTGCGCATGTGATTGCTCTTCTTGTGCGATCTGGCATGATGTAGTGACCAAAACAGCACCAAACCCCGTACTGACTCCGCATCACACGACGGACCATTGTTTTGTCTGGAGGTCTAGTGAACCACGCACATCTGAGACTGCAGCATGTTCTTTTGACTCTGGAAGGGTTGATGACTCCGAATGTCCCATTTCCAGCGATGCCTTTTCTAACAGGCCAATACATGGCGAAGCATCGTGGCAATGTTTGGGATATACCTGCTGTCATACTGCAGCATGCCAATGTAAGCCTTGAGTTCAGAAAATGTTTGGTCAGAGCTGTGGGCGTCTTTGATTGCTTCTGATCTTCTCTTCAGTTGGGATGTAAGCTTCAGCATCGATACGATGACCCAAATAGGTCACAACGAACCATGAACTCGCACTTGTCTCTCTGCAGGTGTAATCCAGAGTCGGAGATAATGCGTAGCACACGTTCAAGTTTGTCAAGTGATGAAACTCTGAGCAGCCGGTGACTAGGATGTCATCTTTGGTAAACAACAACGTGTGGTTCACCAGCAAACAGGCTATCCATACAAAGTTGGTAGATTCCTTGTGACCATTTGACACCAAAACTCAGGTGGTTGTTTTTGTAGAGCCCCCGATTGTGTGTTGATGGTGAGATATTCTTCAGAATTATCATCCAGAATTCACTTGTAGATAGGCAGATCTCATTGTCGAGCTTGGCGAATGACTGCTTCCTCCGCTCAGTTTTGCGTGTAAGTCATCGATCCTTGGTATGGATATTTATCCAAGGTGTAACATTTGTTGATTGCCCATTTTGTAATCCCCACAAAGTCATATCTATTTGTCTGCCTTCACAACAGGAACAACTGGAGCAGCCCAATTTGAGTACTGAACTGACTCAATGATACCTAACTTTCCAGTCTGACTAATTCTACATCAACCTTCTCTTGTAATGCAAGAGGAATTTGGCGTGCTTTGCAGAAAATTGGCTTCACATTCTTTCTCAACATTTGAGCTTTGCAGGTGAAACCCTTCAATTGTCCCGAGTTCATCCTTGAAGACATCCGGGTGTCTTGCGAGGAGGTGCTTGAGTACGGTTGTGGCTTGGACGCCTGCAGTCGATCGGTGTGTTCTAGTTGAGTTTGACAACATCGAGCCAGTTTCGTCTGGGAAGTGTGGTCCATCCAGGATGGCCAAGAGTTGTAATTGGTGAGTGTTGTTGCCGTAGGTTACTGTGACATCACATGACCCGTGGGCTTGTATGACTCACTGACATATGTAGTGAGTCAGATCAGGATCAACGGGAGGCCTGGAATTGTTCAGAATTCCCCCACAGGTTACGGAAAGCTGCTTTCACTCATGAGTAACACAGCAGCACCCGTGTCTACCTCCATTTCCATGGTCCGTCCATCTATATCTACGTATAACCATGTATAGGAGTTAGACTGTCTGCCGAGTTTGTGTGGAAAAGGTTCATACGACTGCGACACTGTGGCTGTTAGGGCTGGTCTCCGTCAGTTCATGTCTTCCTGGTTATGCGCTGAGTCAAGGAGGTGGTTTCGCATTCCTCGTCTCCTTGCCCTAGGTTTTTCGAGACAAGCACGCAGAGGCAATATGACCCACCTTGTGGCAGTAGTTGCAAGCGGAATTTTGAAATGGCACGATAGTGGGAGAATGTTCACCACTGCAGCAGAAACAGCATTTACCAGCACCAGCCACCAAACAGTTTTCAGGCGTTTTGGCATCAGATTTTCTGGTTGGATGTTGCTCCATGCGATTGACAATGACAGGTCAGTTCCAAGCTTGTAAGCGATGATCGAGCAATATCTGCAGCATTTTGTCTGCACACTCCATTGCGATGGCGATGTCCTTAGCACTGGGAAATGTCAGAGTCCGTTCAGCAAGTAGGTGCCGACAAATTCGATCTCCTCCACTCCCACTATGAGCAAGTCCCTTAGCATGTCGTCGAATGTAGTACCAAACTGGGCAATTGCTGGGCAAGGTGTTTCAGGTGAGCTACGAATGCCGAAATGGACTGTGTCGAGGTTTGGTGACACATGTAAAAATTGAACCGACTCACAATGACTGAGAGTGTGTGGTTCGCAGTGTTCCTTCATAGCGCCACAATCTCGGAGTGTGTTAATCCAATCGTGGTCCTGGGCATAGCGAGATTCTTAAGAATAGTAAACATCTCTCTGCCAACATACCGACATCAGGTTCTTTTTCTTCCTGGCATCATTCCACTATTGCGCCTTAGCTTGGTAGTAATACTGTTAGACGCTCAATTGTAACACCTCCCACTTCCGCGTGGGTTGAACTCGTAATACGGCTGGATCAATACGGCTGAGGGACATGGTGATCAAGTAGCGCATGCAGGAAAAATAACGAGTTGGTAGGCCAACAGCTAACTGCAATAGCTCAGCTTACTTTTCATGCACTCAGGAGAATCCCATCTTCGTCACCATATAAGTATCAGGCAGAGATTGTGCTCCACCACACAGAAATCTCAGAACCATCATTGAGCCCAGCTTCATCGTGCCCAGCTATGTTTCCCGCCTTCCGGCTGACCGCGCTTCCAGTTAATCTGATACATGACAGCCTGGTAAATATGTTCTTCCACATAAATGTAGCTGGTATAGGCTTTATGTATTTTCACATCGTGATGTCATTGTCGAAGAATTGGAAGCAATTACTTTGTTGAAAATGATGCACAAACATCGTTCTTTCCAATTGCAGACATCCATCAAATTAAATCACCAGGCCGCCATGTTCACTGGAGGCACTCCCCAAGGCACTTCAGCATCCACTCACTGCGCATCAATGTTTTTAGGGATTGAGCGTAGCACTCCGGCGTCCACAGGCTCTTGGGCTTTGCACTTGTCCCTGTCGTCGGAGGTCTGCAGTATCTGCATATCAACCTGTTGGTGAACAGAGACAGTGATAAACACATTCAACCCTGTTGGTGAGCAGAGAAAGTTCTCCAACTCTTTCGTTGTGCCAGAGGCACATGCCTTTCTCTCAGGTACTTTTCCAAGTACGTTTGGCTTCTTTTAGAAGCTTTGTGAGCCATTTTTATGTAACAAACGTTATCTCGCACACACAAACACATTGTTAACATTCCCTGATGACCTCTGTTGCCTTGGGGTTTCTGTGTTTGTGTGTCAAGCATTCTATGGTGGATTATGTCTTTTCAAAAGTCTCGTATTATTTTTACTTATACTGTATGCTGAAAAACATACCGGGCGTAGTGGTGTGCGCCTGTAATCCGGCTACTCGGAGGCTGGGGTTGGAAATCGCTTGGACGGGAGCTCTGCGCTGGGCCACGCTATTAGAGGGTGTATAGGGCAGCTCGGAATCATGCGCGAACCCATTCCTTATCCCTGTGTCGTGAGAGGCGACCAGGGTGCGTCAGGAAGGGCATCCGGCGTAAAACCTGTGCCAAATCAGTATGCGGATCATAACGGATGATCTGCTGTGGCGACCCTAACGGGAGCAGCCGAAAGACGAACAACAACAACATGCTGAAAAAACAAAAAGTTGCCCTTTCACAAACTATTTGTCTTTTCGATAAAATTGGATACAGGAAGAAGCCATTTGGCCCATTTTACTTATACTTCCACACCCCAATTAATTGTATTTTTGTCCGATTTTTTCTCATACAGTACATTGATTCAACAGAACCCAAACTTTGAATAATATAACCTCTCTGTTGTCGTAAATATCCAGCGGATTAGTCCGATTGCAATTTCTCCACAAATTGTGTCTCTTACTAATAATGCTGAAAGATGGCAGCCGCCATTTTGTTTTACGTGAAGTTACAGATTTGGAGCTGTAGCTTGGGTCTCTGTCAGTGTAAGATGGTCTCGGCATTGGCTCCAGAATATGACAAGTCTTTGTCCATAATATGGACTACGGGCTTCATGAAGCAAGCTTTAGCTTTGGGGTTTAGTTTCGGTCCATGCATATTACTGCCCCAGAAGATGATCTATATCTTTCAATAACAACCACTAGTAAAGGTATGTGTAGGCCTTTGGAATTGTGGATGTGATTGTGGGGGCACTGCTGATGCAAACGAAACAAGCTTAACTTGAGGACTTGCAAAGGCTGTGCAAAAAAACAGAGCAATCAGGCAACTTTTTACAATCACCTACCTGTTGTTCATTTGATTGCATGCTGTTTTAGTCTCCAGCAATGCCAATTTTGCCATGATGAAACAGATCCTTCACTACTGCCAGACTTTTCCATATACCTTGACTGGATCAGGCATATAATATATTCTTTCATGCCATATTAAGAAGTCAGCAGTGATAATGACAACAACTGCTGCTAAAAAAAACAACAAAAAACAAGTGAAATCCTTCAATACAGTGCGTGTGTGGTGAAGCAAATGAGTACACTAATGTTAAAATATGCTAATTTATGCTTTTTCAGTTGAAAAACAATTAAAAAGCAGTACTAAATATTTGAAATGTAAAATCTTGTTATTATTGTGATAAGCCACCTTTATATATAACAGAAGGAATGAAATTGTTCGATACAGCGTGGCAGGAGGCCACAAAAGAATGATGTAAAAAATAATAATCATAAAGTTAATGTACAGACAACAAATGATGAGTAAAATGTAAGCTTTTTGCTGATGAAAAGATGGAAAGCAAAGCTAAAATATTTGTTGAGCAAAACATTGAAACATAGTGGTTACACCAACTACATAATATTAGTTATATTGTTATTTATATAAAATATAGCCGAACACATTTTGAGTTTAAGCATATTTAATTTTTGCATATTTTGAATGTACAGTACAAAGTTATGAAAATAATTCAAGATCTCCCTGGATGAAAGAAACACTTATCACTTTGCCACCAATAATCTGCCATATTGTAAGTAAATTTCAACTACTAATGCATGACGAAACACTTCGTTTATGGCTAATATTAAAGAGAATGATGGCATTAGAAGAACTTAGCTTTTCACGTTTACGGCTCGAAATGCCATGGTGGCGGAAATGACGTCTTTCGTTCGTCGTACATGAGAGGGAGCGTTTCTTGGTTTTTTTCCGTCAAGCAATAAATTCAATGGTTTTCACATATATAACACATTAGTTTCACAATTTCCATTGAAATACTCAGGTATTTCCGTTCAATTGTCGCCATTTCCGTCTACGTTACGCACTGCATCTACCGGACGGCCGTCATTGGCTCACTGAGGCACGTGGGGGGGGGGGGGGGGGGCGGCACCGGGACATTTTCAAACTCGGTGCAATTTGTATACCAGCGCACGCGCTGGCTAACAAAAACACCGTTTACAGTCTCCTGAAATGGAAAAAATGAACATGTAGTGAAAATTAAATAATAACAGAAAAAAAACACCATCTCAAAAAATTTACAAGAGTGAAAGGTTCATTCTGACAAGGAACGACAGCAATTGACCCAAGCGAATGTCCCTTTTCACAATCAAAGTTGAATTATAGAACTTTAATAAACAATATTACCGATTTGAAGGGGTTCAGTTTCTGTTTTGCCTGCTGATGATAAATAAGACGTTGTTTCCCCCACCCTGGTGAAGAAGCTCAAATGATGTAGTTATAACTCACAAGATAGAATTTTTCAACAGCAGATTCTTTCGTTTCAGAAGCCTTTGTGAATAAAATACAAAAAAAAATAATTTTACCTGCCACGATTCAATCACACCTTCTTGTGGGTCAGCAGAGGAGGACGTTTGGACGAAGTCAAATGTAATACGTGCACTGAAGGGGCAGTGGCCATAATTTAAAGA
Source organism: Eptatretus atami (assembly GCA_035128595.1). Taxonomy (NCBI): domain Eukaryota; kingdom Metazoa; phylum Chordata; class Myxini; order Myxiniformes; family Myxinidae; genus Eptatretus; species Eptatretus atami. The sequence goes on from CM068955.1 coordinate 53,918,472, forward strand.
GCAGAATAGGGAAAGGTTGTATTGTGTAAAACATATTTTACAGGCAAGGCCAGGTGGAGGACTTGTGGCAAAAAAGGCACTCAGCACAAAGGTATTTAAATGGATATCCTAACTGGCTGTTTTGCCAGGAAAACTGCAGGCCACGGCGTTGCAGTGAGATGAAGCACTTTTGCGAGGGGCACCATCACAGCGGCAGGATGGCCCAAAATATGGTGCTGCCCACATTAGTGGGCGGCAAGAGAGGAACCCGCTGTGCACCCAATATGTAACACATGCAATGCCAAGAGATTCATCACATAAATATCAAGACACAATGACGTCTAACTCAATATTAGGAGCCTTGTGAGTTTTTTGGAAGCCTTGGTGGTGAGCGTTTCTGTCTACGTTATCGCTGATGACTCACCAATGAAGTGATTAAACTGCAACTCCTGCGGGCTGAAGGAGACATTTAGCGTTGGGGATTCTCATGTATATGCTACCGATGTGAAAGTCTGCAGCATTATAGGAACCCATGTTAGAGTTTGAAAGCACAAAGGCTTACATTGTGTCAATTTTCCTAGTTGCTTTATTCAGCTTTTTTGGCGAGAAGAGCAGGGGATTATAAATTCTATACTATATATATATAATATATATATTATATTATATATATATATATTATCGGGTGTACGTGGGCTGTGCCGCCTGCTAATCCGCCTACTCGGAGGCTTGGGTTGGAGATCGCTTAGGACGGGAGCTCTGCGCTGGCGCACGCTATGAGAAGGGTGCTAGGGCAATCCCGGAATCATCTGGCGGAACCCCAATCCTTATCCCTGTGTCGTAATAAGTGACCAGGGTTGCGTCAGGGAACGGGCATCCGGTTGTAAAACCTGTGCCAAATCAGTATGCGGATCATAACGGATGAATCCGCTGTGCGACCCCTAACGGGAGCAGCCGAAAGACGAACAACAACATATATATACAATATATAA
>CM068955.1:53919464-53934012 GCA_035128595.1 Eptatretus atami
TTACCTAGTGAAAGGTCATGCCAGGCATTATATAAAGGACACCACCCATGTTAGAGTTTGAAACAGCAAAAGGGCTTCATTGTGTCAATTTTCCCTAGTTGCTTTATTCACGCTTTTTTTGGCGAGAAGAGCAGGGGAATTATAAAATATACTATATATATATATATAATATATTATATATATAATACTATATATATTATCGGGTGTAGTGGCGTGCGCCTGTAATCGGCCTACTCGGAGGCTTGGGTTGGAATCGCTTGAGGACGGGAGCTCTGCGCCTGGGCCACGCTATGAGAAGGGTGGTAGCAGGCAATCCCGGAATCATGGCGGAAACCCAATCCTTATCCCTGTGTCGTAAGAGCGTGACCAGTGGTGCCGTCAGGAACGGGCATCCGGCGTAGTAAAACCTGTGCCAAATCAGTATGCGGATCATAACGGATGATTCCGCTGCGACCCCTAACGGAGCAGCCGAAAGACGAACAACAACATATATACTAACATATATATATATATACCTATATTGTATATACATTGGGAGTTCTGAGGCTGTTATAAATTGAGGTTTTGTTTGGTTACTGTAACCACAAGAGAAGAAATTGTATTCAATTTTTGAGCCAAGATGTGTGTTGTGTTGTTGCGTTGTCTCCATTGTGCGGTTTCAGAAGGTGGAACGGAGTCCTCGCCAGGTCTTCGAACTATTCCACCCCCATTTCCACTAACAGGGATCGAGATTCTCATGCCGTACAGCAACGCTTTAAAGTTATGTCATTTCGTTCCTCAAACAGTTTTGTTCCGAGGGCTCTTCATTCAGGATCGTCACCAAGCCGCAGCACAGGCCTCCAACCACAGTTTAATTTAGAGTCAATTATTCCCACGGATGGTTTGTAGGATCTCCCCATGTGGTTCACTTTTTCTATCATTCCCATTGCTCCCCGGTGGATAGGTGTCGGTGCGATGGTGCGGTGGTAACATGTAGTGAGATGTGTGTGTGCGTCGTAGTCGTGTGTGCTCCGTATCCATGATGCTGATGTGTGTGTCCCAGTTGTCGGTCTGTGTGTGTGTGGGGCGCCACTCACTTGCGAATGAATAGCGAACATGGTCAGGCGCATAGTTGATTACCTCGCATCCATGGATTTTTTCTTCATATTTCTCTATTTTCTGTGAGTTCAATTTTGCATCAGGAAAAGATACACAATTATCCGTTAACCATCCTGAAATGCCCACTCTTCGTTTGAAATGTCAAGTTGAAAATTTTGTTTTAAAAGACAATTTTAATTACAGATTTCACGCTAAGCAATGGGCAGAAGATGTAAAAGCTAACCCCATGTTCGTTGGAAGTGTCACTTGAAAAACTACACACAGCGCATGCGCCACAAATTGGCTCACTCCAGTATTTATTTAAAGTCCCTTATGAAGGACCAGATGAGGAACCATGTTAAACAAATTACAAACTAATTAAAGGTAGTCAGTCAGCATGGGTTTACCAAAGCGTGGTTGGCCTGTCTAACAAATCTTTTCGATTCTATTGAAAGCAGTTTCTTGATTGGGTGGATGAGGGAAAGGCAGTCGACATCAGTTACATCTAGATTTTTAAGAAGGCATTTTATGAAGGTACCAAACATATGGAGGGTCGTCAGCTTAAGTCGAGGAGTTTTGCAGAGATCGCCTTGTTCAAGGTATCTAAATGGATTGAAAACATGATTAATGATCGGAAGCCAGACCAGACTGGTTTCAGAACCAGGTCATCTACCCTGGAATATGCGCGTTCTGCCTCTCCCAACAATGGCATGGACGAGGGTCACCTCGATGACCGGACATGAAAACTCAGAGACATATCCCTACGACATATTCAACGATCCTTTTGACACAGTCTGGCGCCCCCCCACCAAACTCCTTTCACGCACCGCGTAATTCGCAAAGGCCACTCCTCCACTCATGGCTGCCGCAGAGACTTTCACGTCCTCCTGCCTCGCCCAATCCACTTAAGCACCACTAACAAAACCCTACTGCTCCCGGCACCCCCAACCTCACATAAACATGCCCTGTGCGGATCCCAACGATCTCGACTTAAATTCACAATATGACCCACCAATCATCACCACCCACATCTGGCCAACTTAACTAGTTCGGCCCAGCTTCATCCTTCCAACATTTCACCGTTAGTTAAGCCAAATTTACCCTGGGCACCACGCACTGTATTCTTCTCTTATCTCGAACCTTACTTATCATCATTGAATCCCTCCATCCTCCGACCTACTCCATAGGCAAACCATTCCTTCATTTACTCTATCTTCCCCTATCCATGACCGTACGATCCACCCTCCTGCCGTACCATATTTCATCCCTCAGAACCATACAATGCAGGCGCAGCTTCTTCGCTCGCACCTGCAGATACTGGTAACGGTAAAAAATCAACACACACAGGAGTTTCCAAACACGTGGAACATGTGCTCAATCCGGACAAATCGCCACACTCTCACATATGGCGTCTCTCCTAGCAAGGACCGTTTAAGAACCCACCCCCCCCATCCAACGTTCTCACAATCCCTCTGGCAAGAAGTTCCTTATGCTTTCAAGCTTCTGCGGTCTCGACCTACTCTGCCATGACCTTTCCTGGGAAAGCCACACATGTTCATAGAAGCGCGGTCGGCGCCTGCGCCAAAGCCAGTCGGCCGGACTGGCAAATTGCCTACCCGTCGTGCAAAAGTCCTGTCATCGGCACCGCACCTGAGCTAGCCTGCACCACTTACAAACAGCTTTCGTGCCGCAAGCCTGCAGGATCGCATGTAAGGCTGCCTCATCCCCTCTGGGCTCGGTGCTGCCTGCCTCCACGTTGTCGTCGAGCGCTTCATGCTGTGGAAGACGCAAGGGACATGTTGGATCGACTGGTGGGGGCATCTGCGGCCACAATGACGGCTGAGGTCGTTTGGGACGCCATCCAGCACTGCTCGGTCACCGGCAGGGCTGGCGGGTCTTTCTGTCGTCTAACCATCTCCTTCTCCAGCCTCGCCCCCCACCCCCACCCGCCGCCCCCCGCCTGGCCGCGTGCTCTCTAGACCGATTGTCCCCACCGACATATTACCGCAGGGCGGCTCCAGAGCGTCCGGGCCAACAAGGCCCCGTTCTGGTACAACTTACAAAATCCCATGAATCACGTAGGGCTCGAGGGCCGTTCACGTCATTTTATTTTCTCCTTTTGTCCCACCTTTGACGACATAAAGCGCGAGCCGTCACTCTAATTCAATGCACCAGTTCTTCGCCTCCAGGACCTTTGCGAGAAGACAAGCTGTGTCAGGCCCACCGGAGCCTCTTGACTTCATGCGCCCAAATAGGTTCCAGAATCCCTTCTGGATCTTCTTCTATACCCCCCGAATTAATCCACCAAGCCCGACCTCCATCCTCAAAATTCCCTGCTTTCCCTGGTCCGAAGAGTCACCTGTAATGTCCATCTCGTGTAAATGTCCCCGATGTTCCCCATCGCGACCCGCCCCTCAACCAACGATTCTTCCCAATGCTCTCCTGCTCTTGTTCCCACTCGTTTTGTCGATCCCCACACTCCCGGCCTCTACTTTCCTCATGCCACCCTAGGTGTGCGCCGACCTGCCCAACTGTGCTAGATCTCTTCACCAACGGCCTCGACAAGCACGTATCAACAAAAGACCAAAAACGAAGCAAAGAAGTGCCCTGGTGAGTGGAGGCAGTCTATGTGGAGGAGTGTAATAGGTTAGACAGAAGGTGTAAGATGTTAGACAGAAACCTTCATCACCTCAGGGTATCAGCGCACCCACGGATTCGTGTTATCTATAAGTTACATCAAATTATTTGGACCAGTGGGGTTAAGAGTAGCCGCTTCCAGCACTGTTTGCAAGATGACATGAAGGTTGGCGTGATTAGGTACTATATATATATATTGTATATACATTGGGGAGTTCTGAGGGCTGTTATAAATTGAGGTTTTGTTTGGTTCTGTAACCACAAGAGAAATTGTATTCAATTTTTGAGCAAGATGTGTGTGTGTTGTTGGTTGTCTCCATTTGTGGGTTTCAGAAGGTGGAACGGAGTCCTCCCAGGTCTCGAACTATCCACCCCCATTTCACTAAGGGATCGAGATTCATGGACCAAGCTTTAAAGTTGTCATGTTCTCAAAGTTTTGTTCCGAGGGCTCTTTTCAGGATCGTCACCAAGCCGCAGACAGGCTCCAACCACAGTTAATTTAGAGTAATATTCCCAGGGATGGTTTGTAGGATCTCCATGTGGTTCCTTTTTATCATTCCCATTGCTCCCGGTGGTGGTGGTGGTGGTGGTGTAGAAAATGACCAAATACCACGACCTCCAAAAATGAAGTGAAAATATCTTGAGGTGAAGAGCGCCAAAATTTGTGCCAGTGATAATTTGAGGAAACTTGAATATGATGAGAAGAACAATATAGAGATTCTTAAATACCATTTCCCTGAGAATATTAATACAATCGAACTGCAGTTGGAAGCCGTCCGGGGCTTCAGGACGTCCTCAAAAGAGCCCTCGGAACAAAAACTTAAGGAACTTCCACAGCTTTGTCCATGAATCTGACCCCGCCACGCCCCCCCCCCCCTCCTTAACAAAAACAGAGGTGGATACTTTAAAACATGGGAGGGACTCTGTTTCACCTTCTGAAATTTTGCTATATGAAGCCCAACAAACCAACAAAACACACACACCACACCACACACACACACAACACACACACCACACACACACACACCACACACACTTCTCCTTTTTACCAATAGATGCAAATCTAGTACAATATCTCTTTGTGGCTCTTGTGACCAAAAAAAATTATCTAATTTATAACAGCCCTCACAAGCCCCACCAGCTTCATCCTCACCCCCCCAAAGCATAATAAGAGTAAATATAATCATTAAAAAAAATTAACTTTAAACTTACACTGTGCATTCACAAACCCAGATTATGACCTTTCCTCCGCTGTTAGGGAAAGCACCCGCAAACGATTTACAGTGTCTCTCTTAGTGAATCAGGCAGGGAAAGCAGTTTGAGTGCACCATCAATCTTTTATTGTGCTGCACACACAGAAACCTCAGAAACCATCAATGGGCCCAGCTTCATTTGCCCAGCCTAATGTTTCCCGCTTCCTGATTGACCGCCGCTTCCGCGGTTGATCTGATACATGAATACATGACATCTCCCATCCTCCCATTAGTTGTGAAAAATGCATCAAAGATTGAACACAAGAGTAATTGAAGTCATGAGTAAATAATACCAAAGATCATGAATATACGCAGGTATTGGCTACAAATCAAAGTGGTTAGGACCTTTGAACTCTGGCATGATCGGCGGCTGGTACAAAGCTGACAGACGGCATGCACTGGGTGGCTGCTGCGTTCGGGTCGGTGTGCGCTCCCGGTGCAGTAACCATCTGCAACACCAACTGTTTACTCTTTCACAGCGTTCAGGATATGGCAAGACATCATTTGTGAAGATGACAGGGAGTCACAAGACCATACCGGACATGATCAAGGGTGCCTCGGACGACTCGATTGTCCTCGCAGTTTGATCTTGTAGGACAACGGTCTCTCGTTTTTTGAACCCTCCTGGTAGCCATAGACTTATCAGCGAAACCAAAGTTTTTCACAAACACCGGGTTCCTGATGGCTATATAACATGTTGTCAGATGAAGTTTTCTATTTCCACTGATTTTTATACACGACCCGATGCCCACGTCTGGTCTTAGACAATCCAGTCATTGTACGCAAACGTCGTTTCATCAGCAGTCAGCTGGTGTCACCCCGTGTACTGTGGGAGTGATGTGCGTGAGCGAAAAGCAAACGTGATAAGGCTTGGTCTGAGGCTTTCCGCCATGTTATCTTACTTTGACCAGGGACTTGACAAAACTCACGGAGCTTTCGGAGATCCATTTGAAGCTTGATGCGTTGGGCTCACAAACTTGTGACTTATACCATTCAGGCGGGTGAATTTTCATGTGAATTCGAGATTGGAGAAAACAGCGTTCCATTGTCAGTACTATCAAGCGTGTCAAACCTGAGTTGGCAAAGACCAACCTGAGCCTCTCTCATTGGTAGCATGTGAGGTTTGTGTATGTGTTACATAAGCATCGATCCATTTAGTATGAGCATCTGTAACAACAAGGATCATATGGCCTTCGATGGGTCCGGCATAGTCAAGATGGACTTCTTGCCATGGTTTCAGTGGGCCAATTCCCAGGGTGCAGTGGTGCCTTTGCTGGGGCGTTTTCGACTGCTTGGCAATGATAACAATGTTTCACACAACTGGTTTGATGTCAGAGTCAGGAGGCACAATCATTTAGTTTCCGTGCCAGCGGTTTCATTCTTACAATGCCTGGATGACAATCGTGAAACTAATCCAAAATCTGTTGCGAAGTTTGGGGAATAACCCACTCCGGCATCCCCACCAGCAAGCAGCCATTTCTCAACACTAGTTCAATTCTGCCTGGCTTGTACGAATACAATTTAGTCGTCAGCATCGCGTCACCCTACCCATTCCCCACAGTAGCATGAATGACCTTGGAAAGAAGTGGGTCACGCATGCGTGTAGGTCCTGTATCTGGTTAGCATCGATTGGGTTGTCATTCAAAAATTCCATCAGAGATAATCACGCTGCCAGCATACAGGATGGTCAACATTGTATCCGGAGTGCAGGCAACTATGGCGTTCTGCATTTGCAATTGTGGCAGCCAGGTCTGTACGTAATGTCATAATCATAAGCCAGGCAGTGAAAGTGACCAAAGCGTATGATCCAAAAACGGTTAAGACCTCTGGATGGTAGCTTTTGTTGGACCAAAACAACCTAATCAGTCATTTATGTTCCATTGTAATCTGACATGTCGACCGAAGACGTTACTGCCGTGAAAATTTCTTCAACTACGAATTACAATGCCAAGTCCTTCTTTGTCCAGCTTGACTGTAGTTCTTCTCAGCCGGAGACCAATGTTCGAGATTGCGCATGTGATTTGATCTCTCTTGTGCGATCTGGCATGATGTGTGACAAAACAGCACCAACCCCGTACTGACTCGCATCACACGACAGGGACCATGTCTTTGTTCTGGGTCTAGTGAACCACGCACATCTGAAGCGACTGCAGCATGTCTTTTGACTTCTGGAAGGGTTGTGACTCCGAATGTCCCATTTCCACTTTGATGCCTTTTCTACAGGCCAATACAGTGGGCGAAGCATCGTGGCAATGTTTGCGGCATATACCTGCTGTCATACTTGCAGATGCCAATGTAAGCCTTGAGTTTCAGAAAATGTTTCGCGTCAGAGCTGTGGGCGTCTTTGATTGGCTTCTGATCTTCTCTTCAGTTGGGATGTACAGCTTCAGCATAACCGATACGATTGACCCAAATAGGTCACATACGAACCATGAACTCGCACTTGTCTCTCTGCAGGTGTAATCCCAGAGTCGGAGATAAATGCGTAGCACACGTTCAAGTTTGTCAAGTGATGAAAACTCTGAGCAGCCGGTGACTAGGATGTTCATCTTTGGTAAAACAACAACGTGGTTCACAGCAAACAGCTATCCATACAAAGTTGGTAGATTCCTTGTGACCATTTGACACCCAAAACCAGGTATGGTTGTTTTTGTAGAGCCCCCGATTGTGTGTTGATGCGTGACGATATCTTCAGAATTATCATCCAGAATTCACTTGTAGATAGGCAGATCCTTCATTGTCGCAGCTTGCGCGAATGACTGCTTCCTCCGCTCAGTTTTGCGTGATAAGTATCGATCCTGGTATGGGATATTTATCCAAGGTGTAACATTTGTTGATTCCCATTTTTGTAATCCCCACCAAAGTCATATCTATTTGTCTGGCCTTCCACAACAGCGAACAACTGGAGCAGCCCCAATTTGAGTACTGAACTGACTCAATGATACCTAACTTTTCCAGTCTGACCTAATTCTCATCAACCTTCTCTTGTAATGCAAGAGGAATTTGGCGTGCTTTGCCAGAAAAATTGGCTTCACATTCTTTCTCAACATTGAAAGCCTTGCAGTGAAAACCCTTCAATGTTCCCGAGTTCATCCTTGAAGGACATCCGGCGTGTCTTGCGAGGAGGTGGCTGAGTACGGTTGTGGCTTGGACGCCTGCGAGTCGATCGGTCGTGTTCTAGTCTGAGTTTGCAACATCGAGCCAGTTTCGTCTGGGAAGTGTGGGTCCATCCAGGATGGCCAAGAGTTGTAATTTGGTGAGTGTTGTTGCCGTAGGTTACTGTGACATCACATGACCCGTGCGGCTTGTATGGACTCACTGACATATGTAGTGAGTCAGATCAGGATCAACGGGAGGCCTGGGAATTGTTCAAGAATTCCCCCACAGGTTACGGAAAGCTGCTTTCACTCATGAAGTAACACAGCAGCACCCGTGTCTACTCCATTTCCATGGTCCGTCCATACTATATCTACTATAACCATGTATAGGAGTTAGACTGTCTGCCGAGTTTTGTGTGGAAAAGGTTCATACGACTGCGACACTGTGGCTGTTAGGGCTGGTCTCCGTCAGTTTCATGTCTTCCTGGTTATCGCTGAGTCAAGGAGGTGGTTTTCGCATTCCTCTTAGTCTCCTTTTGCCCTAGGTTTTCGAGACAAGCACGCAGTAGGCAAATATGACCCACCTTGTCGGCAGTAGTTGCAGCGGAATTTTGAAATGGCACGGTAGCTGGGAGAATGTTCACCACTGCAGCAGAAACAGCATTTACTCAAGCCACCAGCCACCAAACAAGCTTTTCAGGCGTTTTGGCATCAGATTTTCTTGGTTGGATAGTTGCTCCATGCGATTGACAATGACAGCGTCAGTTCCAAGCTTGTAAGCGATGATCGAACAATATCTGCAGCATTTTTGTTCTGCACACTCCTCCATTGCGATGGCGATGTCCTTAGCACTGGGAAATGTCAGAGTCCGTTCAGCAAGTAGGTGCGACAAATTCGATCTCTCCACTCCACTAATGAGCAAGTCCCTTAGCATGTCGTCGGAATCTGTAAGTACCAAACTGGGCAATGCTGGGCAAGGTGTTTTCAGGTGAGCTACGGAATGCCGAAATGGACTGTTGTCGAGGTGTTGGTGACACATGTAAAAATTGAACCGACTCACAATGACTGAGGGTGTGGCTTCGCAGTTTCCTTCATAGCGGCCACAATCTCGGAGTGTGTTAATCCAATCGTGGGTCCTGGGCATAGCGAGATTCTTTAAGAATAGTAAACATCTCTCTGCCAACATACCGACATCAGTCTTTTTCTTCCTGGCATCATTCCACTATTGCGCCTTAGCTTGCGTAGTAATACTGTTAGACGCTCAAATTGTAACACCTTCCCACTTCCTGCGTGGCGTTGAACTCGTAATACGGCTGGAATCAATACGGCTGAGGGACATGGTGATCAAGTAGCCATGCAGGAAAAATAACGAGTTGGTTAGGCCAACAGCTAACATGCAATATGCTCAGCTTACTTTTCATGCACTCAGGAGAATCCCATCTTCGTCACCATATAAGTATTCAGGACAGAGATTGTGCTCCACCACACAGAAATCTCAGCAACCATCATTGAGCCCAGCTTCATCGTGCCCAGCTATGTTCCGGCCTTCCGGCTGACCGCGCTTTCCAGTTAATCTTGATACATGACAGCCTGGTTAAATATGTTCTTCACATAAATGTAGCTGTATTAGCGCTTTATGTATTTTCACACGTGATGTCATTTGTCGAAGAATTGCGAAGCAATTACTTGTTGAAAATGATGCACAAACATCGTTCTTTCAATTGCAAGACATCCATCAAATTAAATCACCAGGCCGCCATGTTCACTGGGAGGCACTCCCTCAAGGCACTTCAGCATCCACTCCACTGCGCATCAATGTTTTTAGGGGATTTTTTTTTTTTTTTGAGCGTAGCACTCCGGCGTCCACAGCTCTTTGGGCTTTTGCACTTGTCCCTGTCGTCGGGAGGTCTGCAGTATCTGCATATAACCTGTTGGTGAACAGAGACAGTGATAAACACATTCAACCCTGTTTGTCGGAGCAGAGGAAAAGCTTCTCCAACTCTTTCGTGTGCCAGAGGCACATGCCTTTCTCTCAGGTACTTTTCAAGTACGTTTGGCTTCTTTTAGAAGCTTTGTGAGCCATTTTTATGTAACAAACGTTTATCTCGCACACACAAACACATTGTTAACATTCCCTGATGACCTCTGTTGCCTTGGGGTTTCTGTGTTTTGTGTGTCAAGGCATTCTAGGTTGGATTATGTCTTTTCAAAAGTCTCGGATTAATTTTTTACTTATACTGTATGCTGAAAAAACATACCGGCGCGTAGTGGTGTGCGCCTGTAATCCGGCTACTCGGAGGCTGGGGTTGGAAATCGCTTGGACGGGGAGTCTGCGCTGTAGGCCACGCTATTAGAGGTGATAGGGCAGCTCGGAATCATGCGCGAACCCATTTCCTTATCCCTGTGTCGTTTGCAGCAGGCGACCGGGTGCGTCAGGAAGGGCATCCGGCGTAAAAACCTGTGCCAAATCACGTTATTGCGGATCTATTAACGGATGATCTGCTGTGGCGAACCCCTAACGGGAGCAGACGGAAAGACGAAACAACAACACATGGCTGAAAAAACAAAAAGTGCCCTTTCACAAACTTTTGTCTTTTCGATAAAATTGGATCAGGAGAAGGCCATTGGCCCTTTTTACTTATACTCCACACCCAATTAATTGTATTTTTGATCCCATTTTTTCTCATACAGTAAAACATTGATTCAACAGAACCCAAACTTTGAATAATATAACCTCTCTGTTGTCGTAAATATCAAAAAGCGGATTAGTCCGATTGCAATTTCTCCACAAATGTGTCTCTTACTAATATGCTGAAAGATGGCAGCCGCCATTTTGTTTTACGTGAAGTTACAATTTTGGAGCTGTAGCTTGGGTCTTCTGTCAGTATGTAAAGATCGGTCTACGGCATTGGCTCCAGAATATGGACAAGTCTTTGTCCATAATATGGACTACGGGCTTCATGAAGCAAGCTTTAGCTTTGGGGTTTTAGTTCGGTCCATGCATATACTGCCCCAGAAGATGATCTATATCTTTCAATAACAACCACTTGTAAAGGTATGTGTAGGCCTTTGGAATTGTGGATGTGATATTGGGGGCACTTGCTGATGCAAACGAAACAAGCTTAACTTGAGACTTGCCAAAGGCTGCTGCAAAAAAAAACAGAGCAATTCAGGGCAACTTTTTACAATCACCTAACCTGTTGTTCATTGATTGCACTGCTGTTTTAGTCTCCAGCAACTGCCAAATTTTGCCATGATGAAACAGATCCTTCACTACTGCCAGACTTTTCCATATACCTTGACTGGAATCAGGCATATAATATATTCTTTCATGCCATATAAGAAGTCAGCAGTGATAATGACAACAACTGCTGCTTAAAAAAAACAACAAAAAACAAGTGAAATCCTTCCAATACAGTGCGTGTGTGGTGAAGCAAATGAGTACACTAATGTTAAAATATGCTAATTATGCTTTTTCAGTTTGAAAAACAATTAAAAAGCAGTACTAAATATTTGAAATGCTTAAAAATCTTTTATTATTGTGATAAGCCACCTTTATATATAACAGAAGGAATGAAATTGTTCGATTACAGCGTGGCAGGAGCCACAAAAGAATGATGCTAAAAAATAATAATCATAAAGTTAATGTCACAGACAACAAATGATGAGTAAAATGTAAGCTTTTTGCTGATGAAAAGATGGAAAGCAAAGCATTAAAAGATATTTGTGAGCAAAACATTGAAACCATAGTGGTACACCAACTACATAATATTAGTTATAATTGTTTATTTATTATAAAATATAGCCGAACAACATCTTTGAGTTTAAGCATATTTAATTTTTGCATATTTTGAATGTACAGTACAAAGTTATTGAAAATAATTCAAGATCTCCCTGGATGAAGAACACTTTAATCACTTTGCCACCAAATAATCTGCCATATATGTAAGATAAAATTTCAAACTACTAATGCCATGACGAAACACTTCGTTTATGGCTAATATTAAAGAGAATGATGGCATTAGAAGAACTTACTTCTTCACGTTATACAGGCTGCGAAATGCCATGGTGGCGGAAATGACGTCTTCGTCGTCGCTACATGAGAGGGAGCGCTTTCTTGGTTTTTTTCCGTTTCAAGCAATAAATTCAATGGTTCTTCACATATATAAACATTAGTTTTCACCAAATTTCCATTGAATAATACTCAGGGTATTTCCGTTCAATTGTCGCCATTTCCGTCTACGTTACGCACTGCATCTACCGGCACGGCCGTCAGTGTGGCTCAACTTGAGGCACGGTGGGGCGGGGGGGGGCGGGGGCGGGCACCGGGACATTTTCAAACTCGGTGCAATTGATCGCTATACCAGCGCACGCGCTGCTAACGAAAAACACCTGTTTACAGTTCTCCTGAAATGGCGAAAAAATGAAACATGTAGTGAAAATTAAATAATAAACAGTAAAAAAAAAACACCATCTCAAAAACATTTACAAGAGTGAAAAGGTTCATATCTTGACAATGGAACGACAGCCAATTGACCAAGCGAATGTCCCTTCTTCACCAATCAAAGTTTGAATTATAGAACTTTAATAAACCAATATTACCGATTGAAGGGTTCCAGTTTCTGTTTTGCCTGCTGATGATAAATAAGACGTTGTTTCCCCCACCTCTGGTGAAGAAAGCTCAAATTGATGTAGTGTAACTAAACTCACCCAAGACTAGAATTTTTCAACAGCAGAAATTCTTTCCGTTTCAGAAGCCTGTTGTGTAATAAATATACAAAAAAACCAATAATTTTTACCTGCCACGATTAATCACACCTCTTGCTGGGCTTCAGCAGAGGAGGACGTTTGACGAACGTTCAAATGTAATACGTGCACTGAAGGGCAGATGGCCATACTATTAAAGAGCAGAATAGGGAAAGTGTTGTATGTGCTAAAAACATATTTTACAGGCAGGCCAAGGTGGAGGACTTGTGGCAAAAAAAGGCACTCAGCAACAAAGGTATTTTAACATGGACTAATCCTAAACTGGCTGTTTGCCAGAGAAACACTGCACGGCCACGGCGTTGCAGTGAGAATGAAGCACTTTTGCGAGGGGCAACCATCCACAGCGGCAGGATGCCCAAAATATGGTGCTGCCCACATTAACGTGGGCTGGCCAAGAGAGGACACCCGCTTGTGCACCCAATCATGTAGAACACAGTGCTAATTGCAAGAGACTCCATCACATAAATATCAAGCACACAATGACGTCTAACTCCATATATTAGGAGCCTTGTTGAAGTTCTTTTGGCAAGCACTTGGTTGAGTGAGCGTTCTGTCCTTACGTTATCGCTGCAATCACTCCAAATGAAGTATTAAACTGCAAAACTCCTGCGGCGCTGAAGGAGACATTTAGCGTTGGGGATTCCTCAATGTATATGCTTACCTGTGATGATGAAAGGTCATGGCAGGCATATATAAGGACAACCCATGTTAGAGTTTGGAACAGCACAAAGCGGCTTACATCTGTGTCAATTTTCCCTAGTTGCTTTATTCACGCTTTTTTTGGCAGAGAAGAGCAGGGGAATCATATAAATTATACTACTATATATATATAATATATTATACTTATATATATATAATAATTATCGGGTGTAGTGGCAGTGTGCGCCTGCTAATCGCTCCTATACTCGGCAGCTTGGGTTGGCTATGATCGCCTTAGGACGGGAGCTCTGCGCCTGGGCCACGCTATGAGAAGGAGTGGAGGGCAATCCTGGTAATCATGTGGGGAAAACCCAATCCTTATCCCTGTGTCGTAAGAGGTGTGACCAGGGTCTGCCGTCAGGAACGGTGCATTCCGGTATTGTAAAAACCTGTGCACAATCAGTATGCGGATCATAAACGGCATGATTCCGCGATGGGCGACACCTAACGGGAGCCAGCCGCACAGACGAAACAACCAACGATATATACTAACATATATATATATATACTATATTGTATATTACACCATTGGGCAGTTCTGAGGCTGTCTATAAGCATTGAGGTTGTTGGTTACTGTAAACCACAGAAGAAATGTAATTCAATTTTTGAGCCAAGATGTGTGTGTTGGTTGTAGGTTGTCTCCATTTGTGCCGGTTTTCAGAAGGATTTGGAACGGAGTCCTCGCCAGGTCTCGATTACTATTCCACCCCCATATATCACTACAAGGAGAATCGAGATCTCCATGCCGACCAGCAACGCTTTAAAGAGTGTCATTCGTTCCTTCACAAGTTCTTGTCCGAGGGCTCTATTCAGGCATCGCTCACCAAGCCGCAGAGCCAGGCCTCCAACCACAGTTAATTTTAGCAGTAATATTCCCAGGATGGCTCTTGTAGGATCTCCATGTGGTCCTTTTTTATCATTCCATTGCTCCCGGATGGTGGTGGTGGTGGTGGTTGGTATGTGTGGTGTGTTGCGTGTGTGTGTGTGTGCGTTGTGCTGGTGTGTGTGTGTGTTCTG
>CM068955.1:53935968-53964854 GCA_035128595.1 Eptatretus atami
ATGCCCCCCTTGCTGTGCGTTGTGTGTTAGCTCTCACACGAGCCTCGACAAGGTATACAAAAAAAAGAAGCAAAGAGTGCCTGTGAGTGGGAGGATGTCTTGCTGGGAGGATGTAAGTAGTGTTAGACAGAATGTAGATGTTAGACAGAAACCTTCATCACCTCAGGGATCAGCACCTGGACTGTTATTCATAAGTTACATCAATTATTTGGACAGTGGGGTTAAGAGTAGGCCTTCCTCATTTGCAGATGACATGAAGGTTGGTGATTAGGTAGATAGTAGAGAGGGCGTTGATCAGATTCGGGAAAGTCTAGATACTTTCGCAGATTGGGAAAAAGATTGCCAGTTGTAGTTTAACATTATAGAATGCAAGGTGCTGGGGATGGGTAACAAGAGTGAAAATGGAGATTACATGATTTCATGATCTTGAAGCACGTCACACAGGAGAAGGATCTGGGGGCTGATCATAGATACAGGAAGTAAAGGCCCTGTCACACCTTGACGATTTAGCCAGCGTATACCGACATATGAAAAATTTGTCTAAAACGCTGGCACACGTCGAATACGTTATGGGTAAGTTTTGTATACGTTAAGAGCACGCTGGCATACATCGTAGTATGCTGAGCTCGTCGACAAATTTTAACATGCTTGAAATTTTCGACGTATGCCAGCGTATGACTCACACGTTCCACATACGTTGGCCATAAGTTGTAGGCACGTTACGCGATCGTTGACACACGTCTACACACGTTACTTGTAAGTTACTCATAAGTCGAAACACGCAAGGTAATGTTTAGCGTCGGTGTTCCAGACTCCATGGTTTTTTTTTTCTTCGGCATGACAGTGATGTTGACACTTCGATTTCTAGTGCGGTTATAATATAATTAATAGGCTGCCGCTCAACGATTTAAATCATAACCGCACTAGAAATCGAAGTGTCAACATCACCGTCATACCGAAGAAAAAAAACAAAAAAACAAAAAACCATGGAGTCTGGAACACTGACGGGTTCCTCCTGTGTGAACCACATTTTTATATACCAATTCCCCTAAACGCTGCCAATACGCCATTATACGGTAGCTGTAAGTTAGTAACACGTTCAGTAAGTTCTGTGGTCATCCGGAAGACGTCAAATACATCTACATACGTCAATATGCGTTGGAGATACGTTACACATAGGTTCAAAGCACGTTACTCATAGGTTCAAAGCACGTTACTCATAGGTTAGAATAAGTTTCGGGTACGCTAAACATTACCTCAACGTGTTTCGACTTATGAGTAACTTACAAGTAACGTGTGTCGACGTGTGTCAACGATCGCGTAACGTGCCTACAACTTATGCCAGCGTATGCGGAACGTGTGCGTCATACGTCGAAAAATTTTCAACATGCTGAAAATTTGTCGACGTACTCGGCGTACTACGACGTATGCCAGCGTGCTTCAGCGTGCTCTTAACGTATACAAAACTTACCCATAACGTATTCGACGTGTGCCAGCGTATTCGGCAAATTTTTCATACGTCGGCAACGCTGGCTAAAACGTCAAGGTGGTGACAGCGGCTTGACACTTCGATGTCTAGTCGGTTATGATTTGAATCTCGAGCCGCAACCTTTTAATAGGCTATGCACTGATCGTCCGGCGATACGCTGCCGCGCTATGCATAAGTTGGACTATCGTTGGGCATAGGTTGTGAACGCCGACAACATGCTCAGCATTCGTTGGTTTAGTTATCTATAAGTTATCGAAACGTTCTGTGTACGTTACTAATACGTTATGCATACGTCCAACTCGTTATGAATACGTCCAAAACTGGAAAAAAACATCAATGGTCAGCGTACGCCACGCTTTTACATACATTTTGATACCTTGCCATACGCTGGCTAAAACATCAAGGTGTGACAGGGCCTTAAGCTGACAGGACAGTACCAAGGAGATTTTAGGTTATACGTATGAGGAGAGGGATATATTTTAAATCAAGAGGTAGTTTCAACACCGCACAGGAATTTAGTGAGGCCTCATCAAGAATATTGTGCGCATTTTTGCTTACCACATCTGAGGAATAAGCCATGGCCGTCATAGAGAAGGTCCAGTGTAGGGATACCATGTTGATTCCGAGTTTGACGAAGCTGATTAGCGGCTGAAGGAGGCAGGACCTTATATTTGAGAAAGGAGGCAGTTATGAGCGGATATGACAGAGATGTTGAAGAATAAAGGCTACAGACAAAATAAGCACAGAAACCTTCATCACCTGTGATGTGGAAAAGTTTGTCTACGGCATTAATAAATTTAAAATCATGGTCTAAGAAAATCTACGGGCAGTCAAAGTGGGTCCAGATTTGACCTCCCCAAAATAGGCATTTGCTTTCTTCTCTGAAACTACACACACAATTTCGATGAAACTTGACCACAATAACAATGTCCACATTAAGTTGGTCAATTTAAAGGTCAAAGGTCATTATGATTACGGATCACTACTTTTTGACTTCTCAAAAAGTATTCACCCGATTTAGATGTAACTTTGTGTGAATCATCTCTGCTTGGTGCTTTCACCAAGTGAGCGCAGGTGCATTGCCCTTATTCATTATTATTATTATTATTATTATTAACACCCTGGTGATATCCCGAAGCCTGCCACACTTTTCTCATCCCCACTCCTCCCCCCATTACAGCAATGAAATTAATTCGTTAGCTTGGCAGATTAATTTAACCCGGTGTTCGTGCAGCACAGGCATGATTGGCAGAATGGCCTCCTCCTGCATCAAATCTTGTTATTGAATAGAATGTGGAAGTTGGTTCCACAGGCAGGAACAAAAGAGGAACGAATGAGTGGAGGTCAGCCATGATTCTGCATTTTGAGAGTTTCATCAGAAGAGGGTGGCTGGCAGACAAGCAGAAACCTGGGGGGATGAGGGTTCAACATGTTCACTAACACCGATCAACACATTCACTAACACCGATTAACACGTTCACCAACACCGATCAACACGTTCACCAACAAAAAAAGTTGATAATAAGAGGTTGTTATAATCTACAACAGGTGTCAACATGGTAGAGAAGCATCAGGTGTCGATATTAGGTGGCTGCTGATATTAACGTTGTTGGTTTTGGACGACGTTGATGACCGTTTATGGAAATGTCCCAATAAGTATCCAAATTCTTATTTTCTCATTTTCTTGACATCAGGTACTATTGCTGACTCATGGTATGCTTTCCTAAACCATAGCAATATAACATATGCGGCATCACTGATAATAAACGGATTCATGTTTACTCAACAAATTCACACCTTGCTGTGAAATAAGAATGTTCTCACCTCACATTTATTAAATAGTTTCATGTTCGTTGTCACTTGTGCTCCTGAAAAGATTGTGGTCATCCTGATGTTTTTGTGGCATGGTGATTCAATAATGTGTGTGCCGTCCCTCGGATGGACGTTAAACTGGTGTCCCGTCTGCTAACGTTAGTTGGTGGATGTTAAAGATCCCACGATGTCCTCCGCGAACAGGTGGCGAGCTATCACCGGCACCATGGCCAAATTACAAATTCCTGCCTTACCTACTGCTGGGAGGGCGATGGCAAACTATGCAGCATGGTCCTTGCCAAGAAAATGCTTCGGCAAAACCAATGGTATGTAACACAGAGTGTGGTACATCAGCCAGTCAGTCATTTTATGTCTTTAGACAAAGCTTGTATCTGTTGTCAACAATTGCTCAGAGTATGATGGAGTTTCACCCGGTTATAATATTATTATTATATAATTATTGCGGTTATAATAACCAGTGTGTGCTTCAGGTGGCGAGACCCATTGATAGCACCTGTATACTATGGCGTTTGTCACGAGGCAGGCCATTCACAGTTCCAGGGCTCTGATTGACAATCCAGAAAGGCATTATATGCCACATTCCTGACGGTCCAAATGACATTTTTTGCTGGTAACTCAATCACAAGGATTTCCACGAAATGAACCCTTGCAAATGCAAATGAAATTCTACTTTATACCTAATATCTAATGCTCTTTTTAATCACTGATTGACTGACTGACTGATATTAAAGATCCGGATTACTGGAGCACGTGTACGTAGTGGAGTACATTAAGTGTCAAGTTCTCGAACGGTTATCATTCATAATCCACATCAACGATTTGAACAATGGGGTTAAGATTTGCTCTTCAAATTTGTGGATGACACTCACCTTGGAGGAAAACCGGGCGTAGTGGCGTGCGCCTGTAATCCGGCTACTTGGAGGCTTGGGTGGAGATCGCTTGAGGACGGGAGCTCTGCATTGGGCTGCGCTATGAGAGGTGTATGGCAGCCCGGAGTCATGGGAAACCCAATCCTATCCCTGTGTCGTAAGAGGCGACCAGGTTGCGTCAGAAGGGCATCGGGCGTAAAACCTATGCCAAATCACGTATCGGACCATAACGGATGATCCGCTGTGGCGACCCCTAACGGGAGCAGCCGAAAGACGAACAACAACACAACTCACCTTGGAGGAAAGGTAGACGGCTGAGAGGGGGTAATCTGATTCAAAAAAGCCAAGATACTTTCATAAATGGGGAAATTGACTGGTGGCATGTTTAACATAAATAAATGGAAGGTGCGAGAGTTGGGTAGGAATTATGAAAATAGGGATTATGCAATGCCGCAGGTGGTCTTAGAGCATGTCGCACAGGAGAAGGATGTTGGAGTGTTAATTGAGATATGGGGCGTGAGGAGGGGGTGGGGGTAGGCAGATAGCACAGTGCTGGACATCTATAGGTAAAGCCAATAAGGTTTTATGTTTATCCATAGTGGGATCAATTATAAATCAAAAGAGGCAATTTTAACGCTGTATAGGAATTTAGTGAGGCCTCATCTGGAACACTGTGTGCAGTACATCTGAGGAAGGACATGACTGCCATGGAAAGGGTGCAGCGCAAAGTAACTAGATTGATTCCTGGGCTAGCTAGACCAAGCAAGAAGGAACGACTGAAGGAGACAGGACTTTATACATTATAAAAGAGGTGAGGTGATTATGAGGGGATCAGTGCTTTGTATCCATCGACAAAAAGTGCTATGTAAATACAATTATTATTATTATTATTATCTGAGAGGGAATAAGTGCAGAAGAGTTTCACAGCAGAGCAGACAGCAACAGGACCAGGGGACGTCGCCTGAGAGTGAAGAAGAGAAGAGTTGGGACAACATTAAGACAGGGGTCTTTTACTCAGAGGGTAGTTAATGCATATAATGGTCTCTCTGGAGCAGTGGTGACAGCTGAAACTGTGTAAGGGTTTAAACTGGAGTTGGATTGGTACCTGGAAGCATCGAGAATAGAGGGGTACATGGATATTGGCATAAATTTGCAGGCACAATGGGCCGGAAGGTCCCCTCCTGTATCGGACTTCCATGTATATAAATCTTATGGCATGATTGGCAATCAGAATCAAAACGTGCTCCGTCACTTTGCGGCACTTGATTGTAATTTTGCAGGTAGTTGATATCCCAACCCAAAAGACCTGGCTTGAGGTCCACATTTGTGGACAACCTCCACAAAGCAAGGGCCACTCAATCATCCATTGGGATTATCCAGCATTGATATGTGGATTATCTATTAATACTTGGGGCCAAAGTATCAAACAAATACGATAGTATGTCTTTCGAAACATGCAAGTTTATCAGGAACATCTCCTGCAGTCACCTCCAAATGGACAAATCACAACTAATTATATAAATAGTCCTAAGTGGGACAGATACTCATCTCCCAATGGACAGCTGTCATAGTTGGGGTACATTCGGTGATAAAGTTGATTTTCAGTTTGATCTGATGGAAAATTCTGGGCACATGGGGCTCATGAAAGGCCTGATAACACGATTGTGTTCACACAGGTCAAAACTATGTTAGAGGAGTGGGTCGATGGGTCCTGAATTGAAATATTCCATTAGTATACAGTATGTCCATTTAAAGGATCCTTAAATCCCTTTGGACCCTAAATGGGTATACAGTGTCCAAATTAGTCTAAACTCTACAGGGTCGAAGAGGTACAAAGTGTGAAAGAGTCTAAAGGAGTCCAAAGTGTTGAAAGGGTCTAAAAGGATAATCAAAGGACTACAAAGATCTTAAGGGGTCTAAATCATCAAAAGGGTCTTGAGGTGTAAGGGGTCTAAAGGGTCTAAGGGGTGTAAAGGCTTAAAGGGTCGATATTCGTTTAAAGAGCTATTATATAAGGCGTCTAAAGGTCTAAAGAGTCTCTCGGATCGAAAAGGGATCTAAATTGTACATTCCAATAGTAGTTAGGTTTTAAAGGGTTTAAAGAGTCTAAAGTGGTATAAAGGGTCTAAGACAGTGTTTCTCAGGTGGATTTACCAAATGACGCACCCGCACCCGCCCTGGTTTATGGTCGCCGCGTCCTCAAGTTATCCCTACAATAGTTAAAAAACAAAAAACAAAACAGGAATGGGGATTTTGAGAAAACCCACTTTACTGTGGGAAATACTTGTTTTATTCAAGTTGGGTTGTGTTTTTTTAAAACTCAGGTGGGGAAAACTAGGCTGGGCCCATAATTGCCATTCCTGTCATCTGTGACCATCTGAATAAAAAGGCTGGA
Source organism: Eptatretus atami (assembly GCA_035128595.1). Classification (NCBI taxonomy): domain Eukaryota; kingdom Metazoa; phylum Chordata; class Myxini; order Myxiniformes; family Myxinidae; genus Eptatretus; species Eptatretus atami. Next base: position 53,942,555 of record CM068955.1, read on the forward strand.
ATTTGGCCATTTTTATTTCCTTTTTGCACACGTCAACAAATCTGGGATTAGTCTTCCTCGGCGAACATCATAGATCACTCTCAACATGGATCAGCCTGTTTCTAGCTTTAGTTTTGATCAGTACTAAGCTTGAGAATGCAAGTTCACAAAGGTAAGTCAATGATAACATCACTAGGACTTGAGTATTTACTTAGTGTAGACAGCTCACAACTCCCCCTGTTTTACTTCGGACTTATAAAGAACAAAACTTATAAAAGGGACTTATAAAGAACAAAAAGGACTGTCCCCTCTCTGCCACTACTTCCCCCCACCCCGGCCCCAAATCTCAACTCTCTGCCCTCCTCTCTCCCATTCCTCAAAGCAAGAGTTTATTAATGACATTAAGAGGATAAATTTAATCAAGACTTCAAATTAAATTATGATTAAGATTAAATTGACCAACAATGAAACATCTCATGGGATGACAGGAATCTTATGGTATGTTTTATTTATTTATTAGAATGCAGCCATTGACTGCTTGACTATATCATTTTCTGGGGGCACAGCTGCGCCACTGATGCAATGCCCCCCGTTACCAACACACTGTCACTCATTTCATAAACCTCAGAAGGATGATAAGCTGAGTCAACCCAGCTGGTGTTAATTCAACGACATGACAGGGGCTTGAACTCAAGACCTTAAGACTTTAAGCCAGCCATCTTAACGAAAGCCAACACCAGACTTTCATGACATGTGATGGACATACAAACATAGATTGCATTTTGACTTTGAGTTAATTAGTGAATTATCTCACCACCTGAAGATTTTTTTTTAAATGGGCTCCATTAGATTCTGTGCATCAACGTCATGAATCATCATGCCGAGTTTCAAGAAGATCCGTTGAGCCTCCTTGGAGTGGTGGTGTAAAAACAAAAAAAAAATGTGAAGGGAACCATTGCCTGATTGACTGACGGACATCGTTAACTCGACTTCATCAAAGAGAAAATGCAAAAACTAAGTGCAAGAATCAAAAAACATCACATGTGCAATGTTTTCACTTTAGTGTACTGAAGCTTACCTTTTTAGGATGGCACCCTTCGCTGCAACACCACTGCGTCTCACGAAGATGGGCCCGAACTGTACGTGTTGGCCCGGTGGTACAATGTGTCAGCATTTGTCTTCTATATTCTCTCAACGATGCCACTCCAGTCACAAACAACATTGCAATAAACAACATGAAAAATCACAGATTAGTAGCGGATTAACTAGTACTGATTAACTTTTCTTCCCCAGTGTCAAAGGGGCTTATAATTCTTCTGAATTGGGAGTGACAAAAAGCACGTGCTTGAAGGTGGCACAGTGATGCAATGCACTGCCGTTTGTGTTGACACCAAAGCGGTTGCCTCTAAATAAACGCCTCCCTAACTCGGTAGCAAACGCTCATTAGGCTTTGTACCGCCATAAGCCAGCAGCGTGTAAATGGTTGTCGGGTTTAATTTGAAGAGCCCGTCGCTGCGCCACTCTCGCATGGTGGCTGTGCAACGTTGTGCCTCTGAAATCCAGCAGGTGTTCGGGTCTGTCACAGCAAGAGTACTGACTTACACTCGGGTCAGTTACATGTCCTGCAGAGTTAACAGCACTTCTTCGCCAATTTTTGGATGTTTTATGTGTTGGATCTTGTAGTCAAATACCATAGCGCACGAGCGCTGTAGAGCTCCTTTACCAAATCCGGTCACGTTGTGCCAGTCTCACGGGCTACACAATAAACACTATAAAAGTAAATGGATCGTTCAGATGCAATAATTGGTACAATTTAGTGATGTAAGGGATGCACTGTGGCCAGGAACAAAGCAAGGCCTGGGTTAGATGTATGGGTTCAGTGCGAAGAAAGAGCGACATTGTGGTTCATTTTTTATTGCCAGCACAGTCATATCCTTTGAGACAAGGCCTATTCTCCACTGCGCCAACACACACCCCAGCTATGACTGTCGGCCTGGTTTGAAAAGCAGCTTTGGTCAGATGGGTTAAGAAAAAGAAAAAAGAAAAATGAAGAGATCAACTGCCATGAGTGAAAGCACAGGTAATTTCACATCGCATTGAAGATGGATGCCAGGGAAGCAAGAAAAACCTCCTAGAGCATTGAATCTCGTTTCCATAGTCTAATCATAATAATTTGACAATGATATGTGTGGCAGACATTTAAGAAATTGCTGAGGAAACCCCCAGATGCATTGTTACATATCTGACACGCCATTTTAACCTTCCGGGAAATTTATCTTCCGTTTCTCACCCGATACACAGAGAAACTTTTTCTTTTTGACCTTGACCTTTTCATCGGCTTGGGGTAATTTGTTTTCACCGAGTTGGTGAAACTCCACAGTATATCGAAACCTCCTGCAGAAGCTTTGTTTTGATGTGGCGTGCTGTCTATTAAATTATTGACGACGACTCAAACCTACCATTTGCAAATACAGCAGCAAGTTACTATCTCATATGGGGGGAGAACAAGGTTGGAGATTGGACAATAATGTATCTTCCCTTAAAATCGTAACTCAATGCAGGAGGAAGCCATTGGGTCCATCAAGCCTGCACTAGTATTGCCAACCTATGGTTGTTTCTCTGTGCTCCATCCGTTCTAAATGATGAGTGTCAAGCAAGGAAGCAGCATGTACCATTTTAATTGTCCTTGGTATGACTCAGTCGGGGCTCGAACCAGCGACCTTCCAGACTACTCAGAACGGACGCTCCAATAACTATAACAGGACACAGTGGAGTGGATACCTCTGCCAGGCTGAATGGTTTACGTTGTGTATCCCAATGAAAGGCTGGATCTTGATCCGGACCTGAACCAAAAATCGAATCGGCTTGTTATTGTCACCTAACCAACTCATCCACCTAGTTTGGTCATAACTCGTCCACAACTTCTTGAGATATCATACTAGATATCGTTATCCACAAGAGCACTCGGACCTTCTGTTAAGCTCAATTCCGCTGTTTAAATTTTGAGGTTAAGAGTTTGTAGAACGAATTGCATTTTAGTTTTGAAACATGAGCAGAAATTAAATACATCAAATAAAGTTACGAAAACCGCCTGGAGACGTCCAGAAATTAAATTAATTAAATTAATTTCCGAACTCTGCTCAGAGAAGTCTGGAGACGTGTTTTTCGCAAATGAACACTTGTTTTTTTTTTAGCAGTCTCTGATGAAAACTCTGATGCTGTTCTTGATGGCCAAATACAATTTGCAATGCAGAAGCTTTATTTCATTGTTATTGTTTTTCTCCTTATAATCTTTAGAATTTTTCTCCCTATAAATATAGTCTCTGGACATCTCGGGGCATCTCCGGGTGGTGTTTGTAACTTTATTTAAATTATTTAATTTCCGCTCACATTTTAAAACTGAGGCGCGATACGCTCTACAAACTCTTATCCTCAAAATTTAAACAGCGGAATTGAAATCTAAACAGCAGTTCCAAATGCTAATAAAAAAAAAAGTCTCTGGGCATCTCCGGGCATCTCTGAGCATCTCCAAGCATCTCCAGGTGGTGTTTAGTATGACTGAATAATATTGCACGTTTTCAGGGGACAAGCAATGCCAAATGCAGGCAAGTGGGTCCTGAACTTTGTTAAACTCGATCGATATATTCAGTGACAGTGCGAATATTGTAGAGCACTCGCCAAGTGGCTTAAGCATTAAAGCAAGCAATCCAGCAAAATGGTTAATAAGGAACAGCTAGCTGGCTTGGCAAGCGATTTACAATCGCCGATCGGTCATATAAACACCATGCACCTGAAGACGCCCGGAATGGACAAATGAACACTTTTTGTTTTTAGCAGTCAGAACTACAGTACTGCTGAAATCAATAAAGACATTTACATTTTGAAATTCGGCTGAGATTAAGAGATTCTAGATGTTATGGCATGTGTGAAAATGAAATAAAGCCACAAACGCTGGTGTCTCTGGCGTTTATAAGCATTGCAGTGTATCCAGAAATTCATAGGTACTAGTAGGTGCCCGTACGTCGTGCAAAAAAAAAAACCCGCGATCAGAAACAACCAACAGGCCGTTCCTTCGCTCTCGTGTGGCCGTACGTGCGTGGCCAGTACGTGCAAACCAAAAAAAAAAAACTTTCAAACCGCAAGCCAGAAACAAACACACAGGCCGTTCCTTCGCTCTCGTAAACAACAACTGAATTGGGGCATTGTGTTTATCTATAAATGCGCATAAGAAATCGAGAAATTATTAGAATACATTAGTCATCACTATCCGGAAGTGGTGCGTGCCGTACGAATGTTCACATGCATTCCACGAATTATCGCTTTATTGAAGTAACAACTGCTGTGATACTTACACACACAAGATTAATTAAAATCCAAATTAAAGGTTAGTAAATAAATGTCCATAACTTGCGGAAGCACTTGTCCGTTTAATAGAAAACCTTGAAAAGGCACATCCACAGGGCCCAGCAATATAGCTGGCAAGTTTCAATTAGATCGCCAGTGGTTGTCGAGAAACAGCGGTCACACACACACACACACACACACACACACACACACACACACACACACACAAACACATTGCTGGAATTATAGATAGATGATGATCATGCATTCGATGATATAAGTGGAGGAAAGGGAGAAAAAAAAACTTTATCATTAAGAAATCGTAGCGGCCTGTTTCAACTCAAGGCAATGTTGAGCAGGCCAAAAAAATGGCGTATTAAGACCCAGCGAGGACAGCCAGGTGACCAAGGATGAGCCTTGATAAAGGTAATTAAATAAGGCCGTTAATTATCTCAAAAATGATGTTTTAATTAACCCAAACACTCAATTTTCATTATGCACTCCCTTGGAGTTCCCTTAGTATGCATACAAAGTTTCAGGCCACTAGGTTTAATGGTTTTGGAGTTATGGAGGAGACACACACACACACACACACAATTTCATATCGAAGATGAGTTACGAGTCATTCACATCCAACACTCTCGCTGTAAAATTGTGCAAAGCAGTCAATATTACTTCTTCAACAACCGAGTTAAAATAGAGGATTATGTAAGAATTGTAAAGCACATTGCTTGAGGTATTACATTTGACATGTTTATACTGTCGGATGAGATGGTGTGGCCCATACAGTGTTCAGCCTAAAATTATTCTCCAGCATATCATGCCATAAATTTCCTAAGGAACCGCAAACGAATGTCGTGGTCAGGGAAGGAATATGTTGTTAGCCTGTGTAGTGCTCTGTAAGCAAATCAAGAACTACAACGGGCAGAATGTATATCTACTTGTAAGTACTGTATCAATTACCATTGAGGCACTTGATGTGCAACAATGCAGAGATAGTCAGACAATGTAAGTGGCTTTTCTGAGAGACTGATAGATGTGGGCCTTGCTGTTATTTTCCTTTGTGGACCACAATATCAATCATAACCAGATGAGTCGGTGCATTGTGGAATTAGATATCTGCTGCAATACTGTTCCCTTCATTTGCACATTGGATAAATATAATTAGTCACCTGACAATTCCTTTGAATGACAAGGGGAGGAGGGCAGTGCAGGAGGGGGTGAGATTAGGTGTGTGGTTTTAATATTTAGTTTGTTGTCATGCACCTGTAAAAAGAAAAATAGAAAAAAACCTGACAATTAGGTATGTATATTTATATATCATCCCAAAACTACAGGACACGACGGCGACACCAATTACTTCAGTTGCAGCACCTGAGGTTGACATTATATTGGGTCGCCAAAATAGGTGTTGGGTCGCCAAAATAGATGACCCTTATTGTCAGTAATTCTGTCTGTTTGTTTGGATGCTTGTTCGTTTGTCATCAGCATAATTGGTAGGCCCGGGGACATTTCAAACCCGGTGATTGTATACCAGCGCACGCCGCTTTTGTAACAAAAACACCGTTACAGTCTCCTGAAATGGAAAAAATAACATGTAGTTGAAAATAAATATACGAAAAAAAAAACACCATCTCCAAAAATTTACAAGAAGGTTGAAAGGTTCTTCTGACAATGTAACGACAGCAATTTGACCCAGACGAATGTCCCTTTTCCAATCCAAAGTTGAATTTTAGAACTTTAATAAACAATATTACGATTTGAAGGGGTTCAGTTTCTGTTTTTGCCTGCTGATATAAATAAGACGTTCGTTCCCACCTTGGTGACAGAAGCTCAATATGATTGTAGTTATAACTCACAAAGATAGATTTTGCAACAGCAGATTCTTTCGTTCAGAAGCCTTTGTGAATCAAATACAAAAAAATAATTTTACGCCCGATTAATCACACCTTCTTGTGGGGTCAGCAAGCAGTAGGAGGACGTTTTGGACGAAGTTCAATGTATACGTGCACTGAAGGGCAGTGCCCATAATTTTAAAGAGCCCGAATTAGGGGAAAAGGTTTGTATTGTGTAAAACAATTTTACAGGCAAGGCCAGGTGGGAGGACTGATTGGGCAAAAAAGGCACTCAGCACAAAGGTTTTAAATGGATATCCTAACTGGCTGTTTGCCCAGAAACTGCAGGCACGGCGTCAGTGAGGATTGAAGCAACTTTTGCGAGGGGCACCATCACCAGGGCAGGCATGGCCCAAAATATGCCGTGCGCCAACATTGTGGGCGGCCAATGAGAGGGACCCGCTGTGCAACCCAATATGTAACATGCAATGCCAAGAGGATTCATCACATAATTCAAGATCACATGAGTCTAACTCATAATTAGAGCCTAGTGAGTTTTTGAAGCCTTGGTGGTGACGTTTCTGTCTACGTTATACGCTGATGACTCACCATGAAGTGATGTAACTGCAACTTCCTGCGGCCTGAAGGAGAACATTAGCGCTTGGATTCTCATGGTATATGCTACCTGTGAAAGTCTGCAGCATTATAGGAACCCATGTAGAGTTTGAAACAGCCAAAGCTACTTGTTGTCAATTTTCCTAGTTGCTTATATTCAGCTTGTTTTGGCGGCAGAAGACAGGCGGATATAAATATAATATATAATTATATAGATATATATATATTATTATATATCGGGTGTTAGTGGCGTGCGCTGTATCCGAGCTACTCGGAGGTTGGGTTGGAGGATCTCTTGAGGACGGGAGCTCTGCGCTGGGCCACGCTCATGAAGAGGGTGTAGGCATCCCGGATCATGGCGGGAAACCCCAATCCTTATCCCTGTTTCGTAAGAAGTGACAGGTGACGTCAGGAAGGGCATCCGGGTGTAAAACCTGGCCAAATTCAGATGCGGATTCATACGATGATCCGCCTGTGGCGGACCCCTACACGGAGCAGCGAAAAGACGAACAACAACATATATAATACATAATATATATATAATTTGTAATACATTTGGGAGTTCTGAGGGCTCGTTATAAATTGAGGTTTTTTTGGTTCCGGTAACCACAAGAGAAATTGTATTCCAATTTTTGAGCAAATGTGTGTGTGTTGTTGGTTGTCTCCATTTGTGGGTTTCAGAAGGTTGAACGGAAGTCCTCCCAGGTCTCGAACTATCCACCCCATTTTCACTAGGGATCGAGATCATGGACCAAGCTTTAAATTTGTCATGTTCTCAAGTTTTGTTCCTGAGGGCTCTTGTCAGGATCGTCACCAAGCCGCAGACAGGCTCAACACAGGTTAATTTAGAGTAATAATATTCCCGGGATGGTTTGTAGATTCTCCAGTCGGTTCTTTTATCATTCCCATTGCTCCGGTGTGGTGGTCGGTGGTGGTGGTGGTATGTGTTGTGGCGTGTGATGTGTGTGTGCGTGTGTGTGTGTGTGTGTGTGTGTGTGTGTGGGGCGCCACTTCACTTGTATGAATAGGAATGGTAGGGTATTGTCCTCGCAGCCATGGATTTTTTCTCATATTTCCTCTTATTTCCTGTGAGATTACAATTTGCATCAGGAAAGATAACAATTATCGTTAACCATCCTGAATTGCCCTCTTCGCCCCCCTCCTTGAATGTTGAAAATTTTTGTTTAAAAGACAATTTTAATTACAGATTTCCGCTGCAATGGCAGATTAAAATACCCCAGTTCGTGGAAGTGTCACTGAAAACACACCACAGCGCCATGCGCAAAACGCTCCTCAGTATTTATTAAAGTGCCTTATGGAATGACCAGGTGAGGAACCATTTAAACAAATACAAACTAATTAAAGGTAGTCAGGCCAGCATGGGTTTACCAAGGGTCCTGTCTAACAAATCTTTTCGAGTTCTATGAAGCAGTTTCTGTTGGGTGGGATGAGGGAAGGCAGCGACATAGTACATCTAGATTTTAAAGGGCATTTATTGATACAACATTGGGTGTCAGCTAGGGTGAGGGTTGCAGAGTCGCTGTTCAGGTAGTCAAATGGATTGAAACTGGATATGATCGGAAAGCCAGAAAAAAAAAGCCAGACGGCGGTTTCAGACCAGGTCAACTCTACCCTGGATATGCTGCTTCTGCTCTCCCAACAATGGATGGAGGTACTCGTGCCGGACATGAATCAGAGACAGTATCCCTAGACATATCACTTGCCTTTTGACACAAGTCTGGCCTCCCCTCACAAACTCTTTTCCGACGGTATCCAAGGCCATTCTCACTCATGGCTCGCGACTTCCTTCCTGTCGCAGCCAACATGTGGCCCTAAATGGAGTTCTTTCATCCCCTCTCCCCCCCTGCTGGAGTTCCTCAAGTTAGCATTTCTGGGCGCTGTTCTTTTTCTATTTCATTAATGATCTCTCCGACTCTCTTAAAAATCCTCCTTTATCTCTTTGCTGATGACTCCAGCCTCTGCCCATACCATATTTCACCCTTCAGACCTCATGCGCCAAGCTTCTTCGCTCACTGCAGATCTGATCCGGTAAAAATCACCAAACTGCGTCCAACACGTGGCAACATGTCTTTCATCCGGACAAATCTCACACTTCACTATGTCTGTCTCTGCAAGGCAGTTTAGAACCCCCCCCCCCCCCATCCACTTTCTCACAATTCTCTGGAAGAAGTCCTTTCTTTCAAGCTTCTGGGTCTCCACTATCTGCCATTACCTTTCCTGGGAAAGCACATTTCAAACCTCGCTCCAAAGCCAGTCGCCGACTGGAATCCCTCCGTAAGCCGTGCAAGAGTCCTTTATCGGCCCACCTGAGCTCCTGACCACTACAAAGCTTTCGTCCCGCAGCCTGATGATTACTGCTCTCCCCTCGGGCTGGTGCTCCTGCCTCCCACTTTTCTCGGCTTCATGCTGTGGGAAACCAAGCATTTTGGATCGATTGGCATCTCCACAATGAGAGGCTTGAGTCTTTGGGGCCTTCACCTCTCTCACCGCCAGGCTGGTCGGTGGCTCTTTCTGTCTTCTATACCCATTCTCCTTCTCCAGCCTCGCCCACCCACCCCCCCCCCCCCCCTCCGCTCTCTCATGAGATTTGTCCCCACCACATTTCCGCAGGGCGCTCAGGCCGCAAACAAACCCCTTCTGGTTAACAACTACCAAAATCAGTGATATCAACTGCCTCACCCTTTCACTCTTTTATTTCCTCTTTTCCCCACCTTTGGAATAAACGCCCTCACTTATCAATTCCCATTCTTCCCTCCAGGCCTTCAAAACAGCTGTTCACCACCACCTCTTATCATTTCCCCCATCAAATCCTTGATCTTTTCTACCCCCCGATATCCACCCAGCCCACTCTTCATTCCCTGCTTTCCTTCTGAAATCCCCTTGTATGGTCCATCTTGTATTCCCCCATGTTTCCTGCCCCATTCCCTACTCCTTACACAGATCTCCTAATGTCTCTGTTCCCCACTGTTTTGTCATCCCCACTCCCGCCTCTCTTTTCATGCCCCCTTGCTGTGCGTTGTTGTGTTAGCTTCTCACACGAGCCTCGACAAGGTATACAAAAAAAGAAGCAAAGAGTGCCTGCTGAGTGGGAGGATGTCTTGCTGGGGATGTAGTAGGGTTAACAGAATGTAGTGTTAGACAGAAACCTTCATCACCTCAGGGATCAGCACCTGGACTGTTATTCATAACGTTACATCAATTATTGGACAGTGGGTGTTAAGAGAGGCCTTCCTCATTTGGCAGATGACATGAAGGTGTTGATTAGGTAGATAGAAGAGAGGGCGTTGATCAGATTCGAAAGTCTAGATACTTTCGCAGATTGGGAAAAAGATTGCCAGTTGTAGTTTAACATTATAGAATGCAAGGTGCTGGATGGGTAACAAGAGTGAAATGGAGATTACATGATTTCATGATCTTGAAGCACGTCACACAGGAGAAGGATCTGGGGCTGATCATAGATACAGGAAGAAAGCCCTGTCACACTGACGGATTTAGCCAGCGAATACCGACATATGAAAAATTGTCTTAAACGCTGGCACCGTTCGAATACGTTATGGGAGTTTTGTGTATACGTTAAGAGCATGCTGAGCACGCTGGCATACGTCCGTAGTATGCTGAGCTCGTCGACAATTTACATGCTTGAATTTTTCGACGATATGCCAGCGTTATGACTCACACGTTCCGCATACGTTGGCCAAAGTTGTAGGCACGTTACGCGATCGTTTGAACACTGTCGACACATTACTTGTAAGTTACTCATAATCGAAACACGTCAAGGAATGTTTGCGTCGTGTTCCGACTCCATGGTTGGTTTTTTTTTTTTTCTTCGGCATGACAGTGATGTGACACTTCGATTTCTAGTGCCGCGTTATAATATAATTATAGGCTGCCCGTCACGATTAATCTAACCGCACTAGAAATCGAAGTGTCAACATCCACCGTCATACCGAAGAAAAAAAACAAAAAACCAAAAAACATGGAGCTGTACAATTTGACGTTCCTCCTGTGTGAACCACATTTTTATATACCAATTCCCCTAAACGCGCCAATACTCCTTATACGGTTAGCTGTAAGTTAGTAACACGTTCAGTAAGTTTTCTGTGCGTCGTGCCGGGAAGACGTCAAATACATCTACATACGTCAATATGCGTTGAGAGTACGTTACAACATTAGCGTTCAAAGCACGTACTCATAGGGTGCACAGCACCGTTACTCAGTAGGTTAGAAATAAGTTTCGGCGTACGCTAAACATTACCTCAAGCGTGTATTCGACTTATGAGTAACTTACAAGTAACGTTCTGTTCGACGTGTGTTCACGATCGCGTTAACGTGCCTAAAAACTTATGGCCAGGTCATGCGGAACGTCGTGCGTCATACGTCGAAAAATTTTTAAATTGCTGAAAATTTGTCGACGCGTACTCGGCGTACTACGACGTATGCCGCGTGCTCCAGCGTGCTCTTAACGTATACCAAAATTACCCATAACGTAGTTCGACGTGTGCCAGCGTATCGGCAAATTTTCATACGTCGGCATACGCTGGCTAAAACGTCAAGGCACATGTGACAGCGGCTTGACCACGTCGATGTCTAGTGGTTATGATTTGAATGTCGGCCGCAAAGCCTTTTAATAGGCTATGCACGGTGATCGTCGTCGATCGCTGCCGCGCTATGCATAAGTTGGACTAATCGTTGGGCATAGGTTGTGAACGCGACACATGCTCAGCATTCGTTGGTATAACGTTATCTATAAGTTATCGAAACGTTCTGTGCTACGTTACTAATACGTTATGCATACGTCCAACTCGTTATACATACGTCCAAAACGGAAAAAAAAAAACTCAATAGTTCAGCGTACGCCAGCGTTTTACATACATTTTTTATACGCTGCCATACGCTGGTTAAAACATCAAGTGCTGCTGACAGGGCCTTTAGCTTGACAGGACAGTACCAAGAGAGTTTTAGTTATACGTATGAGGAGGGGAAATATTTAATCAAGAGGTAGTTGTCAAACCGCACAGGAATTTGTGAGGCCTCATCAAGAATATTGTGCGCTTTTGCTTACACATCTGAGGAAATAAGCCAGTGGCCGTCATAGAGAAAGGTCCAGTGTAGGGGCTACCATGTTGATCCGAGTTTTGACGAAGCTGATTAGCGGCTGAAGGAGGCAGGACCTTATATTTGAGAAAGGAGGCAGTTATGAGCGATATGACAGAGATGTTGAAGAATAAAAGGCTACAGACAAAAATAAGCCCAGAAACCTTCATCACCTGTGATGTGGAAAAGTTTGGCTTACGGCATTAATCAATTTAAAATCATGGTCTAAGAAAATCTACGGGCAGTCAAAGTGGGGTCCAGATTTGACCTCCCCCAAATAGGCATTTGCTTTCTTCTCTGAAACTACACACACAATTTCGATGAAACTTGACCACAATAACAATGTCCACATTAAGTTGGTCAATTTATAAGGTCAAAGGTCATTATGATTACGGATCACTACTTTTGACTTCTCAAAAAGTATTCACCCGATTTAGATGTAACTTTGTGTGAATCATCTCTGCTTGGTGCTTCACCAAGTGAGCGCAGTGCATTGCCCTTATTCATTATTATTATTATTATTAACACCCTGTGATATCCCGAAGCCTGACCACACTTTTCTCATCCCCACTCCTACTCCCCATTACAGCAATGAAATTATTCGTTAGCTTGGCAGATTAATTTAACCGGTGTCGTGCAGCACAGCAATGATTGCAGATGGCCTCCTCCTACATCAAATCTTGTTATTGAATAGGATGTGGAAGTTGGTTCCACAGGCAGGAACAAAAGAGAACGAATGAGTGGAGTCAGCCAGATTCTGCATTTTGAGATTTCATCAGAAGAGGGGTGGCGGCAGACAAGCAGAACCTGGGGGATGGGGTTCAACATGTTCACTAACACCGATCAACACATTCACTAACACCGATTAACACGTTCACTAACACGATCAACACGTTCACAACAAAAAAGTTGATAATAAGGCGTTGTTATAATCTACAACAGTGTCAACATGGTAGGAAGCATCAGGTGTCGATATTAGGTGGCTGCTGATATAACGCTGTTGGTTTTGGACGACGTTTGATGACCGTTTATGGAAATGTCCCAATAAGTATCCAAATTCTTATTTTTCTCATTTTCTTTGACTCAGGTGAAGGTTTCTTGACATCAGGTACTATTGCTGACTCATGGTATGCTTTCCTAAGCCATAGCAATATAACATATGCGGCATCACTGATAATAAACGATGTCATGTTTACTCAACAAATGCAACCTTGCTGTGAAATAGAATTTCTTTCACCTCACATTTATTAAATAGTTTCATGTTCGTTGTCACTTGTGCTCCTGAAAAGATTGTGGTCATCCTGATGTTTTTGGCATTGGTATTCAATAATGTGTGTGCCGTCCCTCGGATGGACGTTAAACTGGTGTCCCTCTGCTAACGTTAGTTGTGGGATGTTAAAGATCCCACGATGTCCCCCGCGAACAGTGGTTGAGCTATCACCGGCACCATGGCCAAATTACAAATTCCTGCCTTACCTACTGCGGGGAGGGCGATGGCAACTAATGCAGCATGGTTCCTTGCCAGGAAATGCTTGGCAAAACCAATGTATGTAACACAGAGTGTGGTACATCAGCCAGTCAGTCATTTTATGTTGTCAACAATGCTCAGAGTATGATGGAGTTTCACCCGGGTTATAATATATATTATATTAATTATTGCGGTTTAATAACCAGTGTGTGCTCAGGGTGGCGAGACCCATTGATAGCACCTTTATACTATGGCGTTGTGCACGAGCAGCCATTCACAGTTCCAGGGCTCTGATTGACAATCCAGAAAGGCATTATATCCACATTCTGACGGTCCAAAATGACATTTTTTGCTGGTAACTCAATCACAAGGATTTCCACGTAATGAACCCTTGCAAATGCAAATGAAATTCTACTTTTATACCTAATATCTAATGCTCTTTTAATCACTGATTGCTGACTGAATGATATTAAAGATCCGGATTACTGGAGCACGTGTACGTAGTGGAGTACATTAAGTGTCAAGTTCTCCGAACGGTTATCATTCATAATCCACATCAACGATTTGAACATGGGGTTAAGATTTAGCTCTTCAAATTTGTGGATGACACTCACCTTGGAGGAAAACCGGGCGTAGTGGGTGCCGCCTGTAATCCGGCTACTTGGAGGCTTGGGTGGAGGATCGCTTGAGGACGGGAGCTCTGCATTGGGCTGCCGCTATGAGAGGGTGTAGGGCAGCCGGAATCATGGTGAAACCCAATCCTTATCCCTGTGTCGTAAGAGGCGACCAGGGTTGCGTCAAGAAGAGCATCCGGCGTAAAACCTGTGCCAAATCAGTATGCGACCATAACGGATGATCCGCTGTGGCGACCCCTAACGGGAGCAGCCCGAAAGACGAACAACAAACAACTCACCTTGGAGAAAGGTAGACGGCTGAGAGGGGGTAATCTGATTCAAAAAAGCAAGATACTTTCATAAATGGGGAATTGACTGGTGCGATGTTTAACATAAATAAATGGAAGGTGCGAGAGGTGGTAGGAATTATGAAAATAGGGATTATGCAATGCCGCAGGGGTCTTAGAGCATGTCGCACAGAGGAAAGGATGTTGGAGTGTTAATTGAGATATGCGGGCGTGAGGAGGGGTGGGGGTAGGCAGATAGCACAGTGCTGACATCTATAGGTAAAGCCAATAAGGGTTTTATGTTTATCCCATAGTGGGATCAATTATAAATCAAAAGAGGCATTATTAACGCTGTATAGAATTTAGTGAGGCCTAATCTGAACACTGTGTGCAGTACATCTGAGGAGGACATGACTGCCATGGAAAGGGTGCAGCGCAAATAACTAGATTGATTCCTGGGCTAGCTAGACAAGCAAGAAGGAACGACTGAAGGAGACAGGACTTTATACATTATAAAAGAGGTGAGGTGATTATGAGGGATCAGTGCTTTGTTCCATCGACAAAAAGTGCTATGTAAATACAATTATTATTATTATATCTGAGAGGGAATAAGATGCAGAAGAGTTCACAGCAGGAGCAGACAGCAACAGACCAGGGGACGTCGCCTGATGAGTGAAGAAGAGAAGCGTTGGGACAACATTAAGACAGGGTCTTTACTCAGAGGGTAGTTAATGCATATAATGGTCTCTCTGGCAGTGGTGACAGCGAAACTGTGTAAGGTTTAAACTGGAGTTGATTGGTACCTGGAAGCATCGAGAATAGAGGGTACATGGATATTGGCATAAATTGCAGGCACAATGGTCCGAAGTCCCCTCCTGTATCGGACTTCCATGTATATAAATCTTATGCATGATGGCAATCAGAATCAAAACGTGCTCCGTCACTTTGCGGCACTTGATTGTAATTTTGCAGGTACTTGATATCCCAACCCAAAAGACCTTGCTTGAGGTCCAGCATTTGTGGACAACCTCCACAAAACAAGGCCACTCAATCATCATTGGATTATCCAGCATTGATATGTGGATTATCTATTAATAATACTTGGGGCCAAAGTATCAAACAATACGATAGTATTCTTTCGAAACATGCAAGTTTATCAGAACATCTCCTGCAGTCACCTCAAATGGACAAATCACAACTAATTATATAAATAGTCTAAGTGGGACAGATACTCATCTCCAATGGACAGCTGTCAATAGTTGGGGTACATTCGGTGATAAAGTTGATTTTCAGTTGATCTGATGGAAAATTCTGGGCACATGGGCTCATGAAAGGCTGATAACACGATCGTGTTCACACAGGTCAAAACTATGTTAGAGGAGTGGGTCGATGGGTCCTGAATTGAAATATTCCATTAGTATACAGTATGTCCATTAAAGGATCCTTAAATCCCTTTGGACCCTAAATGGGTATACATGTCCAAATTAGTCTAAACTCTACAGGGTCAGAAGAGGTACAAAGGGGAAAGAGTCTAAAGGAGTCCAAAGTGTGAAAGGGTCTAAAGGAAGGATAATCAAAGGACTAAAAGAATCTTAAGGGGCTCTTAATCATCAAAAGGGCTTGAGGTGTAAGGGGTCTAAAGAGGTCAAAGGGTGTATAAAGGCTTAAAGGGTCCGATATTCGTTTAAAGAGCTATAAGGCGTCTAAAGGTCCAAAGAGTCTCTCGGATCGAAAAGGGATCTAGTGTACATTCCAATAGTAGTAGGTTTTAAAGGGTTTAAAGAGTCTAAAGTGTATAAAGGGTCTAAGACAGTGTTTCTCAGGTGATTTACCAAATGATGCACCCGCACCCGCACCCTGGTTTATGGTCGCCGCGTCCTCAAGTTATCCCTACAATAGTTAAAAAACAAAAAACAAAACAGGAATGGGATTTTAGAAAACCCACTTTACTGTGGAAATACTGTTTTATTCAAGTTGGGTGTGTTTTTTTAAAACTCAGGTGGGAAAACTAGGCTGGGCCCAAATTGCCATTCCTGTCATCTGTGACCATCTGAATATAAAAGGCTGGTAATTTGGCCATTTTTATTTTCCTTTTGCACACGTCAACAAATCTGGATTAGTCTTCCTCGGCGAACATCATAGATCACTCTCAACATGGATCAGCCTGTTTCTAGCTTAGTTTTGATCAGTACTAAGCTTGAGAAATGCAAGTTCACAAAAGGTAAGTCAATGATAACATCACTAGGACTTGAGTATTTACTTAGTAGTAGACAGCTCACAACTCCCCCTGTTTTACTTCGACTATAAAGAACAAACTTATAAAGGGGACTTATAAAGACAAAAAGGACTGGTCCCCTCTCTGCCACTACTCCCCCCACCCCGGCCCCAAATCTGCACCTCTGCCCTCCTCTCTCCCATTCCTCAAAGCAGAGTTTATAATGACATTAAGAGGTTAAATTTAATCAAGACTTCAAATTAAATTATGATTAAGATTAAATTGACCAACAATGAAACATCTCATGGGATGACAGGAATCTTATGGTATGTTTATTTATTTATTAGAATGCAGCCATTGACTGCTTGGACTATATCATTTTCTGGGGCACAGCTGCCGCCACTGATGCAATGCCCCCGTTACCAACACACTTCACTCATTTCATAAACCAGTCAGAGGATGATAAGCTGAGTCAACCCAGCTGGGGTTATTCAACGACATGACAGGGGCTTGAACTCAAGACCTTAAGACTTTAAGCCAGCCATCTTAACGAAAGCCAACACCAGACTTTCATGACATGTGATGGACATACAAACATAGATTGCCATTTTGACTTTGAGTTAATAGTGAATTATCTCACCACCTGAAGATTTTTTTTTAAATGGGCTCCATTAGATTCTGTGCATCAACGTCATTGAATCATCATGCCGAGTTCAAGAAGATCGTTGAGCCTCCTTGGAGTGGTGGCTAAAAACAAAAAAAAAAATGTGAAGGGAACATGCCTGATATGACTGAACGGACATCGTTAACTCGACTCATCAAAGAGAAATGCTAAAACTAAGTGCAAGAATCAAAAAACATCACATGTCAATGTTTCACTTTAGTGTACTGAAGCTTACCTTTTAGGATGCACCCTTCGCTGCAACACCACTGCGTCTCACGAGATGGGCCCAAACTGTACGTGTTGGCCGGTGGTACAATGTGTCAGCATTTGTCTTCTATATTCTCTCAACGATGCCACTCCAGTCACAAACAACATTGCAATAAACAACATGAAAAATCACAGATTAGTAGACGGATTAACTAGTACTGATTAACTTTTCTTCCCCAGGTCAAAGGGGCTTATAATTTTCATGAATTGGGAGTGACAAAAAGCACGTGCTTGAAGGTGGCACAGTGATGCATGCACTTCCGTTTGTGTTGACACCAAAGCGGTTGCCTCTAAATAAAACGCCTCCCTAACTCGTAGCAAACGCTCATTAGCTTGTACCGCCATTAAGCCGACAGCGTGTAAATGGTTGTCGCGTTTAATTTGAAGGAGCCCGTCGCTGCGCCACTCTCGCATGGGGCTGTGCAACGTTGTGCCTCTGAAATCCAGCAGGTGTTCGGGTCTGTCACAGCAAAATACTGGCTTACACTCGGGTCAGTTACATGTCCTGCAGAGTTAACAGCACTTCTTCGCCAATTTTTGGATGTTTTATGTTTGGATCTTGTAGTCAAATACCATAGCGCGCGAGCGCTTGTAGAGCTCCTTTACCAAATCCGGTCACGTTGTGCCAGTCTCACGGGCTACACAATAAACACTATAAAAGTAAATGATCGTTCAGATGCAATAATTGTACGATTTAGTGATGTAAGAGATGCACTGTGGCCAGGAACAAAGCAAGGCCTGGTTAGATGTATGGGTTCAGTGCGAAGAAAGAGCGACATTGTGCGTTCATTTTTATTGCCAGCACAGTCATATCCTTTGAGACAAGGCCTATTCTCCACTGCGCCAACACACACCCCAGCTATGACTGTCGGCCTGGTTTGAAAAGCAGCTTTGGTCAGATGGGTTAAGGAAAAGAAAAAAGAAAAATGAAGAGATCAACTGCCATGAGTGAAAGCACAGGTAATTTCACATCGCATGAAGATGGATGCCAGGGAAGCAAGAAAACTCCTAGGACATTGAATCTCGTTTCCATAGTCTAATCATAATAATTTGACATGATATGTGCGGCAGAACATTTAAGAAATTGCTGAGGAAACCCCAGATATCATTGTTACATATCTGACACGCCATTTTAACCTTCCGAGAAATTTATCTTCCGTTCTCACCCGATACACAGAGAAACTTTTTCTTTTGACCTTGACCTTTTCATCGGCTTGGGGTAATTTGTTTTCACCGAGTTGGTGAAACTCCACAGTATATCGAAACCTCCTGCAGAAGCTTGTTTTGAGTGTGGCGTGCTGTCTATTAAATTATGACGACGACTCAAACCTACCATTTGCAAATACAGCAGCAAGTTACTATCTCATATGGGGGAGAAACAAGGTTGGAGATTGGCACAATAATTATCTTCCCTTAAAATCGTAACTCATGCAGGAGGAAGCCATTGGGTCCATCAAGCCTGCACTAGTATTGCCAACCTATCTGTTGTTTGTCTGTGCTCCATCCGTTCTGAAGTATGAGTGTCAAGCAAGGAAGCAGCATGTACCATTTTAATTGTCCTTGTATGATTCAGTCGGGGCTCGAACCAGCGACCTCCCAGACTACTCAGAACGGACGCTCCAATAACTATAACAGGACACAGTGGAGTGGATACCTCTGCCAGGCTGAATGGTTTACGTTGTGTTCCCATGAAAGGCTGGATCTTGATCCGGACCTGAACCAAAATCAATTGGCTTGTTATTGTCACCTAACCAACTCATCCACCTAGTTTGGGGCATAACTCGTCCACAACTTCTTGAGATATCAATACTAGATATCGTTATCCACAAGAGAACTCGGACCTTCTGTTAGCTCAATTCGCTGTTTAAAATTTTGAGGTTAAGAGTTTGTAGAATGAATTGCATTTTAGTTTTGAAACATGAGCAGAAATTAATAACATCAAATAAAGTTACGAAAACCGCCTGGAGACGTCCAGAAATTAAAATTAATTAAATTAATTCCGAACTCTGCTCAGAGAAGTCTGACGTGTTTTTCGCAAATGAACACTTGTTTGTTTTTTTTAGCAGTCTCTGATGAAAACTCTGATGCTGTTCTTGATGGCCAAATACAATTTTCAATGCAGAAGCTTTATTTCATTGTTATTGTTTTTCTCCTTATAATCTTTAGAATTTTCTCCCTATACATAGTCTCTGGACATCTCGGGGCATCTCCGGGTGGTGTTTGTAACTTTATTTAAATTATTTAATTTCCTCTCACATTTTAAAACTGAGGTGCGATACGCTCCTACAAACTCTTATCCTCAAAATTTAAACAGCGGAATGGAAATTAAACAGCAGTTCCAAATGCTAAAAAAAAAAGTCTCTGGGCATCTCCGCCGGGCATCTCTGAGCATCTCCAAGCCTCTCCAGGTGGTGTTTAGTATGACTGAATAATATTGCACGTTTTCAGGGGACAAGCAATGCCAAAACGACCTCACCGCAAACGCAGGCAAGTGGGTCCTGAACTTTGTTAAATCATCGATTAATTCAGTGACAGTGCGAATATTGTTAGAGCACTCGCCCAAGTGCTTAAGCATTAAAGCAAGCAATCCGAGCAAAAATGGTTAATAAGGAACAGCTAGCTGGCTTGGCAAGCGATTTACAATCGCCGATCGGTCATAATAAACACCATTGCACCCGAAGACGCCCGGAATGACAATGAACACTTTTGTTTTTAGCAGTCAGAACTACAGTACTGCTGAAGTCAATTAAGACATTTACATTTTGAAATCTGCGGCTGAGATATAAGAGATTCTAATGTTATGGCATGTGTGTGAAATGAAATAAAGCCCAAACGCTGGTGTCTCTGGCGTTTATAGCATTGCAGTGTATCCAGAAATTCATAGGTACTAGTAGGTGCCCGTACTGCAAAAAAAAAAACCCGCGATCAGAAACAACCACACAGGCCGTTCCTTCGCTCTCGTGTGGCCGTACGTGCGTGCCATAACGTGCAAACCAAAAAAAAAAAACTTTCAAACGCGCAAGCCAGAAACAAAACACACAGGCCGTTCCTTCGCTCTCAGTAAACACAACTGAATTGGGGCTGTGTTTATCTATAAATGCGCATAAGAAATCGAGAAATTATTAGAATACATTAAGTCATCACTATCCGGAAGTGGTGCGTGCCTGTACGAATGTTCACATGCATTCACGAAATTATCGCTTTCATTGAAAGTAACAACTGCTGATACTTACACACACAAGATTAATTAAAATCCAAATTAAAGGTTAGTAAATAAATTCCATAACTTGGGAAGCACTTGTCCGTTTAATAGAAAACCTTGAAAAGCACATCCACAGGGCCCAGCATATAGCTGGCAAGTTTCTAAGATCGACAGTGGTTGTCGAGAAACAGCGGTCACACCACACACACACACACACACACACACAACACACACACCCACACACACACAAACACATGCTGGAATTATGATAGATGATGATCAGGCATTCGATGATATAAGTGCAAGAGGAAAGGGAGGAGAAAAAAAAACTTTATCATTAAGAAATCGTAGCGGCCTGTTTCAACTCAAGGCAATGTTGAGCAGGCCAAAAAAATGGCAGTATTAAGACCCAGCGAGGGACAGCCAGGTGACCAAGGATGAGCTTGATAAAGGGTAATTAAAATAAGGCCGTTAATTATCTCAAAAATGATGTTTAATTAACCCAAACACTCAATTTTCATTATGCACTCCCTTGGAGTTCCCTTAGTATGCATACAAAGTTCAGGCCACTAGGTTTAATGGTTTTGGAGTATGGGAGGAGCACACACACACACACACACCAATTTCATATCGAAGATGAGTTACGAGTCATTCACATCGAACTCTTCGCTGTAAAATTGTGCAAAGCAGTCAATATTACTTCTCAACAACCGAGTTAAATAGAGGATATTGTAAGAATTGTACCGCACTTGCTTGAGGTATTACATTTGACATGTTTATACTGTGGATGAGATGGTGTGGCCCATAACAGTGTTCAGCCTAAAATTATTCTCCAGCATATCATGCCATAAATTTCCTAAGGACCGCAAACGAATGTGTGGGTCAGGGAAGGAATATGTTGTCTAGCCTGTGTATGCTCTGTAAGCAAATCAAGAAAATACAACGGGCAGAATGTATAATCTACTTGTAAGTACTGGATCAATTACCATTGAAGGCACTTGATGTGCAACAATGCAGAGATAGTCAGACAATGTAAGTGCTTTTCTGAGGACTGATAGATGTGGGCCTTGCTGTTATTTTCCTTTGTGGACCACAATATTCAATCATAACCAGAATGAGTCGGTGCATTGTGGAATTAATATCTGCTGCAATACTGTTCCCTTCATTTGCACATTGGATAAATATAATTAGTCACCTGACAATTCCTTTGAATGACAAGGGGAGGAGGGCAGTGCAGGAGGGGGTGAGATTAGGTGTGTGGTTTTAATATTTAGTTTGTTTCATGCACCTTTTAAAAGAAAAATAGAAAAAAACCTGACAATGGTATGTATATTTATATATCATCCAAAACTACAGGACACGACGGCGACACCAATTACTTCAGTTGCAGCACCTGAGGTTGACATTATAATGGGTCGCCAAATAGGTGTTGGGTCGCCAAAATAGATGACCCTTATTGTCAGTAATTCTGTCTGTTTGTTTGGATGCTTGTTCGTTTTCATCAGCATAATGGTAGTAAACGTGGCCGATTTTGACCAAACTCGGTGTGGTAGGTACATCTTATGACCCAGTGCTTTGGAATTGTGATGGTTGTAGGACGCTTTTGTCCCTAGCAACACCGAAAAACCTTCAAAATCGGTACCGTTCACGCGAAATCAATTCCGAAAGCCATTATCCCACGTAGGGTTATGAAAT
>CM068955.1:53976494-54008045 GCA_035128595.1 Eptatretus atami
CTTTTCGCAATGTCATCGCAAGGAAAAACAAAAAGAGAAGAGAAGAGAAAAAAAAATTCAAACAACCACACAGGCCGTTCCTTCGCTCTCGTAAACGACGACTGGATCAGGGCATTGTGTTTATCTATAAATGCGCATAAGAAATCGAGAAATTATTAGAATAAGTAAAGTCATCACTATCCGGAAGTCCGTACGTTGTAACCCGTAATGACGGACGGCTGAGGATCTCTCCCCATCGGCCACGCCCACGCAGCACCGTGTCCTGTCATTGGTTGGTAAATAAATGGCCATAACTTGGAAGCTCTTGTCCGATTAATATCAAACTTGAAAAGGCACATCCTCAGGTCCCCAGCAATATACCTGGCAAGTTTCACTTAGATCGGACCAGTGGTTGCGAGAAACAGCGGTCACAGACACATACACACATACACACACACACAACACACACACACACACACATACACACACAGATTGCTGGAATTATAGATAGACTAGTGCATGCCCGTAGGTGCGTGCCCGTACGTGCGTGGCCGTACGTGCAAAAAAAAACACAAAAAAAACTTTCAAACCACGTGCCAGAAACAACAACCACACAGGCCGTTCCTTCGCTCTCGTAAACGACACACACACACACCACACACACACACACACATGCTGGAATTATAGATAGACTAGTGCATGCCCGTAGGTGCGTGCCCGTACGTGCGTGGCCGTACGTGCAAAAAAAAACAAAAAAAAAACTTTCAAAACCACGTACCAGAAACAACAACCACACAGCGCGTTCCTTCGCTCTCGTAAACGACACACACACACACACACACACACACACACATTGCTGGAATTATAGATAGACAACACACACACACATTGCTGGAATTATCGATAGACGACACACACACACACACACATTGCTGGAATTATAGATAGACGACACACACACACACACCACACACACACACACACACACACACACACACTGCTGGAATTATAGATAGACGACACACACACACACTTGCTGGATTATAGATAGACGACCACACACACACACACACACACACACACACACACACACACACACATTGCTGGAATTATAGATAGACGACACAACACACACACACATTGCTGGAATTATAGATAGACGACACACACACACACACACATTGCTGGAATTATAGATAGACGACACAACACACACACACACACACACACACACATTGCTGGAATTATAGATAGACGAAACACACACACACACATTGCTGGAATATAGATAGACGACAACACACACACACACATTGCTGGAATTATAGATAGACGACACAACACACACACACACACACACACACACATTGCTGAAATTATAGATAGACCACACACACACACAGATTGCTGGAATTATAGATAGATGAAATGAGGTCAATGAGATGACAAATGAAGGGGTTGAATGCAGACTGCAGAGCAATGAGTAAGGAAACCCGTCGTCGTGAATCGTTTTTACCACCAAATTGAGATGTATTTCGTTGGCAAGCATGTTGAGTAGAGCTGAATTCCTTAACACTTCCAAAGGCCACACCGTTTTGACAATTGGAAACAAAAAAAGTTGTGCACTTTTTTGATAAATTATTTTCGGAACAATTTTGTTCAATAAATAAATAATAATAAAACTTGCTCCATGTACACACCTTTATCTTGTTAGCACCTCTTCATAAACAACATCGCTGAGGAAACGGCGCTTCTTCTTTGTTTCCTCGCCCAGGGCAAGAATGCGGAGGCTGCTGGATCTGCCAACGTTTTGATAAATTATTAGTTTTAATGGCCAATTATTCAATTAGCGCCAACGTATTTTGCCTTGTCGCAAGGAAAAACACAAAGAGAAGAGAAAAAAAAAAAACGTTCGTGCAAAAAAAAAATAATTACTTCCTGGTTCGGAGTATACCAGCTCACTCTGATGTTACCGAAATTTATGCACCGTCTAATATGAAAACGATCATAACTTGGGGCATTGTGTTTATCTATAAATGCACATAAGAAATCGAGAAATTATTAGAATACATGAAGTCATCATTATCCGGAAGTCCGTACATTGTAACCATAATGGGGAACGTGGCTGAGGTTCCCTTCCCCCATCGGCCACGCCCACGCAGCAACGTGTCTTGTCATTGGTTGGTAAATAAATGGCCATAATTTGGGAAGCACTTGTCCGATTAATATCAAACCTTGAAAAGGCACATCCTCAGGTCCCCCGCAATATATCTGGCAAGTTTCAAATAGATCGGACCAGCGTTGTCGAGAAACAGCGGTCACAGACACACACACACACACACACACACACACACACACGCACACCACGCACACACGCACACACGCACACACCACGCACACACACGCACACACACGCACACACACGCACACACACGCACACACACAGACACACACACACACCACACACACACACAGATTGCTGGAATTATAGATAAATGAGTGAGGAAAGTGAAAAAAAAACTTTTTTGTTAAGAAATCGTTGTGGCCTGTTCCAAGTCAAAGCATGGTTGAGCAGACCAAAAAACATGGCAGCTTCAGACCCTAATGAGGTAACCCAGGATATGCCTTTTGACCCCAGAGAGCGAGGTGGCCGAGGATGTGCCTGATGAAGGATATAATGAAATAAGGCCATTAATTATCTTCAAAAGGGGTGTTTTAATTCAACTAAACACCCAATTTTCAGTTCTGCCCTTCCTTGGAGTTTTCTTAGTATGCATGCAAAGTTTGAGGCTGCGAGGTTTATGGTTTTGGAGTTCGGAGGACACACACACACACGCACGCACGCGCACGCACGACACACACACACACACACTTATTCGTATAGATTAGGATATTTAACAACTACTTTTGTACACATTAAGGCTAAATTGTGTCAATGAAGATGAATATGAAATTAATTTTTCAAACTATATTACCCATGGGTCATCGATCCTATACTTGAAATTTAGCATTAATCGATTGAGTGGTTGAACATAAGGAATTTTTAAAAGGTTTTCGTTAATTAATTTCGTTAATTCCAATATGGTGGCCAAACCACATGACTGATGACGTTTTCGTTATCACCCTTCTCTCCCCATGGGTAGTCGATAATGTACTTAACATTTCAGATCCATCGGTTCAGCGGTTTGAGAGAAGCAGTTTTTTTTCTCCAGGCTTTAGCTTCAGTCAAATATGGCTGCCAGACCCTGTGTATTATGATGTTTAAATTTTCAAACTATGTTCCCCATGGCGAGTTAATCATATGGATGAAGTTTTGCATGGACCTGTTAAAGCAGTTTTGGAGAAGAAAATTTCTTACATTTTTATTTTCAATCCAATTTGGTCATCAGACCACGTGAACGATGATATAAATGTAATTCTTCACACATTGGG
Organism: Eptatretus atami; assembly: GCA_035128595.1. NCBI lineage: Eukaryota > Metazoa > Chordata > Myxini > Myxiniformes > Myxinidae > Eptatretus > Eptatretus atami. The sequence goes on from CM068955.1 coordinate 53,979,906, forward strand.
TTGTATATCAGATATACGTATGAAGTTACAGATTTTTCAAGACAAGCATTATTGATTCAACCAATTATGGCTGAAATACCACTTGATTGATGCCATCATAGTTATCACCCTATATACTGCATGGGGATTGATGACATATGCCTAGTTTTCAAATTTTTTTTGTCGAGCAGTTTCAGAGATGTCCAAATTTTTTCCTTTAATTCAATATGGCTGCCATACCACGTGATCTATGACATCAGAGTTATCAATAAAATATTCTCCATGTGGAGTCCCTCCTATGTTTAAAATTTTCCATCAATTGGCAAGCGGTTTTAGAAAAAAAAATTTAAAGCGAAAATATATAGACGTAGACATACACACAGAAACAGACACTGGCGTCACAATAGTCTTGCAACCCATTCGGGGTGAGACTAATGAGACATGGTCTTCAATAATTACCTTCACCGAAGGAGAGGGTATTGTGTTTGGGTCCATCTGTCTGTCCATCTGTCTGTCTGTCCAGAACTTTTGTTTTACTCTGCAACCGCTTGTCGGATTGATGAAATTCTCACCATAGGTGCGACGATTCATGTTGAATGTTGTAATCATAATTATGTCATAGGTCACGTGATGTGGCAGCCATGTTGGAAAAACGGAAAAACTTTGGACCTCTATCTCTGAAATCACACCAAGGAAAAAATTGAAACTTGGCACATGGCAAGTTCTGCTCATAGGGAATAAGTGCGATTTTTTTTTTATATCATATCATAGGTGTCTTCGTTATGACGTCATAATTGCATATGTATAATGCTACCTCTGATCAGTATGAATATTTTTGAGGGTCATCCAGGGATAAAATGGTCCACAGAATTTTTTTGATGACGTCATTGGTCATGCGATTCGGCAGCCATATCGTTTACAAAAAAATAAAAAAAACCTTCAAAAATCTTCTCTGAAGTGGCTGAACAGATCAAGGTGAAACTTGACACGTATGACCGCCTATCCATGAGGAACAAAAGGTTCACACATATGTCAAGGTCACATGGTTTGGCAGCCATATTGGATTTACCCAAAAAGCTATAAAAATCTTCTCCAGAATGGCTGGACAAATTGAGGGGAAACTTCATCCAAATGTTCCCCGAGCCATGGGTGTACAAGTTTGTTAAGGAATAATTGATAGGCCACATGGTTTGGCAGTCATATTGGATTGAAGAAAACATTAAATATTGTTTTCTCTTCAACTGCTTAATCAATCGATGTGAAACTTCCTATTTATGATCGAGTAGTGATGGGGAATACACGTTTTAAATTTCAACTTGATCGGATGCATGGTTTGGCAGCCAGAATAATATAATTTTTGATATGGGGTTTTTATTATTATTTATTTATTTAAATAAGGCTCACTTGGCTGTGCCTGGATGGGTTTGAGGGTCGAGGAGCAGCAGCTGAAATGGGAATCCTATCCAGGTTCCTCCTGATTTAATCTGTGATTTTTGGTTGTTTGGGTTCCTTCTGATTACTCCAACGCAGAACTGACCCTATTTGGTCTTCCATTTGATTTGAATTCAATTTATTTTAATCACATTCTGAATTCAATTGAAGAATGAATAATTTAAAAAAAAAAACGTCATGGGTCAGGGTCAGGTTTCCAATCAAAGCAGGGTTGCATCAAAGCGGGACGTCTTGGTACCCGGTCATCACTACCAGCAGTTGTAAAGTGGCAGTTCTAATTATGTCTCCTATTAGTTACGTAACACACCAGTACACAAAATACATCACACAAAAGAAGTCCTGCCAAGGGTTTGCAATCTCTGATTGTTCTTTTTCTTGTTGTTTAATGCAAAGAGGCAAGGACGACTCTCGCAGTTTTGGAGGTGCAGCATCCCGCACAAACCATTGTGTACCCATTTCAAGCCATTATTCCCACAAATGCAGAAAAAGCCGTGGAACCTCATTGCATCAGAGTAATGCTCTTCGTCTCCACGGATGGTCGTAACACTGTCCTCCTCTTTCGTTATTTTGATAGATGACCTTTAGTCGCGATGTTCAAAAATGCACCGAGTAATTTTTCAACAAGGTTCTCCTGATGTAAAATGCTATATGTACGGCACGACAGCAATCACGCCTTTTCGACCTGCAAAGAATATAAAATGGTCTCATTTTGTGGGCCACCGTGTATAAGCAAATAACTTAGTTGTGTTTCCAACAGAAATGCAGCCGGAATTGGAATTGTATCCAAGGTTATTATAGTCACAGGGATCGGTCTCATGTATTGATTTACTTTCGTCCGACCGTGTACACGAGGGATGCTGAACATGTCCTTACTCTGTAATGCATGCAACAGCTACAGAACCAGAACCACATATTTTGCTATTTAAGCTTTTCTCAATATAAAATTTATCGATATGGATATAATAATCGATATGAATGCGTCTAAACCATTTATCATGTAAGAGGTCAATTTTCCAATGTAAAGTTGCTTTGTCTTGGTGGATTCCATTTAACCCATAGCTGTTACAATTGTCTGCTTATTGGGTACCAGGAACCTGTGCACAGTCAGATATACCGATTTGTCCTGTTATCTTTACCTTTGGAATTTATTGCTAATGACAAAACGGCTTCATTCTTTAACTTTCACAACCTTGTGGCAATCACCTGATTTTAATTTTTTTTCTGATCAGATGTTTACTTTAATTGGCAGATAATCTAGTGGTGGGACAGAATAATCAGGTGGTTGTAAAGAAGAACAATTTATTTGTTATTTCTTATATCCTTTAATATGCCTTTCTTATAATTTTAAGTTAATTCAAAGATAGTGTGGCCGTCATGCCTGTGCTACAGGTATTTTAATTGTATTGTAAGGCATATTGTTGGTGCATGGCTGCTTGTAGCATCTCCACTGACCAGATTCATTGGAGTGATGGTTGGAGCATAGAGAACTTGGAGCACCTTCTCGAGTCTGGAAGGTCGGTGGTTTGAACGAAGGAAGGTCGGTGGTTTGAACCCCAGCTGAGTCATACCAAAGGCTTTAAAATGGTATGCGCTGCTTCCTTCTACTGGAAAAGGATGGAGTATAGACAAGCAACCATTGCGTGGGCTTGATTGGCTTAATGGCCTCTTGTGAAGAAGTTCTTTGTAAAGAAACTCGTATGAGGTTTGGTACAAAAGTAATGGTTCTTCTTTTATTTCTCACTAAATATGATTCCAATTACAATGTAAACTGCAATGCTTCAGTTGTCATACTCATCCTCCCATGTCAAACCCATGTCATACCCACCCATCGTACCCTGAATCCTGTGATGAGGCAGTTGCCTGAAACAACATGCATTCTCCTCCTAGAAGGCAAATTGTTATGGCCTGCAGCACACCAAGCCAACATATGGAGAGGGCAGCTGGATGACCAAGCAAAGAAGAGGCTGATCAGAGAGGCCACTGTCCAGGCCTTCCAGTAGGTCCTCTGGCAGGCCCCAACAGTAGGAAGGGTTTGACCAAACACAACCTTCCGATAACTATACAGCAGATGGAAACTCCAAAATAGCCATCTTCCTCCTCCTCCTCCTCCTCCTAGCCTTCCTCCTCCTCTCAGCCCTCCTCCTCAACCTCCTCTTCCTAGCCCTCCACCTCCTCCTCCGAGCCCTCCTAGTCGCCTCCTAGCCCTCCTCATCATCCTCCTCCTCCTAGCCCTCCTCCTCATCCTAGCCCTCCTAATCCATGTCCTCCTCCTGATCCTCCTCCTGCTCCGAGCCCTCCTAGTCCTCCTCCTCCTTCTAGCCCCCTGAGTCCCACTCCTCCTCCCAACCCTCCCTCCACCTTCTCCTCCTAGCCTCCCACTCCTCCTCCTAGCCTCCTCCTCCTAGCCCTTCTATTCCTCCTCCTCCTCCTAGTCCTCCTCCCCTCCTCCTAGCCCTCCTAGTCCTCCTCCTCCTCCTCCTCCCCTCCGCCCTCCTAGTCTTCCTAGGCCTCCTTGTCCTACTCCTCCTCCTCCTCCTCCTCCTCGCCAACCTAGTCTCCCCCTCCTCCTTGCCCTCCTCACTCTCTTCCTCCTCCTATCCCTCCTCCTCCTCCTCCCAGCCCTCCTCCACCTCACCCCTTGATCCCCTCCTAGCCCTCCTTCTCCTCCTAGCCCTCCTAGTCTGCCTCCTCCTCTGAGCCCTCCAAGTTCACATCCTCCTCCTAGTTCTCCTCCTCCTCCTAGCCCACCTAGTCCTCCTACTCCTCCTAGGCCTCCTAGTCTTCCTCCTCCTCGCTCTCCTCCTCATCCACATCAACTTCCTAGTTCCATCCTCTTGTCCCACAGCTAATCACAGGCTTTATACCCATGGGCGGAACCATTAGGTATAACTCATGGGGGGGAAGAGAAGAGGAAAAAGGTCACAGACTGTATCAAAATCCAAATGACAGCAACCTCAGATCATTCCACAAAGCCCACGACAGTCATGTCCACTCCCAGGAGAGGCAGAGTACAACATCTGTCCAATCTTAAGATTGAATTTTCAACCTTCCTCCTTCCTTTAACTCCTGGTGGCACCTTGTCAATTCTGTCTCTGGTGTATACGCCCCTTTCATTCATAGACCCTCACTTCAAATGTCACCACAGCCGAATTCACCCGTGAGAAGGCCGAATACCTCCACTCTGTGCTTTCCTCAAAATCTTGTCTCCCCAACCCTCCCTCTCTCTGTGTACCTATCATTCCCAGTCACACCCAACTGCTCCTAGACTGTGTGTCTTTTGCAATTGAGAAGGTGGAGAAGTTTCTGATTAATTTCGACTCAGATGGCATCACTGGACCGGACAGCATCAGCTCTCATTATGTAAAAACCTGCTCTGCTGCTCTTGCACTTCCTCTCTCTGCCCTTTCGTTAGCCTGATATTATCCTCCATCTGCTTGGAATCCACCGACATCACTGCATTACAAAAAAAAGGTGCAAAAATGGATCCCCTTAATGATAGACCAATTAGCTAACTTAAAACTATCAGCAAGGTCATGGAATCCATCATCGCAGTTGAGATAAAATAATTCCTTTGTTCCAATGATCTAATCTCAGATAATCAATTCAGTTTCAGACCTGGTCACTCTACTTTGGACATACTACTTCAACTCTCCCAACAATGGATGGAGGCCCTCAATATTAGATATGAGATCAGGACCGTCTCTCTGGACATATCTCGAGCTTTCAATACAGTCTGACATCCTGAATTGCTCTCAAACTCTCTGCCTATGGCATCCTTGGCCAACTCCACTTTTGGGTTAGTGACTTCCTCCACTCTCATAGCAAACGTGGGCTGACTGTATGGCCTAGAGGTATGCACACTTGCCTCCAAGCTGGAGAGCCTGGGGTTGAATCCCAGCCTATCATCCCGGTGTTTCACAGGCAGGGTGATTCTTCAATGTGTGTGCCATCCCTTGGATGGATGTTAAGGGGAGCCCTGTCTGCCAGAATTCATTGGTGGACATTGAAGATCCCATGGTGTCCTTCGCAAAGAGTAGGCAAGCTATCCCCAGCATCATGGTCAAATTCCAAATTCCTTCCCTAACCAGCAGGAGGCATTGCATCAGTGGCACAGCCATGCCCTCAGTCAATGATGCTACCCCACAGCCTTGTGCTGCATATGAACGAATGAAGTAGCCAACATGTCACTCTCAATGGAATCCTTTCTTCCCCTCTCCCAATCAAGGCTGGAGAACTCCAAGGCAGTGTTCTAAACCCCATCCTATTCCTAATCTTCATCAATGATCTGTCTCACTCTTTGGAGAATCCCCTTTATTTCTTTGCTGATGACTTCACTCTCTGTCATGACATTCCTCATCCTTATGACAGATAGGGAACAGCCTCTTCCCTCTCTTCAGACCTTGACAAAATCACCAAACTGGTCAAAAACTTGGAATGTCTTTAAACTCTGAGAATATCTCTATCTCTATCTCTATCTCTATCTCTATCTCTATCTCTATCTCTCTCTCTCTCTCTGAAAGGACCATATCCCAAACCTTCCCATCCACTTTCTCCACAGCCTTCTCGAAGAAGTGCAGTCATTCAAACTCTTGGGTCTCACCCTCAGCCAAGATATCTCTTGGCCTTGGGCAAAGCACACTTCCAAGTTGGCTTCCAAAGCCAGTCGCCGACTAGGAATCCTCCATCGTGCAAAATCCTTCCTTGGCACACCTGAACTCCTATCCACCTCCAAGGCCTTCATCCACAGATTGATGGAATACTGCTCTTCCTTGTGGCCTGGCACTCTGCCTGTTGCCATGGAACAAAGGCCTTCAAGATCATTGGAATCTTCCGCGATGAAGCTGAGTTTATGGGCTGATCACTTCACCATCACCGACAGGTCAGTGGTCTCTCTGTTTTCTTCCACTTCCTTTCAGGTCTTGCACCCTCCGCTCTCTCTCTCTCTCTCCATGTTTTGTCCCCCTCAGGTATCTGCAGGGTGTACCCAGAGCAGCAGCAAATCCTTCTGGCAAAACTACCAACATCGAGAATATCTACTGATTTCCATTCATTTATTCCTCTATTTTCCTGCCTGTGGAACCAACTTCCATATTCTCTTCAATCTCGTTCTTCCCTCCAAGTTTTCACCACCATCACTGATCATCCCCCATCCAAAAACCATGAACTTTTCTACACCTGTTCAACCAATGCTTTTCCCCCTCAAAAAACAATTTCTTCTGTATCCATCTTGTCCACCCCTTGCATTCTCACATACCCCTGATCCTTTGTTTGTCTGTCTCCGTCTATTTCCTCCATCGTTACCGCTGTTGGCATTTCCTTCTTCTCTTTCTGCTGTTCCTTTTGTTCTGTTGCTTCCTGATCCGGTCTGTGTTCTAACTCTTCCATGAGCCTTGATTATGTTTTTTGTTTTTTTTAAAACTTGAATGGCACTCGGTGGACTAAATAACTCCGCCAGACTGAACAGTTCACGTTTTGTATTCCACTGATAGGTTGGATATGAATCCAGACCATAACCAGAATATAATGAGCTTGTTGTTGTCACCTACCCAACTCATCCACCAAGTTTGGTCATAACTCGTCCACAACGTTTCAATATATTGAGCTGTATATCATTTTTGGCCGAATCTCTCAAAGGTGGAGAATCACTTACAGATTTTAAAATTTCTCTTATCTGGATCTGAAATGCAGATGTTCACCAAAATTGAATCAATTCGTCCTTGTCATACACCTAACCTGAGCAGCCAAGTTTCGTACGATTCCGTCCATAATTGTTTGAGATATCGTGCTCATAGACAGACAAACAGGGGTGAAAACACAACCTCCTTCCACCTTCGGTGGTGAAGGTAATTACAGGGAAAATGTACACAGATGGGACAAATATGAAGTTATTTTACCACATACAGCAGTCTACATCAACTGTAATGCACTTTAATGAGTGCATCTATCTGACTCTTGTTTTCTGGTGTCACTGGTTGCAGGCCGACCACTTTGAGGCTTGTCGTTGAAATTGGTTTCCCCGCTCTTGAAACGCTTTGCCCAATGTCTCACGGTGCTCACATCAATGGTACAATCACTGTACACATTCTTTAAATGCCAATGAATATCTACTGGAGGAAGCTCTACCGCAGTAAGAAATTCATTAACTGCTCTCTGCTTCATGTGCACATCCACCGGGGCAGCCATTTTGAAAGCATGGTGGAATGTTGTCATGTGACCGATCACAGTTGTTCTCAATTCAAATTGGTGGGAGATACAAATCTTTCATTGTGATCTCACGTAGCTTTCCTATAACACTGGTTATGAATTGAAAATGAAGAGGCATTACTTTCGCACCGACCATCATATTATTGCAAAGGAGCATGGTTGTGCCGCTGGTGCAGCGCTCCTGGAGGTTTGGGCACGATTCCGGCGATACCTCTCTGACTCTTTGTGGAAAGGCGCCGTGGGATATGTAACACCCGCCAACTAATGCTCACAGATAGGGCACCCTGCTGAACCTCCATTCTAAGGATGGCACACTTTGTGATGCAATGCCCTCATGCCGGCGAAGCGCCAATCCGACAGTTTTTGTCAAGCGGAGAATCGAACAGTGAACAAACGGAAGAACAAGCACTGTACTCATTTCTGCAGAAGCCGGGCACTCATAGCAAGGCATGAAGGGCCCGTGGCTGAGAACCAACCCTGGGCAGGTCATGACTCCATTGCAAAAATTTGAGCAGGGCTATGGGCACAACATTGCCCACAACCCGCCTCCCCCGCATTGAAACGTGCTGTGGTATCTTTAATGTCCATCAGTAAATAATGCTAACAGACTATATTTGGCTTAAAGTCCCACCTGCTGGATGGTCCACTCCAGAGTGAGAGTTTATGGTCAAGAGAGGAATGAAACTCAAATTAAACAGCTCAAGGGTGAGCACGCTACCTCCCTGCTGTCCTGTCAACTCTGTTGAACTAAATTGTATCTTGCTGAAAACGATCTCCTCCAGGCCTCTTGTAGATTTGAAGTATTGTATATGAGGGTTAAAGAGCAGGGCAAGACAAGTGTGGGCCTGTTGAAGGACAGTATAGGGAATTGGTTTGTGATGAAAGTGAGATGGCAGGCTTATTAAATCGTTATTTTGCTTCAACATTTACACAACAACAATCAAGGGAATTACCAGTTGCTGAGAGAGTCTATCTAGGAAGTGAGGAAATGCCTGTCGAGGAGTTCCAGAAAGGAATAGAGTAACTTAAGATGCAGCTGGGAAGGCAAAGGGAAGATAATGCTCCAGGGACAGAAAATATACGTCCATGAGTTTTGAGTGAGGTGGCAGAGCAGAAAAGCCTGATGTTAACCGTTATCTTCAACGGCTCAATGGAGTTAAATCTGGTATCAGAGGATTAGAGAGTAGCAAATGTAACCCTTATTATGGCTGCCATCTAAGGTGGATGGATGGAGGTTATCTTTTCACCCTTGTCTGCATGTCTGTTTGTCAGTTGGTCTGTCTGTGAGCAGGATATCTCAAAAAGTTGTGGACCGATTATGACAAAACTTGGTGGATGAGGTGGGTAGGTGATAAAAACAAGCTGATTAGAATTTGGTTCCGGTCCGGATTCAGATCCGGTCTATCAGCGGTATACAAAACGTGAACTGTTCAGCCTGGCGGAGGATCTGACCGACTGCCGTTCTAGTTTGAGAAAGGATCCAGAGGGAAATTGGGGAACTGTAGACCTGTTAGTTTAACTTCAGTTGTAGGGAAGATGTTAGAGACGTTAAGTCTGGATCGGATGAGGAACCATTTGAATAAGTTGAAATGAATTAAAGGCAGTGAGCATGGATTTACCAAAGGGAGGTCATGTTTAATAAATTCATTGGAGTTCTACAAGGTGAGTCATAAGTCCCAGGACACGGTTTTAGCTGCTTATACAAGATTTATTTATATTTATACTGTTTTCTTTTCTGTTTTTTTTTGGATAATGCAACTAATAGAAGAAACCAAGATGACAGCCGCCAGTCCATCTACAGTGCAAGAGAGGCTGGTATGCTTGGTGTTGGTTTAATGGTTTGGGTGGTGGGCTTGGGATCCGAGGGTCGTGAGTTCAAATCGCACTCGGCTGTTGAATTAATACCAGGTGGGGTTGACTCTGTCTGTCATCCTTCCAAGGTCGGCAAAAAATGAGTGCCAGCTTGCTGGTATCCTGTGTCGGAGTGGCGACCCGTCCAGGATTGAGCCCAATAGCCAAGGAGACTGCTTAGGCAGCACCAATGCTCTGCACAGAGTATCGTCCAAATGGTTGGTTGGTTGATTGGATGGTGAGCTTGGAATCCAAGGCTTTTGAGTTCAAATCCTGCTTATCTGTTGAATTAATTCCAGGTAGGGTTGACTCGGCCTGTCATCCTTCTGAGGTCGACAAAATGAGTACCAGCTTGCTGGGATGATTGAACCATTTGAGCATCCTGCGTTGGAGTGGCGGTCCATCCAGGATTGCGCCCACCAGCCAAGGAGACTGCATTGGCAGCACCAATGCTCTGCACCGAGTATGGTCCCAATGTATTTGGATTTGAGAGGCTGGTAGCAAGAGTGTGGTATCATGACAGGAGAAACACAAATAAGATGAGGAAATGGGTGCAAGAAGACTTGGAGGAGCATTTTGGAAAGTGAGCACCATCAAAATCAAATCTTCATCTTTGGGGGTAAAAAAAAAGGCACTTCAGACTGGAAGTGGACTCAACAGCTGCATAATGGACGACCAAAAATTCGTGATTTGGAAATTTAAAACATTCAAACATCCTTGATCTCAGATCTCAGTAAAAATCATGACGGAAATGTTCTGCAGAGTTGGATGTTTCATATTCATCGTTATGTCGCACAATGAAGGAAGGCCTTCACATGAAACCATATATAAACCAACTGTTATATTTATGAATTGTCAGATGCAGATCATGAAAAAAATATATACGGTATTTATATAAATAGATGGTACTGTTTAAACAAATGTTATATAAGCAGCTAAAATCGTGTCCTGGGACTTATGACTCACACTGTATGAAGTAGTTTCTGATTGGGTGGATGAGGGAAGTGCAGTGGATAGTGTATCTCGACTCTCAGAAGGAATTTCATAAGGTGCCACTGGAAGACTACTAGTTAAGGCGAGGGTTTGCGGAGTGGCTGATCGAGTGGATTGGAAACTGGATTCGTGCTCGGAAGCAAATGGTGGCTGTGGGTGGGACGATGTCTGGCTGGGAGGATATAAGTAGTGGGGATACTCAGGGATCAGTATTCATATTCTGGTGTTCTGTCAGAAGGAAGGTTCAGTACTTGCTGAAGCAGTTTCTTTGCAGGAGTTATACTGGGCGGTTTGTCATTGACTTCCCAAAGGAATCAGTACTGGAACCATCATTATTCATAATTTACATCACTGTGCATGGCCGTAGATGCGTGGCCGTACGTGCAAACCCTCCCCCCCCCCCCGCAAAAAAACTCAAACCGCGTGCAGAAACAACAACCACACAAGCCGTTCCTTCGCTTTCACGTGCCCGTACGTGCGTGGCTGTACGTGCAAAAAAAATAGAAAATAATATATATACTTTAAAACCACATGCCAGAAACAACCACACAGGCCGTTCCTTCGCTCTCGCGTGGCCGTACGTGCGTGGCCGTACGTGCGTGTCCGTACGTGCATGGCGTACGTGCATGGCCGTACGTGCATGGCCGTACGTGCATGGCCGTACGTGCGTGCCCATACGTGCGTGGCTGTACATACAAAAAAATTAAAAAACTTTCAAACCGCGTGCCAGAAACAACAACCACACAGGCTGTTCCTTCGCTCTCGCGTGCCCATATGTGCGTGGCCGTACATGCAAAAAAAAAAAAAACTTTCAACAACCACACAGGCCATTCCTTCGCTCTCCTAAACGAGACTGGATTGGGGCATTGTGTTTATCTATAAATGCGGATAAGAAATCGAGAAATTATTAGAATACAGTAAGTCATCACTATCCAAAAGTAGTGCATGCCCGTATGGAATGTTCATCATTCCACGAATTATGCTTGCATTGAAGTAACAACTGCTGTGATACTTACACACAGAGTTAATTAAAATCAAGTTTACCTCCCTGTCTTTGCTTGCCATGACATTCGCTGCCATTTACCATTGGCACTCCTACCCCACGGTAACTAAGGCACCGATCGATCCCCATCGTAACCAGCACGGCACGTGACGTCATCGTCGGCCGGCCTGGCACCGGCCTACGCAGCCACGCCACGCAGCAACGTGTCCTGTGATTGGTAACTAAATGGCGCATGGCCACGCCTACGCAGCACGTGTCCTGTCATTGGTTGGTAAATAATGGCCATAACTTGGGAATCACTTGTCCGATTAATATCAAATCTTGAAAAGGCAACTACTCAGGTCCCCAGCAATATAGCTGGCAAGTTTCAATTAGATCGGACCAGTGGTTGTCGGGAAACAGCGGTCACAGACACACAGAAAACACACACACACACACACACACACACACACACACACACACACACACACACAGAGATTGCTGGAATTATAGATAGATGAAATGAGGTCAATGAGATGACAAATGAAGGGGTTGAATGCAGACTGCAGAGCAATGAGTAAGGAAACCCGTCGTTGTGAATCATTTTCCCCACCAAATTGAGATGTATTTCGTTGGCAAGCATGTTGAGTAGAGCTGAATTCCTTAACACTTCCAAAGGCCACAGCGTTTTGACAATTGGAACAAAAAAAAGTTGTGCACTTTTTTTGATAAATTATTTTTGGAACAATTTTTCTTCAATAAATAAATAATAATAAAATCGTCTCCATGTACACACCTTTATCTCGTTAGCACTCTTCATAAACAACATCGCTGAGGAAATGGCGCTTCTTCTTTGTTTCCTCGTCCAGGGAAAGAATACGGAGGCTTTTAATGGCCAATTATTCAATTTCGCGCCAACGTATTTTGCCTTTTCGCAAGAGAAGAAGAAGAGAAGAGAAAGAGAGAGAAGAGAAGAACCCGTAATGGCGACGCGGCTGAGTTTCTCTTCCCATCGACCACGGCTACGCAGCAACGCTTCCTGTCATTGGTTGATTAAAAAATGGCCGCAGCAACGGGTCCTGTCATTGGTTGGTAAATAAATGGCCATAACTTGGGAAGCACTCGTCCGATTAATATCAAACCTTGAAAAGGCACATCCTCAGGTCCCCAGCAATATACCTGGCAAGTTTCAATTAGATCGGCGCAGTGGTTGTCGAGAAACAGCGGTCACACAACACACCACACCACACACCACACACACACACACACAGACACACACACACAAACACACCACACACAACACACACAGATTGCTGGAATTATAGATAGATGATTTGGGCAGTGGGTTAAGAGTCAGCTTTCTAAATTTGCAGATGATACCAAGCTTAGAGGTAAGGTAGATAGAGAGAGAGGAATGGAGGTGGAATGGGGAGGGGGGGGGGTATCAGATTAGGAATCTAGGTACTTTAATATATTGGGCAAAAGATTGGTCGATGTAGTTTAAGATAAATAAGTGTAAGGTGTTGGGGATAGGTAAAAAAAAAAATGAAAATAGAAATTACATGATGCAAGGGTCCATCTTGGATCATGTCATACAGGAGAAGGATCTGTTGGTGGAAATACCGAGTGTCCCAAAAGTAGTGTAGTGAGCCGTCTGTAGGCTCGCTGCACTTGAACAATTGAATTTCCATTTTCAAAGTACCGTTCAACAATTGCAGCACATTCTTGATCTGTTCATCTATTCATGGTAAATCTCCAGGGTTAGAGCATCAATTTTGGGGGAAAAAAAAATCACATTAGCATTGAAAAAATCTTCAAAATCAAAATCACTACACAACTTTTGGGACACCCTGTAGATACGGGGCAGGGGGTAAGCAGAGAGCACAGTGCCAGGCAGCTATAGGTAAAGATAATAGGGTTTTAGGTTGCACTCAGTAGGGATAAATTATTCATTCAAATGGAGGTTTCACCTCGAATAATGTGTGTACTTTTGGTCATCACATCACATCACCATAGGGATATTGCTGCCATGGAGAGGGTTCAGTGCGGAGCGACTTGATTGGTTCCAGGGATAGCTAGACTGAAGTCTGAGGAGCAGCTGAAGGAGATAGGAGTTTTTACCATTAGATAGGAAGATATTGTGAGGGGATCTGATAGAGATTTCAAGCCTGGTGTTGGCTTAATGGTTAGGTGGGTGAGCTTGGGATCCAAGGATCATGAGTTCAAATCCCACTCGGCTGTTTAATTTATACCAGGAGGGGTTGAGTCTGCTTGTCATTCTTCTGAGGTCGGCGAAATGAGTGCCAGCATGCTGGTATCCTGCGTCGGAGTGGTGAGTGTGTCCAGAATTGTGCCCAATAGCCAAGGAGACTGCTTAGGCAGCACCAACGCTCTGCACAGAGGATGGTCCCAATGGAATGGAGGAGTGTTGGCTTAGTGGTTCGGGTGGCTGGCTTTGGATCTTTGGATCCTGAGTTCAAGCCCCAATTGCCACTGAATTAACACCAGGTGGGGTTGACAGCCTGTCATCCTTCTGAGATTCAAATTTAGGAAATTCAATTACATTCAAATTCAAATAAATCAAATTTAGTTTAGAGGAAAAGAGGTGAACTGTAGTTCTATGATGTAATTAATTGTGATTTTGTCTAAATTTAGTTTCGTGGAATTAAATCAAAGTTCATGCCACAAAAATGAGTTTAAAAAAAAATTGTTCTGGACATACAATGGATGGAATTGACAAAATGCTTATCCAGGTATGCGAAGAACCTTGAGAAGTTAACGTCTCGGGCATTCACCCTTTGTCAGCGAAAATGTGTATTCTGTATGCACATTAGTTTGTTCCATTCATGGCACAGCTTTCCTTTTAAAATACCCTTTTTTAATTCATTTCAAATCAAATGTTTGTGGCAAGCCAGCGATCCAGGCCCTTTGCACTCTTCGGTGACATTGGCAACAGATTTGTTTTGAAAGCAAAATTTTCTTCCAACTTCTTGCAAAGTACAAATTGTTTCTTACATTACAAAGTTAATTCCCATTTCCTGCCTTTGTTAAGAAAAAAAAAATCAGTATGACTGTTCAGAGGATGCAAGCTCCTTGATTCCTTTGAAATGCCTAGATAGCGGCCCCAATTATTCCTACCTTTTTCATGGAGTCGGCCGGAAAAAAAGTTTATAGCCCAGGTCTTTCACAAACCACCGGGCTAGGCCAAATGTTCGACTGAAGTTTATTTGGGGAGGAATTTGTAATTTGTAATTTGGAGAGGGTGCCGGTGATAACTCGCCGACTTTTCATAAAAGGCACCAATGGGATCTTTAACGTCCTCCAACTAATGCAAGCACATGGGACACCCGGCTTAACATCCTTCAGAAGGGACGGCCCACTTTGTGATGCGACGTGATGCAACGGCTGGCCTGCCAAACACCAATCCCGCAGTTTGTAACTGGGTGAATATTAGAACTCAAACTAGACAACTCAAGGGTGTAAGTCAGGGGTCTCCAACCTGCGGCCCGCGGGCCACATGCGGCCCCTTAGACGGATTTATGCGGCCCGCGGTGCCATATTAAGTTTACATTACAATGCGGCCCGCGATACTGCCAATTTGTCAGGGTCAATGATCAAAGCATTCTGTAATTTTTATTATGATTTTGATTCATATTAGACATGTTTTTAACACGATTATTCATTTATCATATTCGTTGGCAAGAAAAATATATTCAGCACTAATTTTTGTTTAAATTTCTGCATATTAATTATATATATATTTTTTTTTTCGGAATTTAGCGTCCTTTTTTGGGTGCGGCCCTCCGCCCCTCACCACTTTGGTTTTGTGGCCCTCCGCCCAAAAAGGTTGGAGACCCCTGGTGTAAGTGCACGACCACCGTACCATCCTTCCAGACACCATGCACAGGATCATTTTACAGTATTTCATTATCCCAGGAAAGCCTCATCGCCTCCATTATTACAATCTATATTTCATTTAGAATCCCTTTTTTTATTGTAAACTTTGCTTCAACCTACATGTCACTCCATTCTTACATTATCATAGCTCTTCCTGTGATGTGCTTGGTTTGAATGATTAACTTTTGATGCACAGAGGCTGAATAAATGTTACGTAGTGCATATTGAGCATCTATTCCAATATAATATGAGAGTTCTACAAATCCACACAGAGCAGACATGCAGACATGGATCCCTGGCTGAATACGAACGAGGTCTCTGGTTCAGTATTTTTCTACTAAAGTTCAAGTTCACTTTCACGTCGAAGATCCTCTGCTGATGCTCGAAAAAAACATTGTTTGATTAAATATTTTTCTTTTTAGAACCCCATATTTATAGTTTCATTCCCATATTTTAAATGACCATATAATGTTTTAATATCATGACGTGTGTGATGCCAGCCTACCTTTAGTAGCTGGAGATGGTGATGCTGACAGAGAGTAACAACAGAGGCTGCAGGTCTGCGAGAACAACTGGGTCAGGAGGATTGTGGGAGTGAAGAGGGTGGATAGAAAGAGGATGGATGAACTAAGGGAGGAGATTGGTGTGTAGATGAGCTTGACGGGGGAGATTGGTGAAAAGCTGGCTGAGATGGGCTGGACACTTGGTGGAGATGGGGGAAGAGAAAATGGCAAAGAGCGGACAGGTTGAAGGGAGCAAGGTAGGAGGAAAAGAGATAAGACCGTGGTTGAGATGGGAGGATTGTGAGAGGAGGGATATCGATAAGGTGAGGATGGTTTAGAGAGTGAAGAGAGATGGCTGAGGACAGAGGGAAGTGGAGGAGTCTTGTGGTGTCGTGGTCAAGGTCAAGACATCACCCCCTTAATGCTAATAAAGGGAAGAAGATCGTCACCATATAATAGCGAACGTAGTGAGCTTCATACTTAACGTGTGCACATGAGAGAATAGGAAACAACAACAACAACAAGAAGAGAGATTCTGTCTCTCTCTGTCTCTCTCTGTCTCTCTCTGTCTCTCTTTGTCTCTCTGTCTCTCTCCTCTCATTTCCTTTCGGCCATTCTTGCCATGACACTGTTACAACGCTGCTTTTGGGTTACTAGTGAGATAATGCTTCAACCATAAATCCCATTTTTTTCTTTCAATCAGATGTATTCCTCCACAGCGCTGGTGTGAAAGACTTGCCATCAGCTGAAGGTAAAGGACACCATAGTAGCAGGAGAATCATTGCGCCACTTCTAATTCAATGTGCCATACAAAGGGCGCTTTTCATTCTTCATCCTTTAGCATATTTCTTTAACTGGATGCCCATCTGCAGGCCATGCTGTAACGCCATGTTGTGCTATTGGATTGCGAGGAGTTTTGAACGGGGAATTGCACTTGGGGCATTCCCAACGGCTTTCCACCATGCATAACCGTACAAATGGCAGGAATAATGCACTTCTTGTCTGATTTGTTTTCTTAATTTTGCTTCATTTTGCATATTTCTGAATATGTTTGGTTTGTGTGTGTGTGTGTGTGGTGTGTGTGTGTGTGTGTGTGTGTGTGTGTGTGTGTGTGTTGTTGTGTGTGTCGTGTGTTCGATGTAGCTGCTTTGATCAAGGCTTTGGGTCAACACCCTTTGTGATCGATACATCGCCCCTACATTTGTGATTCGTGCATGTTTTCTTTCGGTCATTGTGACCTTAAAAGCTGGCCTGGGCCGTCATCAGCATCTGTATGAACAAGGGTTTTGCTGAAAATGTTGGAGCAGTTCTCTTTTTTTTCTCTCTGAAATCTGTGCCATTGCTCATTGGAAACCTAAGTTACAAGCATTCTGTTTCTTGGGGTGGCTTTGTGGTCAGTTCATCATAATTAAAATTAGTCCAGATAATAATAAATGTTCAACAAGAACCACACAATCTTCGAACAAAACTGTATTTGAGAATGCTTTAAAGTCTGGCTTTAGAAAAAGCAATGGCTTAGTCAATTAATTGCAGAATGGTGCTGAGAATGACACTGAGCAGCTCTTTCACATATCCCCCTTTTTTGCGAATTACAAGTCACCAAAACATTTCCCACAATCTACAATCCGTTTAATCCCTCTACCTATACCGTCACTCGTGGGCCTAAAGTATGCACATGAATAGTGGGTGATCATTTGTCCTCAACAGGGGATCGGGACAAACCAAGCTGCAAACTCCATGGTATCCATGGTATCCTGAAATGACAGACAAGTTTCTAGTGGCTTGTAAGATTAGGAGACACATCACCACGCGAACTCCACAATGATCCCTGTAAAGCAAATCTCATTTTTGATTCCCTGCAGTTGTTTTATTCTGTGAGTGATTCAGATCGTCTTTACATTATAGTTGGGGAATTAGTTTGGAGTGTTTCAGCACAGCACCACTCCAATTCAGTCACCTGTTGGTTATGCTTGGAGTGAAACATTTCTGCTCTGCTCCACGGAGTGTAGACTAATACCTGGTATAAGCCTTCGCTGAGACAAAATGCACTTCATGGTAAATACTCACTCATGTGTTGGCGATGAGTTCAGATAGGAGCTAGCTGGATGTGGGAGAATGAATTCCAGGGATACTGAATTCGTGCTGGTTTTCCTCAATCAGTCTAATGTTACTAATTCCTTGCTACTTTAAGCTCGCTTTGTTTTTATAAAAATATTAAATATTTTTCCATGACTTGGATTCTCAGCCTGTTTTCTTCCTTTTTATTTTTTCTTCTTTCAAAGCAATGGTTGAGTGGAAGCAGATGTGTTTGTGGGGCACAAAGCGACGTATGTGACTCTATGATTAGCTGCAGACGATGCGGATTACTACCAGTACCTCTTATGGATTCCCCTCTCCCGAGACGGTCAGTTGTGCATGACAACCTTTTCAAGCATGGCCTTTAGACCTGAGGAGTTGGTGTCAAAATAACGCTGTCGGTTGTGAATTTGTTGATGATGTTGAGGGAGCAAGAATAAAGATAGAGGGTTTTTGTCCACCTATCAAAGAGAAGTGGCGAAGCGGCTGTAGGCCTGCGAAACACTCGGCGAGAATTTCAGAAAAGAAATGCGAGGTCGAGGAATTGAATTGTTGTTTTTTTTTCTATCATATGCTATCCGTTTTATACGCGGATGCAGCAAACAGCATTAATCAATTCAAATGAGTAATTAAAATGCACTCTTTTGCAGGCAGCCTCTCTCCCTTCCAATTGTGATGCTTTTAGCATATCGTTGATCCATCGCCTCTGCCCTCTTTCTCTTAATTGTGGATTGGCCTTGGTTATCTCTTGATTGACATTTTGTCTGACTACCATTCTCTGAATCTTTCTGCGCATCTTCCCTCCTGATGTTCTTGTGCTTTTCTTTGTAAGTGAATGAAACAGCGGTACAGAAGAAAAGACCCTCGAGCCACCAAGCTCATATTCACATTCTCCCCCTCCTTCTCCCCATGCCTCCATTATTTTCCTCCTCCCCCCCCCCCCACACTCCACCTGCTCCCATCATTTTCCTCCATCCTTCTCACCCTGCATGGTGCAAGTCATAACGAAAAAACACAAACCAGAGAAATACAACCAATTGAAAACTGAACATAGGTAAACAATCGACAAAGGAAAGAACATGAGAATGCGGATGGGAAATAAAATGTCAATTAATTTTGCAATCAGATATTGCAGCTGGACGCGACTTGTCCCCAATTGAAAGTATGGTTTCCTTCATAATGCAGTGCCCCCTGCTGGCATGCTCGCAGTATGGCAATGTTTAACTGGATTTTAGAAAAGGAATGCAGACCGACATATTATCAGTAGTTACTGGCCTGCACAATAACTCAGTTGTTGAACACAAGAACTGAGTTGTCCCTGAGGTCCATTGAACTATCATTTTCCAATTGATATAATATATAAGTCCCGATGAACTGAGTTAGGTGGTCGTCACATCCAATTCTAGTCAAAAAGGGAATCAAAGGTAAGAATGATCCATGGACATAATTCTTGAAGAAAGTGTTCTGTTTACATCACACTGGCAATGGATACCAAAGTTCAAGTGCTGAGCTGAAGATAACTACAGTTAGGTTAGCAGTATCATACTCCTGAAACAGTTTCCACAACTGAGGAAATTCCCATGAAACAAAAACCTAGTTAAAATCCCAAAGCTTGCATAGCACTAAAACGGTGTTACCTGGTTTGTGAATCCACTTTAGCCTGGCCTTGCCTCGACACTCAGGCATATTGATGACCCAAGTGATGGTTGCACATAATCCTGAAATGTTGAGCTTTGGAGACCATTGCTCCTGCTTCATGGGTTTTACAGATGTGAGGATTAGGGTGATCTGCACACTGGAATAGAACTAAAGAGACTAAAAAGCAATGACCTTTTATATTTATCGAAGACCCATATCTCTATATTCAATTTTGAAAGTGTTTGTTTGTACGTTATTCTTTCATGGCCGAACCGTAGCACCTAGAGGCCCAAATTTGTGGGTATAGATACTTCAGAATCTGGGAAGGTTTTAAGCTGCTATACGTGGCCTTAACGTCTGTTTGGAGGCCACCAAAGGCCGCTATAAATTGTATATTGGGATGTGGCTAGGCAGTGCTGCGCCGGCCCACAAGAAAAAGGTAATCCACCATGGAGGCCAACAATCCATCGGTTTAACACAATGTCCAACGCATCCTAAAACTACCGCCAGGAAAAGCCAGGCAGCACAGGGTAGTCCCTGCATATATATAGTATATATAGTAATATATAGTATAATATATATATATATATATATATATATATAATATATATATATATATAATTAAAGATGTGTTCATTACGTGGAGAACAAGGACATAACGGCGATTTTTTATTCTCTGGCATGTGGTGTGGGTGTCATATGGCAGCTTAGCTGCCAGGGTAGCTATCATTCTTGAAAGCACGACTGTATCGCTGATGCAGTGCCCCTCTACCAGTACACACACTGGAACTGGTACTCATTTCGCCGACCTCAGAAGGATGACAGGCTGAGTCAACCCCTGGTGTATTAATTCAGCGGCCGACGGGCTTGAACTCAGGACCCTAACCACTGAGCCAACACCAGGCTTCTCTGGCATGAATTAAAAGTACGACAGGAGACCAAATGGACAGAAGAACTATATATGGATTTGAACCTCGCATCACAGTATCATGAGATTAATTGTTCTGATGTCAATTGCAAGAGAAATTCATGAGAAATTGCAACCCAACAGACCAATGCAAGATTAGTGAAGGTTTTTGATAAGATTTTGTTGTTGAACTTTTGTGAAACTAGATGTTGTCGAATGGTCTACACCTGTTGGAATGTGTCAATGTTGAACTCGAATGAATTTATTTGTCCGAGCATGGACTTGTGCAGTCACAGATCAGTGATTGATGGAACTCCTGCCCGATGGACAGCAAGTTCATTCTGTTATGACCCTCCACCACTGAGCATGGCTCGGCAGATGTTTCCTGCAGTTAAATTGTGAGCATCATGTTTTTGTAAGTGCTGACACTTTTATGATCACGCAAACCTTCATGCCTTTTCTAATCTTGCACAACTTTGGTGGAGAGAATTAAATTACATGTGAAGGAATGAGCTGTGGCGTGCGCTGTTCGGGCTCTGACATGTGTCGTCCCTGATCTGACCTCAATTTAACACAACAGGACAGAAAACAAAAGACTGCCTGGCATTTTAAACACTACTTGATGCAGAATGAGTGTGAAGAGGCACACTCAGATCCACACCGACCTTCCCAGAAAGAACTGCGGTACAACAATTATTTGGTGAAAATTGACAATAAAATAAACCAATGTCACCCGTAGGGTGATCCCGTATCTTGCCAAAAGGTGACCACGTGTGACTTCTTTAAGGTCACACTGAGGTGAACAGAGCTGCTATCCACCAGGAGCGACTCCTTGAGGAATATCTGCCTACGAGAGATTCCGATGAGATCGTTCTACAGAGTAACCATGAAAAATATGCGTTTGCCTCATAACGTCACCAAATCACGTCATAATGTCTCAAGCTTGATATATCTAGAAAGCACTCATCGAGGTGTTCAATTTGAGGTACTACACGATATGGTTCCTAAAACTTGAAAATTTGACCTTTGGGTCAAATATGTTTGACCTTAGGCGCTAACCATGAAGGTCAAGGCCAATCGCCCAAAAACTAATCAGCTGAGGCGCCAGACGATATACTACATTCCCATAAAGTTTGAAGACGATCCGATCAAAATTACTCAAAAAATAAGGGTTTCGTCGACTCCCCTGATTTGCGCACAAGTGACCTTGACCTTTGACCTTGACCTTCAAAATTTTATGCGGCTGAAAGGGACCTCTATAGGCCTCTGATATGCGAAGTTACAAAAATTTCCAATGATAACTGTGCTCTGCAGAGTGATTTATACGTGATTACAGATAATTAAAAAAAAACAAACAACAACAAAAAAAACACATGAAGGTCAAGGCCAATCGCCACCAAAAATTAATCAGCTGAGGCGCCAGACATGAACTATATTCCCATGAAGTTGAAGACGATCCGATCAAAATTACTCAAAAAATAAGGGTTTTGTCGATTACCCTGATTTGCGACAAAGTGACCTTGACCTTGACCTTGACCTTCAAAATTTTATGCGCTGAAAGGGACCTCCATAGGCCTCTGATTGCGAAGTTTACAAAAATTTCCAATGAAAACTGTGGTCTGCAGAATTTTTTTTTCGTGATTACAGACAAACAAAAAAAATAAAAATAAAAATAAACCAATGTCACCCGTAGGGTGATCCGTATCTTGCCAAAAGGTGACCACGGTGACTTCTTTAAGGTCACACTGAGGTGAACAGAGCTGCTATCCACCAGGAGCGACTCCTTGAGGAATATCTGCCTACGAGAGATTCCGATGAGAATCGTTCTACAGAGTAACCATGAAAAAATATGCGTTTGCCTCATAACGTCACCAAATCACGTCATAATGTCTCAAGCTTGATATATCTAGAAAGCACTCATCGAGGTGTTCAATTTGAGGTACTACACGATATGGTTCCTAAAACTTGAAAATTTGACTTGGGGTCAAATGTTTGACCTTAGCGTTAACCATGAAGGTCAAGGCCAATCGCCACAAAAATTAATCAGCTGAGTGCCAGACCATTACCTATATTCCATGAAGTTTGAAGACGATCCGATCAAAATTACTCAAAAAATAAGGGTTTCGTCGACTCCCCTGATTTGCGACAAAGTGACCTTGACTTTGACCTTGACCTTCAAAATTTTATGCGCTGAAAGGGACCTCTATAGCCTCTGATATGCGAAGTTACAAAATTTCCAATGAAAACTGTGCTCTGCAGAGTGATTTATACGTGATTACAGATAAAAAAAAACACAAAAAAAAACACTGAAGGTCAAGGCCAATCGCCACCAAAAATTAATCAGCTGAGCGCCAGACATGAACTATATTCCCATGAGTTTGAAGACGATCCGATCAAATTACTCAAAAAAATAAGGGTTTGTCGATTACACTGATTTGCGAAAAAAGTGACCTTGACCTTTGACCTTGACCTTCAAAATTTTATGGCCTGAAAGGGACCTCCATAGGCCTCTCATATGCGAAGTTACAAAAATTTCCAATGAAAACTGTGTCTGCAGAATTTTTTTTTCGTGATTACAGACAAACAAACAAACAAACAAAAAAAAACATACAGACTGACTAACATATCTTGCAAAAACTTCGTTTTGGCAAGATAAAAAACATACAGACTGACTAACATATCTTGCAAAACTTCGTTTGGCAAGATAACAAGTTCTG
The DNA here is from genome assembly GCA_035128595.1 of Eptatretus atami. Taxonomy (NCBI): domain Eukaryota; kingdom Metazoa; phylum Chordata; class Myxini; order Myxiniformes; family Myxinidae; genus Eptatretus; species Eptatretus atami. The sequence continues at coordinate 54,003,105 of CM068955.1, forward strand.
AAATAGTTGAAGGCAAGCAACTTGCAATCAAGTCTTGGTGGTGTGATGGTTAGAGTGTCTGCTCTGAATCTAGAAGGTCGGTGGTTCGAATCCTGGCCAAAGCTGTGAGTATGTGCTGCTTCCTTGCTTGAGGCTCAGCATTTAAAAGGGTGGAGCACAGACAAACAACCATAGGTTGGTAATAGCAGTGCAGGCTTTTATGGTCCTCATGGCCTCCTGCATCGAAGTTCCCAGTAAGGGAGCTGAATGCAAGTCCAACGAACAGAGTGCTTGTCATAATGTGTCATTATCTTTGGTAGTATCAATGTGAGAGAGCCGAGTTGTGCTGCTGATGCAGTGCCCCTGTATGTGAGGGCAGGAATTGGTTCAAGGTGCCTATGATAACTCACACTTACTGGTCATTGAAAGACACCGTGGGATGTTCAATACCCACCAGCTAATGTTAGCAGACGGGACAGCCAGCTTAACGTCCCACTGAGGACGGTGAATTTTGTGATGCAACCACCCTGACTACGAATCGCCAATCTGACATCTTATAGTCAGGTAGGAGATCAATCCCAGACTAGACAGGTCAAAGGTTACCTCCGCACCATCCTGTTAAACCGCAACGTTAAAAATTCAAATTGAAGCAAAATTAAAACGGATTAAATTTTTTTTAATCATTATCAAAAAAAATACACTGGCAGTTGCCCAGGGGCCTCCGCAACCAGGGGGCCTCCACATAATATTTCATGAAAAAAAAAATTGTAAGGAAAAATGTGTTTTGTGAGTGCCTGAATGGTAGTTGGTAGTTAGTGGAACAGATATAACATATTCATCTTATCTCATTCTCTATTTTATATAGAAGTTCAGATTCTTTGTTCTTGAAAAATATACTTTATGGATGATGTAAATATGTCTTGTCACCTTTTTAGTATTGTATGGTAGGGTGGGGCCCTCACCACTGAAGGCTGCCCAGGGGCCACCACTACTGAAGGCTGCCAGGGCCACCACGTGTCTAAATCCGGCCCTGTTTACATCCTTCTATGAGAAATGGACGGCTGAGCGACAAATGCAACCTCGGTGAATTTTCCCATAACATCTGTGGACGCAGCTGTCCTTTCCACAAATAGCTGTGACGTCACACATGTTTGGTTTATAGCCAATTGTGAACTAATAAACGACAGTGATGTCATACGTGTTTCGCAGCCAATCATATGCAGGAAAGGGCTGCCTCATCTAAATTTTCCGTGAGATTAATTGAATTTGCATTTCACTGTAATGCAGCTTCACAGGTTTTCCCAGACAGTTACTTACCGATCACTCCGTCAGACCTTCACACGAAAGATGAAATCAATACAAGCTTATGAATCGTTTGGATGAATCTTCTACTGGTGTATTCTTAAAATATAGTGGGGAATATAATGTAACATAATATGGAATAGGCAAAGCCGAGAAGAGAACGTAGAATTCTTCTTACATTCGCTTCTTAAATATATCAAATTAAATAATTAATAATTTTTAAAAATATTTAAACAGTCTTTTGTTATGAAAAAAATAAATATTACCTCAGCATAACCTTCACACACAACACTACACCGCCTAGAACAGGATCTCATCTGCAAAAAAAAATATTACCTCAACATTACCTTCACAACAACAACTACACCGCCTAGAACAGGATCTCATCTGCAAAAATAAATATTACTCAGCATTACCTTCACAACAACAACTACACCGCCTAGAACAGGTCTCATCTGAAAAAAAAATATTACCTCAACATTACCTTCACACAACAACTACACCGCCTAGAACAGGATCTCATCTAAAAAAAAAAATTCCTCAACTTATACCTTAACATACCTCACAACGACAACTACACCGCCGAGAACGGATCTCATCTGAAAAAAAAATTTCCTCAACATTATACCTTAACATTACCTTCACAACGACAACTACACGCCTAGAACAGGATCTCATCTGAAAAATAAATATACCTCAACATTACCTTCACACAACAACTACACCGCCTAGAACAGGATCTCATCTGAAAAATAAAATTACTCAACATTACCTTCACAACAACAACTACACGCCTAGAACAGGATCTCATCTAAAAAAAAAAATTACTCAACATTACCTTCACAACAACAACTACACCGCCTAGAACAGGATTCATCTAAAAAAAATAATTCCTCAACATTATACCTTAACATTACCTTCACAACGACAACTACACCGCCGAGAACAGGATCTCATCTGAAAAAAAAAATTTCCTCAAATTATACTTAACATTACCTTCACAACGACAACTACACGCCTAGAACAGGATCTCATCTAAAATATATATATTACCTCAACATTATACCTCAACATTACCTTCACAACAACTACACCGCCAGAGAACAGGATCTCATCTAAAAAAAAAATTCCTCAACATTACCTTCACAACGACAACTACACCGCCTAGAACAGGATCTCATCTAAAAAAAAAAAATATTACTCAACATTACCTTCACAACAACTACACCGCCTAGAACAGGATCTCATCTAAAAAAAAAAAATTCCTCAACATTACCTTCACAACGACAACTACACCGCCTAGAACAGGATCTCATCTGAAAAAAAAAAAATTTCCTCCACATTACCTTCACAACGACAACTACACCGCCTAGAACAGGATCTCATCTGCAAAAATAAATATTACCTCAACATTACCTTCACAACAACAACTACACCGCCTAGAACAGGATCTCATCCAAAAAATATATATTACCTCAACATTACCTTCACAACAACAACTACACCACCGAGAACAGGATCTCATCTGAAAAAAAAAAAAAATCCTCAACATTACCTTCACAACGACAACTACACCGCCTAGAACAGGATCTCATCTAAAAAAATAAATATTACCTCAACATTATACCTCAACATTACCTTCACAACAACAACTATACCGCCTAGAACAGGATCTCATCTGAAAAAAAAAATCCTCAACATTACCTTCACAACGACAACTACACCGCCTAGAACAGGATCTCATCTAAAAAAATAAATTCCTCAACATTATACCTCAACATTACCTTCACAACGACAACTACCGCCTAGAACAGGATCTCATCTAAAAAAATATATTACTTCAACATTACCTTCACAACAACTACACCGCCTAGAACAGGATCATCTAAAAAAAAAAATTCCTCAACATTACCTTCACAACGACAACTACACCGCCTAGAACAGGATCTCCTCTAAAAAAAAATAAATTCCTCAACATTACCTTCACAACGACAACTACACCGCCTAGAACAAGGATCTCATCTGAAAAAAAAAATTTTTCCTCAACATTATACCTCAACATTACCTTCACAACGACAACTACACCGCTAGAACAGGATCTCATCTGAAAAAAAAAAATATTACCTCAACATTACCTTCACAAAACAACTACACCGCCTAGAACAGGATCTCATCTAAAAATATATATATTACCTCAACATTATACCTCAACATTACCTTCACAACAACAACTACACCGCCTAGAACAGGATCTCATCTAAAAAAAAAAAATTCCTCTACATTACCTTCACAACAACTACACCGCCTAGAACAGGATCTCATCTAAAAAAAAATATTACTTCAACATTACCTTCACAACAACTACACCGCCTAGAACAGGATCTCATCTAAAAAAAAAAAATTCCTCAACATTACCTTCACAACGACAACTACACCGCCTAGAACAGGATCTCATCTGAAAAAAAAAAAATTTCCTCAACATTACTTCACAACGACAACTACACCGCCTAGAACAGGATCTCATCTGCAAAAATAAATACCTCAACATTACCTTCACAACAACAACTACACCGCCTAGAACAGGATCTCATCTAAAAAATATATATATTACCTCAACATTACCTTCACAACAACAACTACACCACCGAGAACAGGATCTCATCTGAAAAAAAAAAAAAATCCTCAACATTACCTTCACAACGACAACTACACCGCCTAGAACAGGATCTCATCTAAAAAATAAATATTACCTCAACATTATACCTCAACATTACCTTCACAACAACAACTATACCCTTAGAACAGGATCTCATCTGAAAAAAAATATACCTCAACATTACCTTCACAACGACAACTAACACGCCTAGAACAGGATCTCATCTAAAAAAATTAATATTACCTCAACATTATACCTCAACATTACCTCACAACAACAACTACACCACTTAGAACAGGATCTCATCTAAAAAAATTAATATTACCTCAACATTATACCTCAACATTACCTTCACAACAACAACTACACCGCCTAGAACAGGATCTCATCTGAAAAAAAAAAAAAAATCCTCAACATTACCTTCACAACGACAACTACACCACTTAGAACAGGATCTCATCTAAAAAATTAATATTACCTCAACATTATACCTCAACATTACCTTCACAACAACAACTACACCGCCTAGAACAGGATCTCATCTGAAAAAAAAAAAATCCTCAACATTACCTTCACAACGACAACTACGCTAGAACAGGATCTCATCTAAAAATAAATACTAGAGCAAACGTAGAATTCTTCTTACATTCGCTTCTGACTTTACCTATAATTTGTTCACAACTGTAAACGCAATTTCCGGTTACTTCGGCCTGGATTCGGGATCAGCGATCAAATAACGTAAATCACGATTAAAATTATTTTTGATGATGCGGGAGATATCTTTATTAAAATCAGTGGAGGAAATATACACCATGTCTGATATTTGGGTCTTTCATGTCTCCAACGATGCCTTTATCTCCCGGCATGCATCATTCCCCTGACAAAAACCGGAAGCAAAAAAAAAACGGAAGCAAAAAAAAACGGAAGCAAAAAAAAACCGGAAGCAAAAGGGTCATAGCCAACGACACGGATTCCAAATTGCCAGGGTATTTGGTGTTGGTTGT
>CM068955.1:54008070-54027092 GCA_035128595.1 Eptatretus atami
CAAAAAAAATATTACCTCAACATTACCTTCACAACAACAACTACACCGCCTAGAACAGGATCTCATCTGCAAAATAAATATTACCTCAGCATTACCTTCACAACAACAACTACACGCCCTAGAACAGGATCTCATCTGCAAAAATAAATATTACCTCAACATTACCTTCACAACAACAACTACACCGCCTAGAACAGGATCTCATCTAAAAAAAAAAAATTCTCTAACATTATACCTTAACATTACCTTCACAACGACAACTACACCGCCGAGACAGGATCTCATCTGAAAAAAAAATTCCTCAACATTATACCTTAACATTACCTTCACAACGACAACTACACCGCCTAGAACAGGATCTCATCTGAAAAATAAATATACCTCAACATTACCTTCACAACAACAACTACACCGCCTGAAACAGGATCTCATCTGAAAAAATAAAATTACCTCAACATTACCTTCACAACAACAACTACACCGCCTAGAACAGGATCTCATCTGAAAAAAAAAAAATTACCTCAACATTACCTTCACAACAACAACTAACCGCCTAGAACAGGATTCATCTCTTCCCCAGATGAGATCCTGTTCTAGGCGGTGTAGTTGTTGTTGTGAAGGTAATGCTGAGGTAATATTTATTTTTTTCATAACAAAAAGACTGTTTAATTTGATATATTTAAGAAGCGAATGTAAGAAGAATTCTACGTTCTCTTCTCGGCTTTGCCTATTCCATATTATGTTTACATTATATTCCCCACTATATTTTAAGAATACACCAGTAGAAGATTCATCCAAACGATTCATAAGCTTGTATTGATTTACATCTTCGTGTGAAGGTCTGACGGAGTGATCGGTAAGTAACTGTCTGGGAAAACCTGTGAAGCTGTTATACAGTGAAATGCAAATTCAATTAATCTCACGGAAAATTTAGATGAAGGCAGCCCTTTCCTGCATATGATTGGCTGCGAAACACGTTTGACATCACTGTCGTTTATTAGTTCACAATTGGCTATAAACCAGAACATGTGTGACGTCACAGCTATTTGTGGAAAGGACAGCTGCGACCACAGATGTTATGGGAAAATTCACCGAGGTTGCATTTGTCGCTCAGCCGTCCATTTCTCATAGAAGGATGTAAACAGGGCCGGATTTAGACACGTGGTGGCCCCTGGGCAGCCTTCAGTAGTGGTGGCCCCTGGGCAGCCTTCAGTGGTGGAGGCCCCCACCCTACCATAGAATACTAAAAAGGTGACAAGACATATTTACAGTCATCCATAAAGTATATTTTTCAAGAACAAAGAATCTGAACTTCTATATAAAATAGAGAATGAGATAAGATGAATATGTTATATCTGTTCCACTAACTACCAACTACCATTCAGGCACTCACAAACACATTTTTCCTTACAATTTTTTTTTTCATGAAATATTATGTGGAGGCCCCCTGGTTGTGGAGGCCCCTGGGAAACTGCCAGTGGATTTTTTTTGATAATGATTAAAAAAAATTTAATCCGTTTTAACTTTGCTTCAATTTGAATTTTTAACGTTGCGGTTTAACAGGATGGTGCGGAGGTAACCTTTGACCTGTCTAGTCTGGGATTGATCTCCTACCTGACTATAAGATGTCAGATTGGCGATTCGTAGTCAGGGTGGTTGCATCACAAAATTCACCGTCCCTCAGTGGGACGTTAAGCTGGCTGTCCCGTCTGCTAACATTAGCTGGTGGGTATTGAACATCCCACGGTGTCTTTCAATGACCAGTAAGTGTGAGTTATCATAGGCACCTTGAACCAATTCCTGCCCTCACATACAGGGGGCACTGCATCAGCAGCACAACTCGGCTCTCTCACATTGATACTACCAGAGATAATGACACATTATGACAAGCACTCTGTTCGTTGGACTTGCATTCAGCTCCCTTACTGGGAACTTCGATGCAGGAGGCCATGAGGACCATAAAAGCCTGCACTGCTATTACCAACCTATGGTTGTTTGTCTGTGCTCCACCCTTTTAAATGCTGAGCCTCAAGCAAGGAAGCAGCACATACTCACAGCTTTGGCCAGGATTCGAACCACCGACCTTCTAGATTCAGAGCAGACACTCTAACCATCACACCACCAAGACTTGATTGTAAGTTGCTTGCCTTCAACTATTTCAGAACTTGTTTTATTGTCAATTTTCACCAAAATAATTGTTGTACCGCTGTTCTTTTCTCGGGAAGGTCGGTGTGGATCTGGAGTGTGCCTCTTCACACTCATTCTGCATCAAGTAGTGTTTAAAATGCCAGGCAGTCTTTTGTTTTCTGTCCTGTTGTGTAAATTGAGGTCAGATCAGGGGACGACACATGTCAGAGCCCGAACAGCGCACGCACAGCTCATTCCTTCACATGTAATTTAATTCTCTTCCACCAAAGTTGTGCAAGATTAGAAAAGGCATGAAGGTTTGCGTGATCATAAAAGTGTCAGCACTTACAAAAACATGATGCTCACAATTTAACTGCAGGAAACATCTGCCGAGCCATGCTCAGTGGTGGAGGGTCATAACAGAATGAACTTTGCTCCATCGGGGCAGGAGTTCCATCAATCACTGATCTGTGACTGCACAAGTCCATGCTCGGGACAAATAAATTCATTCGAGTTCAACATTGACACATTCCAACAGGTGTAGACCATTCGACAACATCTAGTTTCACAAAAGTTCAACAACAAAAATCTTATCAAAAACCTTCACTAATCTTGCATTGGTCTGTTGGGTTGCAATTTCTCATGAATTTCTCTTGCAATTGACATCAGAACAATTAATCTCATGATACTGTGATGCGAGGTTCAAATCCCATATATAGTTCTTCTGTCCATTTGTCTCCTGTCGTACTTTTAATTCATGCCAGAGAAGCCTGGTGTTGGCTCAGTGGTTAGGGTCCTGAGTTCAAGCCCCGTCGGCCGCTGAATTAATACAGGGTTGACTCAGCCTGTCATCCTTCTGAGGTCGGCGAAATGAGTACCAGTTCCAGTGTGTGTACTGGTAGAGGGGCACTGCATCAGCGATACAGTCGTGCTTCAAGAAATGTAGCTACCCTGGCAGCTAAGCTGCCATATGACCACCCACACCACATGCCAGAGAATAAAAAATGCCCCGTTATGTCCTTGTTCTCCACGTAATGAACACATCTTTATATATATATATATATATATATATATAATATATATATAATATATATATATATATATATGGCAGGACTTACCCTGTGCTGCCTGGCTTTTCCTGGCGGTAGTTTAGGGATGCGTTGGACATTGTGTAAACCGATGGATTGTTGGCCTCATGGTGGTTACCTTTTTCTTGTGGGCCGGCGGCAGCACTGCCTGACCCCACATCCCAATATACAATTTATAGCGGCCTTTGGTGGCCTCCAAACAGACGTTAAGGCCACCGTATAGCAGCTTAAAACCTTCCCCAGATTCTGAAGTATCTATACCCAAAATTTGGGGCCTCTAGGTGCTACGGTTCGGCCATGAAAGAATAACGTACAAACAAACACTTTCAAAATATGAATATAGAGATATGGGTCTTCGATAAATATAAAAGGTCATTGCTTTTAGTCTCTTTAGTTCCTAATTCCAGTGTGCAGATCACCCTAAATCCTCACATCTGTAAAACCCATGAAGCAGGAGCAATGGTCTCCAAAAGCTCAACATTTCAGGATTATGTGCAACCATCACTTGGGTCATCAATATGCCTGAGTGTCGAGGCAACGGCCAGGCTAAAGTGGATTAACAACCAGGTAACACACGTTTTAGTGTCTATGCAAGCTTTGGGATTTCTACACTAGGTTTTTGTTTCATGGGAATTTCCTCAGTTGTGGAAACTGTTTCAGGAGTAATGATACCTGCTAACCTAACTGTAGGTTATCTTCAGCTCAGCACTTGAACTTTGGTATCCATTGCCAGTGTGATGTAAACCAGAACACTTTCTTCAAGAATTATGTCCATGGATCATTCTAACCTTTGATTCCCTTTTTGACCTAGAATTGGATGTGACGACCAACCTAACTCAGTTCATCGGACCTTTATATTATATCAATTGGAAAATGATAGTTCAATGGACCTCCAGGGGACAACTCAGTTCATTGTGTTCAACAACTGAGTTATTGTGCAGGTCCAGTGAACTACTGGATAATAATGTCGGGTTCTGCATTCCATTTTCTAAAATCCAGTTAACATTGCCATACTGGAGCAGTGCCAGCAGGGGGCACTGCATTATGAAGGAAACCATACTTTCAATTGGGGACAAAGTCGGCGGTCCCAGCTGCAATAATCTGATTGCAAAATTAATTGACATTTTATTCCGATCCGCATTCTCATGTTCTTTCTTTGTCGCATTGTTTACCATGTTCAGTTTTCATTGGTTGTATTTCTCTGGTTTGGTTTTTTTCGTTCATGACTTGCACCATGCAGGGTGAGAAGGATGGAGGAAAATGATGGGGAGCAGGTTGAGTGGGGGAGGGGGGAAGGAGGAAAATATGGAGGATGGGGGAGAAGGAGGGGGAGAATGTGATATGAGCTTGGTGGCTCGACGGGTCTTTTCTTCTGTACCGCTGTTTCATTCCACTTACAAAGAAAAGCACAAGAACATCAGGAGGGAAGATGCGCAGGAAAGATTCAGCAGAATGGTAGGTCAGACAAAATGTCAATCAAGAGATAAACCAAGGCCAATCCACAATTAAAGAGAAAGAGGGCAGAGAGCGATGGATCAACGATATGCATAAAAGCATCACAATTGGAAGGGAGAGAGGCTGCTGCAAAAGAGTGCATTTTAATTACCTCATTTGAATTGATTAATGCTGTTTGCTGCATCCGCGGATAAAACGGATCAGTATGATAGAAAAAAAAAACAACAACTTCAATTCCCTCGACCCTCGCATTTCTTTCTGAAATTCTCGCCGAGTGTTTCGCAGGCCTACAGCCGCTTCGCCACTTCTCTTTGATAGGTGGCACAAAAACCCCTCTATCTTTATTCTTGCTCACCTCAACATCATCAACAAATTCACAACCGAAGCGGTTATTTTGACACCAAACTCCTCAGGGTCTAAAGGGCCATGCTTGGAAAAAGGTTGTCATGCACAACGACCGTCTCGGGAGAGGGGGAATCCATAAGAGGTACCTGGTAGTAATCCGCATCGTCCTGCAGCTAATCATACGAGTCACTACATCGCTTTGTGCCCCACAACACATCTGCTTCCACTCAACATTGTTTGAAAGAAGAAAAATAAAAAGGAAGAAAAACAGGCTGAGAATCCAAGTCAGATGGAAATATTTAAATATTTTTATACAAAACAAAGCGAGTTAAAGTAGCAAGGAATTAGTAACATTAGACTGATTGAGGAAAACACAGCCGCAATCAGTCCGGAATTCATCCCAACATCCAGCTAGCTCCATCGTGACTCTCGCCAACACAGGAGTGAGTATTTACAGCATTTGTCTCAGCGAAGGCTTATCCAGGTATCACATCCGGAGAGAGAGAAAGTTTCACTCCAGATAACCAACAGGTGACTGAATTGGAGTGGTGTGTGCTGAAACACTCCAAACATATTCCCCAACATTAATGTAAGACGATCTGATCCTCACAGAATAACAACAATGCAGGGAATCAAAATGAGATTGCTTTACAGGGATCATTGTGGAGTTCCGCGGTGATGGTGTCTCCTACACACCCTAGAACTGTCGCTCAGGATACATGGTATCCATGGAGTCGAGCTTGGGTGTCCCGATCCCCCTGTTGAGCACATGACTCACCCATTCATGTGCACATACCCACAGGACCGTATAGGTCAGAGGGATTAAAGGATTGTAGATTGTGGGAAATTGTTTTGGTGACTTTTTCAAAAAGGGGATTGTGAAAGAGCTGCTCAGTGTCATTCTCAGCACCATTCTGCAATTATTGATAAGCCATTGCTTTTTCTAAAGCCAAGACTTAAAGCATTTCAAATACAGTTCTGTTCGAAAGATTGTGGTTTTGTTGAACATTATATTATCTGGACTAATTTTAATTATGATGAACTGACCACAAAGCCACCCCAAAGGAACAGAATGCTTGTAACTTAGGTTTCCAATGAGCAATGCACAGATTCAGAGAGAAAAAAGGAAAACTGTCTCAACATTTTCAGCAAACCCTTGTTCATACAGATGCTATGACTGCCAGGCCAGCTTGTAAGTGTCACAATGACGAAAAGAAAACATGCGAATCACAAATGTAGGGGCGATGTATCATCACAAATGGGTGTGTGACCCAAAAGCTTATCAACAGCTTACATCGAGACACACACACACACACACACACACACACACACACACACACACACACACACAAACCAAACATCATCAGAAAATGGCAAATAATGAAGCAAAATTAAGAAACAAATCAGACAAGAAAGTGCATTATTCCTGCCATTTTGTACGGTTATGCATGGTGGGAAAGCGCGTTGGGGAATGCCCCAAGTGCAATGCCCCGTTCAAAACTCCTTCCAATCCAATAGCACAACATGGCGTTACAGCATGGCCTGCAGGATGGGCATCCAGTTAAAGAAAATATGTAAAGGTGAAGAATAAAGGCCCTTTGTATGGAGATTGAGATTAGAAGTGGCTGCATGATTTCCTGCTACTATGGTGTCGCTTTACCTTCAGCCTGATGGCAAGTCTTCACACCAGCCTTTGGAGAATACATGATTGAAGAGAAAAAAAAATGGGGATTTATGGTTGAGCATTATCTCACTTAGTAACCAAAGCAGCGTGTACAGTGTCATGGCAAGAATGGCGAAAAAAGAAATGGAGAGGAGAGAGACAGAGAGACAGAGAGAGACAGAGAGAGACAGAGAGAGACAGAGAGAGACAGAGAGAGACAGAGAGAGAGACAGAGAGAGACAGAGAGAGACAGAGAGATTTTCACCACATTGAAGCTGTTGGATCTGTGCTTATGCTCACACTGAGACTTCTCTCTTAATTCATTATATGAAATAACTTTTTCCACTCCTTGTTTTTTTGAATTTTTACATCAATATTCTTTCAGTGCTATTTGTAAGATATGTTATATTTACCTCCACCACTGAAGGAGAAGGAGGTTATTCTTTCACCACTTTCTGTGTGTTTGTTTGTTTGTCTGTGTACAGGCTATCTCAAAAATTCTAGTAGTCGGATCCAGATGAAATTTTGTGGACAGGTTTGGTGTGTGACAAGGATGAACTGATTAGATTTTGGTGAAGATCCGGATCCAGATCCGACTACAGGAATTTTTAAAAGTGATTCATCAGCATTGATAGATAGGGCAAAAAAACGATACATAGTAAAATATCTCAAAAAGTTGTGTACGGATTCGGACAAAACTTTGTGGACAGTTTGTGTGTGTGACAAAGAATTGATTCAATTTTGGTGAAGATCCAAATCTGGATCTGGATACGAGATTTATTTAATTTTAAAAATGATTCTTCACCATTGAGAGATGGGGCCAAAAAACGATGTATAGTATGATATTTTAAAAATGTATTGGGCCCGATGTGTTCTCGTGGATCAGGCATTACATGGTGGAGGTAGGTGTTCTACCGAATGCCCTTCTAATTCCAAATGTTTCAATGATCGGCTATGGCAATTATACGAATATTAAGCAAAGGTCAAAGTTCATGCATGTATGACATTCCCAGTATACTTGAAGGACATTGCTAAAACATGAATGAAACAGGAATAGCATTGAATGTAGTGAAGTCGTGGCAATATCAGGTTGTAACAAATGATGATGTAAGGAAACGAATGCAGGAGAGAGAGAGAGAGAGAGAGAGAGAGAGAGAGAGAGAGAGAGAGAGAGAGAGAGAGAAACCCTGTTTATATCAAAGACGGTGCTAGCTTGTGCCAACTCGTTTCCACGTTGCATGCACGTTGAACCTGGCTGGTCCTGAACCAGGCCGTGGAAATGTATAATGTTGGTGGGAATAGCAGATGATTTGAGTGCTGTGTGTCTCGGTGCCACAAAAAAGATGCTGCCCTCGGCTTCAGATGAGCCACAAAGCCCTAAATTCACTCCAAAGTAATACGGCGACTGACACTTTCAGGAAGAAAGCTATAAGGTTGTTAATAATGAAAATAAGTTATTGAGATCGACTGATTTTGCTATTTAAACCTAAACAATAAACTCTAATTTTAAGGAAAAAATAATTAATGGCTGAACATTGTCATTTGCATTTGTTTCACAAAACCCTGAGAGGTTACAAGTCAAATCCTCGAAGAAATATTCAAAAATATCCATGTGTACCTGACTGTACCTTAGCTCCTTCACTTCACTCCCATAGTTCATACCTCTTGCTTTCTTCCTGCTGTCATTTTTCATCCACATCTAAATCTGCTAACAACTTGCAATGGCCACAAAGCAACAGGAATCACTGGCTAGTGTTTGGCAGACAGACACGTGCACACGGAGCACTTTCTTATCAGACAAACCTTGTGAATTGTCCACGGAATCCACAATGAACTCAGATATTGCAAATGTTTTTTGAGATACATAAACTATGGCAGAAGCCGTATCAAAAAGGGTTGTGGTCGAATGTCACCGCGAAAGCCTTTACACTAAAAGTGTAATGACTGCTGCTTGCTTGTTCATTGTTGAGATCATATAAAGTTCACAAATGGGAAAGCATACACAAAGGCAAAGCTCGTTCTCCATCAGACAATGATGCACTCAAACAACACGTACACTTGGAACAATTGTCGTTCACAACAGGACAAATAATAAAAGTTGATTTGTATCACCGGTGATGTAGCATGAACTTCCTCAACTAAAATCTGGCATCTTGAGCATGAGATATGTGACACAAGTTGTGGCAAAGTCATCATGTCAATGAAGAAAAAGTAAACATGTCACCGATGCCAAAGTTGCGTTTTTCCCTCAAACACGTGATGAATCTCAAAATGATGTGACGATTCTGGAGTAAGGTTCTTCATTGTGAGAGATCATATTCCTCTTACTTTCTCTCTGCGACCCTGGGTTAAAATTAAATTAAAAAATCTACTCTTCTCCAGAAGCCATTTTCCATTCACCAATGTACCTGGCAAACAAAGTTTCTTGACAACTCTGGTGACGAGCGCATTGCTACACATCTCATCGACAAGAGGTCCTTTCGGAAATGATCTTGCTGTGGATACTTACAGCATGGCTCTTTCCAGAGGTGCCAAACAGGGAGCATCAGTTACTTTAGCCTTTGTCAATCAGTGGCCTTTCTTTTTTACATGCTTATTCCTTTGCATTGTCTGCTTCAGGCCACTACCTAGCAGTGAGTGCTAGGCGCTTAGTGGTTGTCATCATCATTACGCCGTAAACATGGCGATCAGCACCATTGTGAGGCCCAGAGGGAATGCCACTGTCGGTCGGCTTGGTGGGGCAGCTGGCGAGCGATGTGCTGCTTTTGAGGCTTCTGTTCTAGAGTCGTCTGTGTGGAAGGTAAGAAAAAAAGGAGAGGCAGTAATGGTTAGAGAGAACAGTGAGCATGGTAAATTACAAGTCAAAAACATCCATTCGGAATCAGAGTTAATGGTGGTTGGCACTAAAGTATGAAAGATCGGGTGGCATAATGGTCAGCTCATCTGCTCTGTATATGGGACGTCGGTAGTTTGATATTTACCTTTGTCGAATCATTCATGAGACTCACAAATGGTACAATCTGCTTCCTTCCTTGATGTTCAACATTTAGAGGATAGAACATCAACAAACCCCATGGGTTGGCATCCCAAGAGGGAGGAGGAAATCTGTCCTTAATTTCTCCATTGAGTGCAAAGAGAAAAGCAACATCATGAAGATGGTGCCACTTGTACCCAGAGTGTCCAAGGATGTTACACTAGTTTGCCCAAACTCACTGGCTGTTTGTCTGAAGTCATAAGCAGTGTTGTCTTGTGGAATTGTCTGCATGTGTGTGATTTGTGTTGTTGCTCCTCCATGAGCGTTCGACATTGTGAAAAAAGCACATGTATAACTTTAACAGGGTGTAAGGCTCATGAAACATCTAGAACACAAATTGCACACACACATAGGTGAAAACAAATACATTAGCCAACACCAGACTTGACATTAGACAAACACAGCTACTGAGCTTGGGGAAAGTGAATCATTTCCATGTGCATTCTGGGTACCAGCGACACCATCTTTTAATGATGTTGCTTTTCTCTCCACAATCAGTGGGATAGATAACAAAGGAGGAATTCCTTCCTCCCCGTGGATGCTAACTACTCAGATTTGTCCATGCTCTGTCCTTATAAATACTGAGCATCAAGCAAGAAAGCAGCATATGCAATGTTTAAAGTCTTTGCTATGACTGGCCTGGAGTCGTAGTTGAACCGACGACTTCCCAGACTGAGAGTGGTGTCTCTTACCATTATGCCACCAAGTCTTGTATCAGCGGAATTGTTTACAATCATATTTAGTGAAAACGAACTAGTAAGGAGCTATATGAATCTGTAATTAGACAAACACAATATAATACTACACTACCTGTCACAAAGTTGATATGTACAATAGTATCATCAAGCTGGGATAAACTACAAGTGATACTTGTAATGCTTCCTCAAAAGTCATCCATTTTAGGAAAGCAAAGGGGGGTGTTAGGTCAAGTTCAGTGCGACATGTAGGAAGTGAATAATTTATGCTGTTCCGAATGAGACAGATAAAAAGCAGAAATAGTGGGTAAAGTCCAAATACCTTCTTACCACAATAAATGCACATTTTAAAATATAATACATCCCAGTTCAAAATCCCATATATTGTGGCGATTCGTTTATTGTATACTAATGTCTTTGTAACTAACCCCTAATTTCATTGTGCAGATCTCTCCATGAGCCTTGAGGATTTTATTTTTTTATGTACAAGCACTTGGTGTTTTTATTTGTTTAAAACAGATTACAAATCATTTGAAGACGTTACAGCAATTGTGTTTTCACAATCCTCTTCTAAACAGCAATGTGGAAATATTTTTTTGTGAAAATAATCCTCCGTAGAGATACGCTGCCCATCTGAATAATGCCAAAAGAAAGTTTGCTCAACTCTATGAACACATAATGGACATATCGCTTGAAATGATATACAGAGATCCCAATATGTGCACCATGTGGTCTGTGCTGTATTTCTAATCTTGTTTTGCTACACAAAAGCTGCTTACTTCCTCAGATTACAGATGTGCATTTTGCCGTCAGCACACGGTCAGGTGAATAACATAATCATTATTATGTGCAAGTAATACATTAACCTGGTGATTGTACTTTATTGGTTCTTAGAAAGCAGAGATGTTTTATTCAGTGGAGTCGAATGCACACGTTCTACATTAAATAGTCGGGTAGGAAGCAGTTTTCTGCATAGTGCATCTTCAGCTTGCATTGTCATGGGAAACAATCTAAAGACCGTTAGCATTACTGCACTAGTTTGCACCTATGAGTTGGACTATTGGTTGGAATAAAACGTGATGATATTGCTACATTGTAATGAAACAAGTATTTAACCCTGTATATCTCCAAGTGTGTATGATAGGTTGCAGAGATGTGTTAATGTCACTTTCACATCATCTTCTCCCCATGTATATATTTAAATATATATATATATATATATATATATATATAAAGAGAGGAGATTTACTTCCTCCCCTCGTTCCTGGAGGCAGCCATCCCTGCTCACACCGGGTCTCTACCCAGTCCGCGAGCTCACCCCCATTATCCTCCACTACCTCTGTGTGTGTGTTTCTGTTCCTTAACCCCGTCTTTATCGTGCAGTCTCTCCTCTACTTTTCAACCTCCCGCGTCTCTGTACATTTATTAGTCTCTGCTTCTTCTGCGTCTTTCCCTTATCTTTACGTAGGTCACCTTGCTTTCTCCTTAAGTCCGCTCCCGTCCTTCCCTCTGTTTCACTCCTTGCTTCTTTCAGGATCTCCGCGTACCTCATCCTTGCTTTCCGTCTTAATTGTTCTTTTCTCTCCCTCCCAATCCTTTCACCTCGTGTCTTATACATTTATTAGTTTCTGTTGTCTCCTCGTGTCTATTAGACTCTGCTTCTTTCTGGCGTCTTTCCCTTATCTTTACATAGGTCAACCTTGCTTTCTCCTTAAGTCGCTCCCGTCCTTCCCTCTGTTCCACTCCTTGCTCTTCAGGATCTCCGCTACCTCATCCTTGCTTTCCGTCTTAATTGTTCTTTTCTCTCCCTCCCAATTCTTCACTCGTGTCTATCTCCTGTGTCTCTGGCAATACTTCTACCTCCTTCAGTTCATTAATTTCAAACTCGTTTTGTTTTTGTTTTCTCTCCCAGTTTCTCCTGCTCTTCATTTTCCAATCTCATCGTTTCTCTCATTGGCTCATTTCCTTCCTGTGTTTCATTCGCTGCTCTCTCATTACCCTTCCTTGCTTCCTCTCCTGTCCTTCCTTCTCCAGTTTCATGGTTTGCTTCATTTGGTTAATCTCCTTTTTGTGTTTCAGTTGCTGCTGTCTCATTACTCTTCTTGTTCTTCTCCTGTCTTCTCTTCTGCAGTTCATGTTTTCTTCATGTGGTTAATTCCCTTTTGTGTGTTTCATTCGCTGTTCTTTGTCTACCTCTTCGCACTCCAGCCTTGCCTTTTCTTTCAATTGTCAACCTCGGCTTCATGTTCTTTTTGTTTTCTATCCCATTGTTCCTCTGTTCTTCCCTCTCCAATCTCGTTGTGTCCTTCAATCTTCTGATTTCTCCTTCCTGCTTCATTCGTTGCTCTTCAACTTCTCCTCGTATCAACTTATTTTTTCCTTTTGTCGTTCAGTTTCAAATTCATACTCTTTCAGTTTTCTATTCCACTGTCTTCTTGTTCCTCGTTCTGCAATCTCATTATTTCTTTCAACTGACAGATTTCTTTCTCCTGTCTCATTCCTTGTTCTTTTATTATTCCTTTCCACTGTCTTTCTTGTTCCTCATTCTGTAATCCGTTATTTCTTTCAACTGACAGATTTCTTTCTCCTGTCTCATTCCTTGTTCTTTGTATTTCCTATTCCACTGTCTTCTTGTTCCTCATTCTGTAATCTCTTATTTCTTTCAACTGACTGACTTCGTTCTCCTGTCGTAATCCTTGTTCTTTCAGGACTCTTTCTTGTTCCTCATTCTGCAATCTCGTGGTTTCCTTCCATTGATCGATTTCCTTCTTCTGTCTCATTCGTTCTCCCATCATTACTCTTTCTTGCATCTCATTCTTTAATCTGGCCTTCGCTTCCAGCTGTTCGATCTGTACAGTGTGTTCCTTAACGTTTCATTTTCCGTTCTCGTTCTTTCCTCTCTCAACATCCTCAGCTCGTTTTGTAACTCAGAAACTTTCTTTTCCAATTCCTTTCTCATCTCCGCACACTCCAACTTTGCTTTGGCTTCTAATTGTTCAATCTGCTCAGTGTGGCTCCTTAACGTTTCATTCTCTGTTCTCTTCCTTTCCTCTTTTAGCTCTCTCCAGTTTCGTTTTTGTAACTCCGTTTCTTTGGCTTCGTGCTCCAGTATCTCATCAACTTTTTCCATTTTCCTCACTCTGTTCATTCCTTTTCTTGCACATCTCATCCCTTTCCTGCTCATCTCATCCCTTTTCTTGCACATCTCGTCCCTTTCCTTGCACATCTCATCCCTTTCCTGCTCATCTCATCCTTTCCTTGCTCACTCCTCATATGCCAACCATGCTCTTCTCCCCAATTGTTCCTGATATTCCTTTTCTCTTGTGCCTCCTCCTGCAGTTGCTTTAGCCCCAAATCGTTTTCCGTTTTTGCTCTTCGAACTTTTCCTCAGCTCATTCTCCGCTTGTTTCCACTCATGGGTCTTGAGGTCTATTTCTCTATTTTTCCCTTTAATTCTCGAACCGTGTTGACTTCCACAATAGTTCCTTCTCTAATTGTTTACTTCCAGCTCGTGTTTCTGCTTTTCTTTTTTGGCTCGGTCCTCCATTCTTCTTTAATCTTTCCCAAAGCTCGCCAATGTCCGCCTGCCTCACCTGCCATGACCACGTGGCTTGAAGCGATGGCTGCTGGGAGCGCTCGCTTCGTGTTGCGCCATTCGCAGAGCCATAATTAGCCGCTCGCTTCCATGCTGCGCTGAGGGGCGATCGCGCGCCATTATGCGACCCAGTTTGCCGGCAAAGTTCGTGCTCAGAGTATGAGGGTGAGCTCCCTCGTGATTCAACATTACAACAAGTAGTACCATCCCGGGCCATGGATCCTACATTACTACACATATACATTCTACCCCCGGCACCCGCTCGCCTTTGAGACGCCATCTTATTCCACGTAAGGGTTAATTTAATCGCTCGTAATTTAGAGGGAATCGTGGTCGCTCCTCTCACCCCTGGACCGATTCCCTGTGAATTTAGCTTGGAGACGGAGGGATTAGAATCACACTCCTGTACACCAGTGTTGCGAATTCGCGCCCGTCGGCGTGCATCGGCCACGCGACTCGAACCGCGACCGCCTCGCCCACCGGACGGACAATTCAGTCGTGACCCTCCCGGCTAACGCCGGGATCCAGTCACGGGTGGGCCTTTCGACCATCACCACAATCGTGCCAATCGGCCACCCGCGTAGGATAGGGTTGTTCGCCAAATTCGACCTACCTAAGTACCCACGCGGATGGTAAAACCGGGCGATCGTACCTCGCCGCAGGTCGACTCCGGACACGAGCCGCTTGGGCGGGCCGTTCCGTACTATCGGATAACGACGGTGTTATCGTCGACCTCGACGGTTCAGATTATTTACCGGGCGTTTTGCACCCACTACGAACCCTTTACGTGAAGCAGGATGGAGGTTCAATTAAAGAAAAGACGAAGCGAAACGGGAAAACAGTTCACACAATGCACATTTATTCCGCGGCACGTGGAGCACACATATAGTCAAAACGTATTTACAGTCACAATTAACGATTGCACATATATCACATAGAACAAAAGAAATGCACATATAAAGAAGGAGTTAAAACCGACTACACGACACACGGACCACTTATACAGTTACTACCTTACCAGACACGGCGCCACAACACGCATTCACACCGAAGCAAAGAAAAGACCCCCTCAAAGGCAAGGGAGTCAGACTGGGCCCGTGGGCTAATGCGCGTGGGACCTGGATGAGCGGCCAGGCCCACGAGACCGAAGGGTCCTACCCGCGCCCTCGTGGCGAGCCGCAGAATGTCGCTGCACGGCGGTTCCGTGGCACCTGCTGGTGTAAGTGGGAACGGGGCCCCTTGTCGCACTCTCTCAGCGGCGGGGGAAAAGGGAGAATTGTTGATGCTCTGGGGAGGAGTATGCTGGCTTGCTCGAATCCCGCGACGCGAGCCTCCAGGTCCACCTCAGCCGTTCGCCTCCGCAGCCGTCTGCCCCCACCGATCTCGCCTCACCGATCTCCTCGAGCTCCGTCTCCAACGACCCAGCCCAACTGACTTTCCTCACCGATCTGCTGCTCCACCGACACTCCTCCACCGACACTCCTCAACTGACCTCTCACCGATCTGCTGCTCCACCTACACTCCTCACGATACTGCTCAACTCACTGCGCTCGCCTTTTTATCGGCTTCGGGGAACCCACCATATGCAAATTCTCGGATCCAAACGGCCTCAGGGGCGGAGCCACGCTCGCCGATTGGACGGAGAAAAAGGGGGCGTGTATCATTTCCTGATTCCTCAAATTTGCATATGCCGATTTTCGTCAGGCGCGTCTGGAGGCGGGGCCAAGCCGCCCCGCGCTTCCTGATTGGGTGGATCAGATGTGGGCGTGCATCATTCCTGATCCGAATTCTCCTCAGAAAACCCCGCCATCTGCACTCGCGTCTCGCGTGTCTCGCTGAAACAGCTCGACGCTCGGCGTCCACAGGTGGTGCGGGAATGGCCGTAGGAGAAGGTGGTGGAGGTTTTCGGCGTGTTCGATGGCCATGGCGCTGTTTGGAATGGCGGTGATGTGAGGTTTGCGGTAGCGAGTGGTGAAGGTAGGTTTTTGCTGCTGGCGTTGTTGTTGTTGTATCAAAACAAAGGTAGAACAGAAAAACGCCTAACTCAAAGGATCGCAGCCCGAATGAATCACATTAATTCCCTCTATACAATGGGTTTGGGCTAACTACACATGTACTTAAGAATATATCTCACCTACGGGACCTTTATGGTGTTGCGAATTTCCAGAGCCGTAACAATATATAATATACATATTTATATATATATATATATATATATAGTATATAGATACATAGGACAAAAACTTCAGAATTCATAAAAAATTAAAAACTTCTTCAAAAGCGTCTTGCATCACAAAAAACACAACAGTGCGCTCCTGCATAGCCAACTGTGAAAACAATCTGTCCAAATATAATTACAAAATATGATTTGAAATGTGATAAAATATGATTATAGAAAACATCAGTTTGTGGAAAAATCTGTTTTGTTGCATTTTACATCACAAAAGCATAACGGTATGGTCCAGCAAGATCAATATGGTTACAGTGTCTCCAAAAAAATTCAAATGTCCAACTTGTTCCAGAGAAAGTATCATTTTGTGGAAATATCACCACCTTCAATTGCTCATTGAAGATGAGCCAATGCTAGTTTAATATATATATATTATATATATATATATAATATATATATTATATATATATATATAATACTGTATATATGATTTTTTTAAAAGACCCACTCGCATCTCTCACTGTGAATGGAGGGAATAATCAATTAAACCCAGGTGAATAGGATTATATAAATAAATTAATCCTCCTATGCTCTTCTAGCCATAGAAGCTGCATAAAGCAACCAAAAAGGTGACCAAGGTTAGCCTTTTGCTGTATCAAATCCTTCCCAGATTCCTCCACAGCTGTAAAGACATTGGCAAATACTACACACATGAGAATCCCAATGCTACACACCCCCTCAGCTGCAAGACCGTTTCATTGCTGATTGGTAAATCATCAGCGACAGCGTAGACAGAAATGCATACCAACAAGGCTCCCAAGCATGTACCACGTGAAAATGTAAAAAGGAGTCAATATATTTCACGTCATCCGCTTATGCATAGTATATATATATATATATATATATATATATATATATGTTGCGAATTCGCACCCGCCGGCGTGCGGACGGCCACGTAACTCGGATCGCGGCACGTCGCCCACCGGACGGACAATTCAGTCGTGACCCTCCGGGAACTATCGCCCGGAGCCAGTCACGGGTGGGCCTTTTCGACCTCACCACAATCGTGCCATCGGCCACCCGCGTAGGATAGGGTTGTTCGCCAAACTCGACCTACCTAAGTACCCACGCGGATGATAAACCGGGCGATCGTACCTCGCCGCAGGTCGACTCCGGACACGAGCCGCTTGGGCGGCCCGATCCGTACTATCGGGATAACCGAGCGGTGTTATCGTCGACCTCGACGGTTAAGATTATTTACCGGGCGTTTTGCACCACTACGAACCCGTTACGTGAAGCAGGATGGAGGGTCAATAAAGAAAAGACGAAGCGAAACGGGAAAACAGTTCACACAAAGCACATTTATTCCGCGGCACACAGAAAGCACACATATACAGCCATACAGTAATCAAAATGCACATATAGCAACCAAAACAAAAGCAACAATGACACAGAGTTACTACCGACTACGCGCACACACGGCAACACTTATACAGTTCTACTTTACAGACAGCGCCAACAACATTCATTCGAAAACAAAAGAAAGAAGCCACCCTCAAAGACAAGGGGCAGACAGGCCTGTAGGCCAATTGTGAGTGTGACCTGGAGGAGCGGCCAGGTCCGCGAGACCGAGGGGTCCTACCGCGTCCTCGTGACGCGTTGGCGGGCTCGCCGCAAATGTGGCCGCGTGGCTGTGCCCCGACTCCGTGCTCCTTGGCGGCTTCGCTGGCACGACGCTTGGAGTGGGGTGGGAACGGGGCCCCTCTTTGCACTATCTCAGCACGGGGAAAGAGGGAATTGTTGATGCCTGGGGGAGGAGAATGGCTGGCTGGCTTGGGTCCCGCGACGAGCGATCTCACACGCGACCTCGTCGCCGACCGCCGTCCTTCTCGCCTCGGACCTGAGCTCCTTTGCCTCTTCCCACAACTCTTGTCCGCCAACTCCAGAACCCAACTCTTCCTGCCTCACCGATGACTTCGCCACCCGACTCGACTCTGCTCTGCCGCCACACCCTGCTACTGCCACACTCTCCATGATTCGTTTCGCTCGCCGTTTTATAGGCCGGCAGGGAAAAACAATATGCAAATATCCGGATCAGGATGACCTCGGGGGCGGAGCCACGCTCGCCAATTGGACGGAGGAAAAGTGGGCATGAACCTCCCCTGATCCTAGAATTTGCATATCTCGATTTCACACAGACGCGCCTGGAGGCGGGGCCAAGCCGCCCCGCGCTTCCTAATTGGACGGATCAGAAGTGGGCGTGTAGCGTTTGTGATCCGAATTTTCCTCGGAAAGGCCGCTATTTGCGCTCGCGGCTCGGTGCGTATCGCTGAAACGAGCCCAAGACAGCCCGACGCTCAGTGTTCACAGATGGTGCGGGAATGGCCGTAGAAGGAGAGAGGTGAGGGTGGTGGAGGGTTTTTGGTGGTGGTTTGATGGTCATGGTGCCGTTTGGGAATGGCATGATGCGATGATGTGGGAGCGAGTTGTGAAGGTAAAGGTCGTGGCTGTTGGCGTTGTTGTGTTGTCCGAGGGTTGGAGCGTGGTTGCAGTTGGTGACGATGGTTGGCGTGGTGGTTGCGGTGGTTGTTGTGTGATGGCGGTTGCGACGTGGTTGGTTCAAAATAAGATAGAACAGAAAAATAAGATAGAACAGATAGAACGAATCTCAAAGCGTCGCAGCCCGAATGAATCACATAAATTCCCTTTAGACAACAGGTTTGGGCTAACTCACACTGTACTTAAGAGATATCTCACCTACGGGTCCTGAATGGTGGTTTGCGAATTTCCACAGCCGTAACAATATATATATATATATATATATATATATATATATATATATATTATATA
>CM068955.1:54031289-54055179 GCA_035128595.1 Eptatretus atami
ATATATATATATATATATATATATATATATATATATATATACATACATACATCCATATTGGCCATTACTGTATATATTAGTGCTGGGTCGGTTAGAAAATTCGACTGTAACCAATTACCGATTTAAAAAAGAAAAATCGCCTGATTATGCTGCGATGCAGATTGTTTATTTATTTATTTTAATTTTTTGGCATCCACTTATCGTCGTGATATTATTTTTTCATGCTTTCAACTGGCTATGACTACAGTGCACTGCCACTGCTTCCAAGGATAGAGATTATAAAGTGGTAAATAATGACATCATTGTGAACACATGAAGTGGATACTGTGCCGGATCGGTGCCGTGCCCACGATTGACCGATTGATGTTATTAAGTGGCTGTGAATTGATATATTTTAAATCACTTCTCTAATCGAATGGTGTATCGAAAGGCATAGCATCTGTCATTTTTAAACAAATGATGAGCTCCCATGTGTGGTAATCTTCATCCTGATGAAGTAGCAACTACACGGATGGAAGGAAAGAAGGAAGGAAAGGATCCGCTCATTCAATAAGTTATTTACAGATATAAAATAAAGCGTTTATACTTTTCTGATTGTGTGAAATGCGAGTTTTAGACAAAATACAGTACAGGCCGGGAGTCCCTGGGTTACAGAGGGATTTTGTTTCGAACAGTTGTTCATACAATAAGTAAATTGATTGGCCGTTGACTCAGTGCTATAAATGGTGGTATAAGTACACGAGTAGGTGGTATCCATGAGGTGTGTAATCTTCAGGCCCTTGTCCATTTCAACTTAACGAGAAATTAATAAACTTTCAATTGCTTCCTTCGCCAATTGTAACAGGATCAAAATAAACAATGAAGTTCCCGCTACAATTGGAGAAGGAAACAATTTAGGAGTATTAATATTTAAAGTCCACAAAGCTCAGATTCATTTTGAGAAAGATTAGTTTCTCTGCCTTGTCAGATGAGAGACAGTATAATTTGTTGTATGCTGCACAAGCAGCACTGAACAATCCAGAATACTCAAGCATCCCAGAATACCGTTGGTCTGATTTTGAAAGGTGAAAAAATATATTTCACTTACGCTTTGATACACTCGTGATGCCTGTAAACTCTTTCGTCAAGAAGTACTGGTCAGGAAGGACGTACAGTGGATTTAACTTTTCATCTCAACAGCATACAAGCAATCTCGAATACTCCAGCATCCCAGAATACTGTCAGTCCGATTTTAAAATGTAAAAAAAAACTTAACTAATGTTTTAATACAGTTGCTATGCCTGTAATGTATGACGTAAAGATGTACTGGTCAGGAAGGATGTACAGTGGTTTTAACTTTTAATCTCAGCAGCGTACGAGCGATTACGTTTTCCTTTTTACTCATGGCTGTTCGGGTTACGGTCAGTTAGGGTTTGACAATTTATACAAGAGCTGGCATACACATCAGTGGCACACATATAATGAACATTGGCTTACATATGCATGTCATTTTTTTCGAGATCAGATGAAAGATGGCCAACTGGCGACTATTTTGTTACTTAAACGTGTCCCCAACCATTTCTCCAACATGCATGGTCCGATTTTGTTCAAACTTGGGACAAGCACAGTACATTGTGGCATCCACTTGCACCTAACTTTAATTTGCGATCTGATCAAAGATGGCCGACTGGTAGACTGGCGGCCATTTTAGTTGTACATAAATATGGGCTAGCCCTTTAACTCCAAACAGAAAAATTACTAAAACACCGGGGGCTATGACATTTTATGTTGTTTTTTTCTTGTTTTCACTAAATTGTAATTTTCCTCTTGCAGGTAATATAAACCCACACAATGCCCAATATCAAACTGATGAGACTCAAATATAGTTTTGCATCAAGAAGGCAATTCCCAGAGAGAAATATCTCACAATACAGTTATTTCCAGTTGTGGCACTCGAGCAACAATGCAGAAGATTGATGAGACTGGAGAAGTTAAAGATAGAAAACGGATTGGAAGGCCAAATACACTCAGTCAAACAGATGAGCATTATTTAAAGATCAGTTTTTTAAGAAATAGCAAAGAATAAAGAGCTGAATTTACACAAGAGCTGAAATAGACATCAGTGGTTCAAGTGAACTCATCCACTGTCAGAAGGTCTCCTATCAAAACTAGTCTCTATGGGTGAGTTGCTGTCAAAAAACCCTTTCTGCTAAAGGTAACAAAGCCAAGAGACTGAAATATGCCCAAGAACATCAGAATTGGGATGCTCATCACTTGGAAAAGGTACTTTAGAGTGACGAGTCAAATTTTGAAAATTTTGGAAGAGAAGGCGGTATGTTAGAAGGAGGGTTGATGAAAAGTATAAGGATATGTGTGCCAGCCTACTGTGAAGCATGGTGGTTCTGTTCAGGTTTGGGGATGTATTTCTGCTGCTGGTATTGGTGATTTGGTGAGAATTGAAGGAACAATGAATGTTGGCAAGCACAAGCACATCCTAATCCATCATGGTATCCCATCAGGAAGGAGGCTAATTGGTGACAACTTTGTTTTCCAGCACGGCAATGACCTCAAACACACTGCAAATTCATTAAAACACATTTCTCTACATCAATTAGAATCCCCCTTAAAGTATGACCTTAACATCATAGAAACTTCTGGGATTACTTGGACAGGAAGAACAAAGAAGAACTAGCATCCATTGAAGACAAAGTCTTCGATATCCCCCGCCATAGTAAATGAGAATTAACAAACTTATATTCCCTAAGCGTGTGCAATATGTATGTGAAGTTTCCCCTTGATCTGACGCCGTTCTGGAGAAGAATATGTTTGAAGGTTTTAGGGTAAATTCAATATGGCACAACCATGTGACCTATCAGTTAGAAATTAACAAACTTCTGAAAGGATGTCTTGGGGAAAGTGTATGTGAAATTTTGCCTCAATCTGTCCAGCCGTTCTGGAGAAGAAGATTTTAAAAATTATTAATTTTCAATCCAAGATGGCTGACGAACCATGTGACCTATGACATCATAAATTTAGATTCTGCCTCCATCCTTCAGTGGAATATGTGTGTGAAGTTTCGTGTTAATCGGATGAGGTGTGTTTTTCTATCCAAGATGGCCACCCAAACCATGTGACGTGTGACGTCAATAATTTTCTATATATGCAGACATGATGGAAGATGAAGTTGCAAATTTTCGCTTCGTTAGGTTATGTGATTCCAGAGAAAACATTATTTAATACTTTTCTTGAATCCAACATGGCTGCCAAACCATGTGACCTATCAATTAGAAAATATCAAAAGGCTCCAGTTCACCACTTGCTTGATATGTGTACCAAATTTCGTAAATATATCTTGAGGGGATTTGTAGTTATGCTCCGGAAACGAAATGTGACGGACGGCGGACGGACGGACGGCCCATTTCTATATCCCCCGCCAACTTCGTTGGTTGGCGGGGGATAACAACCAAAATCAAAAGACAAATTATTGGAAACAATGCAGAATACATGGAACAACCACTCAATGGAATTTCTCCAGAAATTGCAGGAAAGCATTCCAAAATGTATATCTGCTGCTTCGCATGAAAAAGGTGGTCACAATGGACGATACCAGACAAGGCACCCAGGCAAGGTAGGAGAGGGACGCATTTCGATGTGTCTTGATTTATGTTTGGGCCGATAAACCACCTCACAGTCTGTGCTCTGAGTACAAGGCATCGGCTTGGTGCCAGCCATCACAAGGACACCCAAGGGTGCACTGCAAGGTGTCACATCATTGGCTCAGGCGGTGCTGGTGGCAACACCCTGTTGATATGACAGGGTGTGGGGGGTGGGAGGAGGGTGGGACAATCTAGTTGGTCAGAGCTGGGGACGCTTGTGCTTTCTCCAGGACCAGGGGAGTTAGCAAGGAGTGAGCCCATCTTTGCGAATGCTGGGATGTTAACCTCCGCAGCTAGGGACGCTTGCATTTTCTCTAGGGTCAGGGGCGTTAGCAAGGAACTAGCCTGCCCTTGCGGATGCTGGAATGCTGACCTGTGCTGCCCTTCAGTCCTTCCTGGTGCCTTGTTTTGGAGGCATGCCCGCCTGTACCCTTCAAGACCTTGCCTGTTTTCTCCCCTTTGTGTGTGATTGGAAGAGTGCATTTGGCACCATCGGATCTTTATTGTATTAAAACTCTCTCATGTCAGTACCCTCCCCAATGCCATCTTCACACCCGGGTTCCCTGACACCCACTTCTAGCTCCCCCACCACAGCTCTTATTTGGTGTCCTCAACTTACATGTCCATCAATCCCATGCCTCACCCTCCTTGCTTGATCCATGTCTTATCCCCTTGTTTCCTTCACTCCCTGCCCCATCCTTGCTTCTTTTACTTCTAGCCCCTCTTTGCTTCCCCAGCATCCAGGCCCCTCACTTCTCCCTCTGCATCCTGGCCCCTTCCCACGTCACAGTCCGTCTTTTCCCTCTGCTTCCCAGCCCCTCTCTTCTCAGCCTGCATCATGGTCCCTCTCTTCTCCACATTTCTCCCTCGCCCCTCTCTTCTCCCACTGCATCCCAGGCCCTAAATTCTCCTCCTGTGTCTCTGTGTCAAAGTAGACGCTCATTTTAGAAATGTTTTTTGTGACAGTCACATGTTTCTACACAAAAGCAGTTTCATAGGGTCTATCCATATGCAAGAATTTTACAATGTAAAACCATCAAATGTGTTGTTGAAAAGTTTTGAGATGCTGGAAGTGTGAAAGACCAAATTAATGGACACAGTGCTCAAAAATCTTCAGTGAGAACACCCAGCAATATAGAGGTTGTAAGAGAAGCTTTGCGGGCTTCTGCGAAAAAGTCCACACACCGACTTTCACTGCTGGTGGGAACCTCTCGCACGACCGTTGGGAGAACCATACGATGATATGAAACGGTATCCATACAAGATACAGTTACTGCAGCACCAGACAGAAAGAAATGAGTGCGTCTTCGATCTCAGTGGCAATGTGAACAAAGAGAACATATGATTTTGGACAGAACACCAACCACACATATGGAACAGTTTCTGGAGAGAAATTATTGGTTTGATGTGCTATTGGATGTAGTGGTATAATAGGACAATCCTTCTTTGAGAATGAAGCTGTAAAAACAATGACAGTCATCACAGATAGATATGTGGACAGGCTGCAGAGAACATTCCTCTTCTGGCACTGAGAAGGAACCAAGACATCACCAATAATTCAGTAATCTTCCAGCAAGATGGGTGTACCACCGCATATGTCTAATAGTGCTTTGGAGATTTTGAGACATTTCCAGAGTGATCGACTCATTTCTCAACAGACAGACAACCCATGGCCTCCCCACTCCCCGGATCTGTCTCCTCCCAGCTACAACCTCTGAGAGTCCTTCAAAGCTAAAGACTATGAAAAAAAAAACCCCACACACTGCAGGAGTTGAATAATAATGCACCTCAGCACCAGCGAGTCTGGCATTTCGCTCAGGCAGATTGGCAGGGACTGCAAGCAGCAGTCTTCAGGACTGGTCTCTCATATCTACTGCCCTTGATGTTAACTCAGCCTGGAAATTCTTCCACAGAATCCTGCTCTCTCTCAAACACAGATTCATCCCATTTTGTCTTCAATTACCCTACCCCTCTTCCCACCCATGGTACACTGAATCCTTTGGTTAGCCAGTTGTTCTGAAACAACTTACCTTCTCTTACTGAAAGGCTAATCCAACCAAAGGCAATCTTAGTGCATTCCAAATCGTCCACCCACTCTCAGGAGAGCTAGAAAACAACATCTGTCCAACCTCAAGAATGAACTTTCAAACTTGCTTTCCTTCTCTAAAACATGGTGGTGCCTTGCCAAGTCTGTCTCTGGTGTATGCTCCCCTTCCATCCCTACCCTCAATTCAAAATGGAGCTCAGCCGACTGCTAGTGAGAAGGCCGAATGCCTCAATTCTGTGTTTTCTTCCAAATTTTGTGTCCCCAACCCCTCACTCACGGTACCCATCCTCCCTGCCATACCCTTCGATCCTGGACTCTGTAGATTTTGCGCTTGAGAAGGTGGAGAAGGTCCTCTCAACCCTTGACTCTGACTCTGCTACTGGACCAGAAGGAATCAGCTCATGTGTCCTAAAAACCTGCTCTGCTGTTCTTGCACTTCCTCTCTCTGCCCATTTCACCCTATCATTTGTGCTAGGTCATCTTCCATCT
Source organism: Eptatretus atami (assembly GCA_035128595.1). Lineage (NCBI taxonomy): Eukaryota > Metazoa > Chordata > Myxini > Myxiniformes > Myxinidae > Eptatretus > Eptatretus atami. The sequence continues at coordinate 54,037,461 of CM068955.1, forward strand.
GCTTGGAAATCCACCAACATCACGGCACTACATAAAAATGCTCTGTAGTAAGGGATCAGTTTTTGTACCTATCAGCTTACTTCCAATCATCAGCAATGTCATGGAATTCATCATTGCAGTTGACATGAAATCCTTCCTCTTCTCCAATGTCATCTCAGATCACTAATTTAGTTTCAGACCAGGTCACTCCACCTTTGACATGCTCTTTCCACTCACCCAACAATGGATGGAGGCCCTCAATGTCAAACATGAGATCAGAGCTATCTCTCTGCATATATGTCATGCTTTTGATACAGTTTGGCATCCTGACTTGCTCTCCAAATCTCTGCCTATGGCATCCATGGTCGACTTCATATATGGCTTACTAACTTTGTATACTCTCATAGCCAACATGTGCCTCTCAACAGAATCATTTCATCTCCTCTCCCTGTCAATACTGGAGTGCCCCAGGCAGGGTTCTGGGCCCTGTCCTATTCCTGATCTTCATAAATGATCTCTCTGACACTGGACACCCTCTTTATCTATTTGCTGATGACTCTACCCTCTGCCGAGACATCTCTCCTCCTTCAGTACTTGGAAAAAAAAATCACAATCTGGTACAGCAAACCCTCCCATCTATTTTCTCAGCAACCCTCTCAAAAAAGTTCAGTCACTCAAACTCTTGGGTCTTATTCTCAGCAATTATCTCTCTTGGGAATCCCCATTTCAAAGTTAGCCTCCAAAGCCAGCTGCCGACTGGGCATCCTCCATCATGTAAAGTCTTTCCTTGGCACACCTGAACTTCTATCCACATGCAAGGCTTTTGTCCGCAGCTTGATGGAGTAGTTCCGCAGCTCTTCCCTCTGGATTGGCTCCCCTGACTCATATCTTGCTCACCTTGACACCCTGGAAACCAAGGCTTTCAAGATCATTGGAATCTCCACCGACAAGGCTTCTCTTTCTTCACCCATTAAAACACCCCACCCTTCCCAAAATTTTGTTTCCGTATTTATCTTGTCCTCCCCTTATGTTCTTCATTACACTTCATCGTTACCTGCATCCCTTGTTTGTCTGTCTTCATCTGTTTTCTTCCTCTGCCCTGCTGTTGGCATTTTCCCCTTCTTCCGCTGTCCTTTTGTTATGTTATGACCTGATCCATTCTTTGTTCTCGGTCTTCCACAAGCCTTGACTCTGGATACAAAAAAGGCTTTCATCTGCATCTTGGTGGAGTTCTGCTCTTCCCTTTGGGCTGGCTACCTTGTCTCAAATCATGCTCACCTTTATGCTGTGGAAACCTATGCCTCTAAGATTATTGGAAACTCCTGTGATGAAGCTGAGTCTATGGGCCTATCACTTCGCCATCACAGAGAGGTCGGTGGTCTTTCTGTCTTCTCCCAAATCCTTTCTGGTCTTGCACTCTCTGATCTTTCCATGCTTTGCCCCCAGAGGTTTATGCAGGGCACACATGGTCCACCATCAACCCCCTTCTGGTGAACATACCTAAATCCAGGATCACTGCTCACTTCCACTCATCAGTTCCTCTTTTATCCCACCTGTGGAACAAACTTCCACATCCTCTTCAATCTCATTCTTCCCCACAGGTCTTCAAGCCAGCTGTTCACTGCCATATCAGATCTTCCCCAATCCAAAGTCCCCAACTATCATTATCTCAGATCATCCCCAACCATGATCTTTTCTACCCTCATTAACCCTTCCACCATACCCCACCCCAATCCCTCCTCGTTCCCAATTTCTAGTTTTCACTCCTGCGAGTTTCCTTATGTATCCATCTTGTCCACCCCATGCATCCTCTCTGGCCCGCATTCACCCCCCACACCCATTGCTTGGCAAGTCTCCCTCTGTTTTGGCCTTCAACTCTGCTGTTGGTGTTTCCCCTCTATCTACTAGCTCTATCACGAGCTTCGACTGTGAAAACAATTTTTTTTTTCAGACAAGAAATGAAGCGCATAACAGCTCCATTTCTCAGCTCCTTATTGCTTGTTGAACCATTATTTTCCCTGGAGTGGAACTTATGCTCCACACTGGTGAGGGCCAACAAGCCCAAAATATGTGTCTGTGGATGCTCCCTCTCAGGGGTGTATAAAACTGAGATTTAAATTATCTTCCCGGTAATGGCTTCAGTACAATCCAAAGGGAGATGTAGGGCACTGTAGCTCTGCTAAGCAAATGCCTAATAGGTGGAGCCGATGCAACCGTTTAGCTGGAAGAGTATTTTCAACATTTATATACATATACATATATATATATATATATATACATTTATTTTAAAGAAGAAGGAGGAGGCACTTACAACCAAAAGTAAAAAAACAAGATCGACTCCGCTAATTTGAGCAAAAAGCAAGAGTAGACCTGGTCTCAGGCAAAGTTTCACCAGCTTCACAGCCGGCTTCCTCATGCACAATAGACCCCGAGCCTCGGCACATGTCCGATTTATTATTTCGATACAACCACTCATTTCTGATCACGTGCTGGTGCTTGAGGTCAAATGGAGGAGTGCTTTTGCATTTTATTTTGCAAAAGCAAAATAAATGTCAAATCACATCATTGATGGGGTGCTTTGCTCTTTTTTGTTTTTACTTACACATGATCTGGTGCTGTATGTGTGTGGGTGAGCACGTGTGTGCACTTCTTGTTGTTTTTGTGTTTCTGGGGCATGAACACGACTGGTTTTGTTTCTGGATTGGGCATGATGAGGTGTTGGTTTTGCAAGTGTTGGGGTTCTCGTTGGGTGGTGTGCACATATGGATGTGGTGTTTGGGATTGAATGTTGTTTGTTGCTCGATTTATCCAGCCGTTTGCACCATCCAGTTTTAGCCATTTGCATCAGAGGTGTGTATTATGTGGGTATGTTCACGTCTCCCCAGTTAGACCACCCTCCAGGCTCTTCACGTGCCATGCTTCCAAAATCAACCTGTGTCGTTTGTTAGATGTAGTGTCTAGGACACAGGTAACATCAAAGTCAAATTTGTGTCCATATTGCAGGCAATGACGTGCTATGGCTGACTGGGTCACCTTTCCAAGCCTAAATGCTCTATCATGTTCATCTTGTCGTTGTTTCGAATTTCTTCCAGTTTCACCAATGTAGACTTGGTCACAGTCTTAACATGATGAATGGTAAACTACTCCAGATTTATCACCAGTTGGTATTGAGTCCTTCAGTTTTGAAATGACATTATGGATGGTGCATGGAGACTTGTAGGCTACGCCAATCCATGTGCCACGTACTATGCTGCCAATCCTTTCAGAAAGGCCTGGGTAGTATGGCTGTACACAGTGCCCAAGTGTGTCTCACTCCTTCCTTTCTGTCCGTTTTGGTTCTTTCAAGGTGGGGAGTATCCCCTTGCTGTACCCATTTTTGAGCAGGACTCCTCTAACTAATCTGATGTCTTTAAGTGCCTCGGTTTTGGATGATGACACCATCCATGCCCAAACGACTAAGATCCGTGCTACACTGCATTTGTGGGAGATTGGGTTGCAGGAGTTTAAATCCAGTCATTTGCTGGTGTGGGTTGGTTTCCTGTAAACCAACAAAGTTGGAGTTCCTCCATCCCCAAATTCCTCCGAAGTCTTTTCGGAACTTGGTGGAGGGTGGAGGAACTTGAACAAAGGATATTTGAGTCTCATGAGGATTGACTCCCACGGTACTGGAACAGATATGTAGATGACACCTTCACAATTGTGCATATTGATAGGGTAGACCACCTACTGGGACAACTTGGCCAGGTATTCCCCAGCATTAACTTGACAATTGAAATAAAAAAAAAAGCAAATTGGCCTTTTTGGATGTGGAGGTTCACCGTAAACCTGAGGACTCCCGAAAGACCTCAGTTTACAGGAAACCAACCCACACCAGCAGATTACTGGATTAAACTTCTGCAACCAAATCTCCCACAAACACAGTGTAGCACGGACCTTAGCAGCTCGAGCATGGATGCTGTCATCATCCAAATCTGAGGCAATTAAAGAAATCAGATTAGTTAGAGGATTCCTGCTCTAAAACGGGTACAGCAAGGGGATAATCCCCACATTGAAAGAACCAAAATGGGCAGAAAGGAAGGAGCCAGACATACTTGAGCACTGTGTACTGCCATACTATCCAAGTCTTTCTGAAAGGATTGGCAGGATAGTATGTGATGCACAGATTGGTGTAGCCTACAAGCCTCCGTGAAGCATCCATAATGTTATTTCAAAACTAAAGGACCCAATACCAACTGGTGTTAAATCTGGAGTAGTTTACCATTCATCATGTGAAGACTGTAACTAATTCTACATTGGTGAAACTGAAAAAAATTTGAAACAACGGCTCGATGAACATGATATAGCATTTAGATAGAGCAGATAGGAATGTATAGAGTAGCCTGGTCTGTGTATGAGTAGTTTGCCCATCTTGATGTATGTAATAAGGAGGGACATGTCAGCTTAAGGAATGTTTTGTTTGAATGTGCACCATACAGGGGGTGATGCATGGTAATAATTTGTTTGGGATTATTGTAAAGGAATTGTGCATGAACCTCAATGTAAACCTCTACCGTGGTCACCAGGAGATTTGCAAGAGAGCAAGAGAGCGGCGTAGCTGCAGACGCCTCCCAAGGGGCAGAGCATGGATCATCTTTGAGGGGCAGAGTGTTGTCTGGGGAGAAGAGGGAGGAGCCTGATTGAGCGGTTGGGTTAAAATAAAGGGAGCGGTTGGTCTGAGGAGAACGGTGAACTCGACGAAGATAGCTGAGTGCTTAATTACCCCAATGAGTGCAGAGAGAAAAGCAACATCATGAAGATGACATTGCTGGTTCAAACGGTGCTCTGGAATGTGACATCACTTCTCCTAAGCTCAGTGGTTGTGTTTATCTGAAGTCAAATCTGGTGTTGTCTCATTTATCCAGCTGCATGTGTGACTAATTTGTTTGCAGCTCCAACAAGAGCCTTCGACCCTGTAAAAAAAACAAAACAAAACAAAAACCCACACAGCGAGAGCTAGATCATATGATTTAGTCAATGACAAGATGTTCACAACTTTGTGTTGTGGTCAATGGTAGCCACTTATACAAATAGCAACCTGTCTGTGATCATTTATAGACTGGCCCATTGCTGATTTGAATACTCATTTTAGACAGCCATGTTGTTTTCACTCTTCCTCATGCGGGTGGCTTGAGCTTGAGGTTGACCACCTTACCTCATTAGGCTCCTTCCTCATCTGCAACTGCTTTGGCAGGAAAGTTTAAATAAGAAAGCCACGAGCTTGGTTGTGTGTGGGAGTTGCCTGCTCACCTGGTGATTTGCTCGTGAAAGTTTTCAGGAATGTTGTGGATAAAATAAGTCCAGGTTGCAGAAAGTTGTTTAATATTTGAGAGATGGCAGTTATAATCTATCAGAGAACTGTCTGATATTCAAGCTGGTCAATCAGCTTATATTCCTAATCTGGGGTGGGGGGATGGGGGTGGGGCTTGGGGTGGGGAGAATATGAATTTATCATCGCTTCAATGAGTTATTGATCATAACAAATGATGGGGAACGAATAAAAAAAATCTGGCACAACAAAGTGCAAGCTCTTTTCTCGAACCTGCTCCTGGCCGAGTTGTGGACATAAACGGGGAAAACAGAGAAGAGAATTAAAAGGACAACAAAGGGTATGCCGATGCTTCGTTATTTTCAATGGTCTGGTATTCCTACTTGAGTTTTTCATTGACTATATCTGGCTATGAACTGATTAAACCAGCCAATCTTGTGTTCCATCTCAAGACCAGGGCATTAAGAATGTTAATACTCATATGTTCAACAATTATTACCTCCTGCAGTTTATCACATAATCGGAAAATTGATATGGTATGTTAGGTTGAAATCGGAAAGAGCAAGCGTGTTGAAAAAATAATTAGTCACAGAATATACTAATTCTTGTATGTTTCTTTGACAGGGTTTCTCTTTGGCCCGGTAGTTTTCTCAGCCAAACAAGCATGGTCAATCCAGCAATTAAATCTTAAGAGTATAAATTTGGCAGTGGTATATTGAGTCTGATGGGATGAGTGTAGTTTTGATCCAGTCATATAAAGGAGTCAAAAGTGGCACAAAAGGCAGCATTACACACCTGCCTGTTCTTGTGATTTCTTGGGTTTCATTTTGGCACGTGCAGCAGGACCCTGCTCCAGCACCATCTTGGATGTAGCACCTGCATTGAGTGGCAGAGGGTAAGCGGTACAATAATGACCGTCGTGGCATTCCCACCTTCCCTTCCCGAAAAAGTGCAAAGCTTTTACCTTTCTAGTTTGAATCTGTTTTCTAACCCAGATTGCACCAGATCTCAACAATCATCACTTACACGATACAAACAATGAGGTGTGGTGGACTCTTGATGAAACGATTAGTCATTGAGACAAATTTTGATAAAGTGAGAATAAATAAATGAGCAAATCAGATTGTTTTGCAATTGTCTTTTCAAAATTAATCTCAAAGACTTCATATGAACAAGTCTGTGGTCGATAGTTTACTGATTGTGATGCCATGCATTTAAAATAATGTTTTGAGATTTTGGTGAAATTATTCTAAAACACTTTTTGTTTGGCAAGTTTGGCTGGAAGCCTATTGTTCTTACTGGGGTTTTTATTATTAGCTTATCTGGAATTGGAATTCTAGATAAGGTCTTGTCATCGTGTGCACCGTCCATCTATCAGTCCAATATTTTGACTTCTCCGGCTAAACTGCTGGGCCGATCAGGCTGAAATTTGGCAGCAACATTCCACTCCTGACTGGTAACAGGGAATGCAAAGCTCATTCTGGTCCCATGACTTTAAGTAGGTCAAAATTGTGGACTTAGTATCCATCCATCGATCCATTGGGACCATACTCTGTGCAGAGCATTGGTTCTGCCAAAGCAGTCTCCTTGGCTATTGGACACAATCCTGGACGGGTCGACACTCGACACAGTATATCAGCAAACTGATACTCATTTTGCCGACCTTGGAAGGATAACAGGCAGAGTCAACCCCACCTGTTATTAATTCAACAGCCTAGTGAGATTTGAACTTAGGATCCTCAGATCCCAAGCCCACCACCCTAACCATTAAGGCCAACACCAGGCATGGACTTAGTATATTCCTTAAAAAAATATTCTCCTCCAAACCCACCAGTAAGAATGTTACCAAATTTGGGTTACATTAGGCCAGTGTAGGGATGACAAATTGCGGAGGCCATGACGATCACATGACCGGAAGTGTGCCAAAATGGCTGACTTAGTCAATTTTTGGGAAAATCACAAATTCCTTCAAAAAATTTCTTCTCCAGAGCCACCAGTCAGAATGCTACCAAATTTGGGTTACATTAGGACAGGGTCGTGATGTTAAGTTGTTGAGGTCATGTCCACCACATGACCGGAAATGTGTCAAAATGGTGGACTTTGTACATTTTTGGGAAAAACGTGCAAATTCCATTTCTTCAAGAATCTTCTCCAGACCCACCAGTCAGAATGCTACCAAATTTGGGTTACAACATTAGGCCAGGGCCCAGATAATATACAGGTCTGGTGGTCCTATTATTATTATCATAACTATATTGTTATAATATTTTTTTTTGCAATATTTTGTGACAAGTTTTTCTTGAAGACTGCTTCATGTATATGTTTGTATATAAATACAGTATATATATATATATATATATATATATATATATATATATATATATATATTATATATTATATATATAATATATATACACACACACACATATATATTATATCTATATATATATATCTATTATATATATATATATATATATATATAATATATATATATATATATATATATATATATATATATATACTTCAGATGATTGTTACAAGTCATGAAATCGAGTGCAAATCCTCAAACAAAACAAATGGGCACAGAGGCTTAGTGGCCATATTGATTGGATTTAGGATTTCTTCGATGACTTAAAAAAAGATCTTATATCTTCAGAATCGCTGATTCGATCAACCAAAAACTTAACATGTATCATCGATGAACCAGGGTGATTCAAGTTTGGAAAGGAGAAGTTTCTCTAAAATTTAAATGGCTAGCACAAGCTAATCAACATTAACCATTTTACAGCACAGGGGAGTTGATGGAGAATTCTTTAACAAGCAGGTTCTAAACTATAGTGATTAATATTTGAACACTTTTGACCATATCTTGTAAATGTGTATAAATTGCAACCATGGCAACTGACACACGAATGCCAATTGCAACAAGGAAAACAGCTTTTTATAGGTTGTAGTGATGCCAGTTACAAAAGTTTTAAAGTTGAAGTCATCTCACGGTTTGTTCTTTCATGATACTGCTTGGAAAACTTGATCGTTGCTAACAACTCTAGTTACTATTATTACACTTACCAGATGATAGCAATAGTCTGTCTATTGTATTTTTTTCCAACCAGCAAAGAAGACCAATCACTTCGCTGATGGGATATGCCATTCCTTGCGTAATTATGAAAAACGGTTGTCGTCGTTCGTGTGCTCCTTCCAGCTAATTTTAGATATTTACCTCTGCCACCAAAGAAAGATGGAGGTTATGTTTGCACCACCATCTGTCTGTCTGTTTGTTTGTTTGTCTGTCTGTCTGTGAGAAGGATACCTTAAAAGTTATGGACGGATCCATACAAATTGTGGTGGAAAGATTGGGTGTGTGACAAGAACAAATTGTGTAGATTTTGGTGAAGATATGGATCCAGACCGGATACGAGAATTTTTCAAATGATTCTTCACCAGTTCAGAGATTTGGGGCAAAAACTGTATTGCATGACATTTCAAAAATTTGTGGACAGACTATGACAAAACATAGTGGATGACTTGGGTAGATGACAACAAGCTGATTAGATAAATTAACGTCTGATGCAGATCCGGCTTATCAGTGGCATACAAAATGTAAACTGTTCAGCCTGACGGAAGTTTACACTTTACCGAGTGCCTTTCATTTTCTCTTGTTTCGAGAAGTATTATTATATACGAACAAATACCACTCGTTGCTTCGCTGATGGGAGTATTAAAGGGGGGAGAGGGGAAGAGGAGGGAAAAGAGAGAGATCGGGAAGTGAGAGGGTCGAGAGTGAAGAGGTGGAGGGAAAAGGGGAGAGGAGGGAGGGGACCGAGGAGGGGTTGGAGATTGAGGAGGGGTGGGGGAAGCAAAGACAATGTGAGGTGAAAGGAAGGGAAGGCAGACATGCATTGGAGTGTTAATTACGATTCCTACTGTCTCATCAAAATAATTCTGCATAGAATAACAGTGGAGATGGAAACAAAATAATGTCGGAAATCCATTTTCTGCTCGTCATACTATAAGTACCGCCTGGAGACAAACACCACCCATACACTTCCGAAGACAAACTCCCATCTGGAGACAAACTCCCGTCTGGACAAAACTACTGCCCAGACGCGTCCGGAGCCAAGCTGTCCAGAGACAAACACCACCCAGATGTGGCCGTAGACAAACAACACCTGGACACGTTCGGACAACAAACATCGCCCGGACCTGGCTGAGCCAAGCTGGCCGGAAACAAACACCGCTCAGATATGCCCGGCCCGGAGACAAACTCCATCTGGTCATAAACGCTGCCCGGACACGTTCGGGCAAACACCATCAGGACATAACCACCGTCGGATATATCCAGAGACAGAGACAGGAGAGATAGAGAGGTTTGGGAAGAGGGTGCTGCACTGCATTGTGAGGGGAAGAGCAAGGATGGGACAGAGGAGAGAGAGAGAGAGAGAGAGAGAGAGAGAGAGAGAGAGAGAGAGAGAGAGAGAGAGAGAGAGAGAGAGGTAGAGGAGTTAGCAGAGAGAATGTTATGCTTTATGAATAACATACCACACCCCACACCACACACACAACACTAGTGCTTGGCCGATATCGGCAAATTTTCAGAATTCGGCAGGGTGGAGTCAGTGTGATTGCCAACAACAGTACATACTATAGAGAATGCAAAAACAATGAGTAGCTTTCACCAAAAAAAACGTTTCATTTATCGACGTTTCAGGGATATGTTCACAAGCATTAATATTTATAAACAGCTGCATGTGACTGGTGGAAAAACAACAAATTGGCTCGGTAATTTAGAAAACATTAATATGGCAAATGGTTCAGAAATCGGGTGTTATTTTACAACAACTTGCTCAGAATGATGGAGCATGAACCACTTGCTCAGGATTATGGAGCACGAACCACTTGCTCACGATGATGGAGCACGAACCACTTGCTCACGATGATGGAGCACGAACCACTCAGTCAGGATGACGGAGCACGAACCACTTGCTCATGATGATGGAGCATGAACCACTCACTCAGGATGACGGAGCACGAACGACTCGCTCAGGATGATGGAGCATGAACCACTCACTCAGCATGATGGCGTACTAACCACTTGCTCAGGGTGACAGAGCACAAACCACTCGCTCAGGGTGACGGGGCACGAACCACTCGCTCAGGATGACGGAGCACGAACCACTCAGTCAGGATGACGGAGCACGAAGCACTTGCTCAGGGTGATGGAGCATGAAGCACTCGCTCAGGGTGATGGAGCATGAACCACTCACTCAGGGTTACGGTGCACAAACCACTCACTCAGGATACCAGAGCATGAATCATTCACTCTGAATAAAAAACCTGGTGTTGGCTTAGTGGTTAGGGTGGTTGCTTGGGATCCAAGGGTCCTGAGTTCAAGCCCCACTGGCTGCTGAATTAACACCAGGGGGTTGACTCAGCCTGTCATCCTTCCGAGGTCGGCGAAATGAGTACCAGTCTAGCAACCAAAAAGGCTGCACACGAAGGGACGGGGTATCAACGGATTGATTAAATCTGGTAATGGTGTGGCACAGGCATGATGGGCCGAATGGCCTCCTCATCTGCCTTAATTCCTTGTAAATCCCTGTAAATGTGGCGTGGCTAAAGCATCCGCAGTGAGTGAACGACTTGCACACAATGACGTTGCGCGGTACTGCTATCGACTCAAGGGCACTCGGCAAGTGGCTTATGCACTCAAGCAAGCACTCCAATTAAATGGTTGACAAGGAACATCTGCCCCGGCTATGGCTGTATACCATATGGGATCCCTATAACTTTAAAGCCAGTCTTCACCGCGCATGCAGCAGTTAATGAAATAAAATGAATTTGTTCAAAGAATTACTTTATTCACAAAAGAGTTGCTGCTTATGTAGAACAATCCTGAAGACATCGCAAAGTTTAATTGCCCCTGAAAGAAACATTGCAGAAGATCCGCCATGCTGCTTGCTCGTCTGTGCACGCGTCACATGGTACGCGTCACTTGCTCGTCTGGTTAATTTTGGCACGTTCTTAAATCTTCTGTTCACTCAATATAATTCTCCAAACAGTATAAAAAGAAAAGTTTAATGTTTTGAAAATTTCACATTTTCTTGTGTATATATGGAGAAGGATGGAACAAAGCCTTGCTTGCTTAAAGTAAATAGGTATATCGGCTTAGTTATAAGACTCGTTATTTCTGTAAATTATCAGATTTCACAACAGATTTCGACACTTATTCAGTCCGGACGATATCCGATCCTCAAAATCGAAATAATATTTTGATGATATATTTTAATTAGTCCGTGAGAGTAGATCGTGGAACATCGTATCAAATAATGCATGAAATCGCTCCAATCTCCTATTTTGAAAACAAGAGCACTGACTAAAGCGATGTATACAGCGATTCGTAGCTATGATGAACAGGTATTTGATAATATGAGTGAGGAAAGTAAAAAATAAAATACTTTATCGTACAGAAGTCGTTGCGGCCTGTTCCAAGTGAAGGCATGGTTGAGCAGGCCAAAAAACATGGCGGCTTCAGTTTCCAGTGAGGTTACCTAGATTATGCCTTAAGACCCTAAAGAGCGAGGCGGCCGAGGATGCGCCTGCTGAAGGGCATAATTAAATAAGACCATTAATTGTCTTCAAAAGGGGTGTTTAAATTAACCCAAACACCCAATTTTCACTCTTGTACTTGCTGGGAGTTTTCTTAGTTTGCATGCAAAGTTTCAGGCTGCTTGGTTTTATGGTTTTGGAGTTATTGAGGAGACACACACACACTGACACACATTTCCATTTATCTGTATAGATAATTTTGTTTGCTACTTCCGTGTCTGTCATGCTTTATTTTAAAGGGTTCCTGTTGTCATAGAATAATAATAATTGTGCTGTTGGAACCACTACATTTTGATCCAAGTCCTGTTAAGTGGAATTTTTTTTTTATGTTGAAACAGAAACAACATTTTACAACTTTGAATTTATTTTCCAAGTAAATCAATTATTAGCTTTCCAAAGGTACCAATTTTTATTATTCTACGACAGCAGACACCCTTTAGAATAAAACATGGAACACGGATGGATGCTGCTCCTTTTAGTTGTAGACAAAGCAACAAGAATTTTCACTTATTCTTTTGTTTGATTACATGCTAAAAATAAAACTTGAGGTTAAAAAACTCCACTTAAAGACACTCATGATTGGCAGTAATTCTCTCTTACCAATTGTACCCCACAGAATCTGGCCCCTAAATTGAAAATTACCCTCAAGTGCAGACAGCTCAATTTTCATCAGATTGCCCAGAGGAGGAACACCACTTGGGACTGCTAAAGTGAGGACAGACCAATAAGAATCATAATGATGCAAGGTGGTCATAATTTTTGTTAATGTTGTTTGTCTATTTGTGCACTTCAATATACCTTGTTGTCAGTATGTCTTACTGTCCAGCTCAATGTCAGTATGCTCATACGAAATGCAGGACAACTTATGCTGTTCCTATGAGCCTTGACTTTGGTATAAAATGTCCACAGTAAATATAAGTATGTGTCTGAAACCACACTCAATGGATAAAGGAATCCAACCTACATCAAGAAAGTAAACTGGCAAGTTGTTATACACTCTGTCCCCATGTCATTGCTATTATTTCTGCAATTCAGATAATAATTATTAATTATAACCTTCATATTTTAAATAACACAATGGCTTCAATAAAAGCCACTGGTCAGTGAGTTGGAATTGTAGGATAATTTTTGCCAATTGTAGCCGTCTATTTATTCCATATGAAAAATGGCAGGCATTTCCCCCAAGCCCCCATCCTCTCACCCCCACCCTCAACCAATAACCTCATTTATTTATGATAACATATGCAGTCATAATGGTTCATGTCCACTCTGAGTCTGGGAGGTCGATGGTTCGATCCCTGGCAGAGTCATCCCCAAGACGTTAAAACGGTATGTGCTGCTTCCTTGCTTGATGCTCAGTATTTGAAAAGAATAGAGCACGGACAAGAAACCATAGATTGGCAACCATTGCACAGGCTTCAATGGGCCTAATGGCCTCCTGCATTGAAGTTCCTTGAAAGGGAACTCGTATATTTGTACTCTATGTATACGCCATCCTTCCCTTTACTCTTATCTTCTTACAACCCACTTTCCCTTCTCTCCCAACTTTTCCCACACCTCCTGACTCTCCCTTCTCTCTCTATTTCTCCTCCTTCACAATTTTTATTTTCTCATATTTAGTCCCCCACATCCCTGCTCCTCCTCCACCCCAACCCAATACTTTGGACGAGCTCAAAACCTGAACGTGGAAATAATTTAATTGTGCCACATAAGGTATACATGATGACATAAGTTCCTTCATTTTCGATATTAAAGGAGACAAATGATTTGGTATTTCATGCTGAAAACTGATCTCAAAATATTTTGCCCAAGTTGTGTTTTATATTTATGTCAGGATGGTCACAGATTATCGTACACAGTACTTTAAGTCTTGCCCATTGTTGACATTTTACCCAAAGGCACAATCTTTCCAGGAATGTTTCTAACAAACAAGTTGTCAGATTTATTATTGAAAAGCTTCACACATGTTGAAAATTTAAAGGTTGGCTTAGTCCTGCCAAGTGGTTCTGTCATATCAGGAAAAATAAAGTTGTTTGTATTTTTATCAAGTCTGGGTCTGAAGGTAGCAGGCTTTTCATGAATGGGATGGACATATTGGTAGGCGTTGGCAGCATAATTTCTTTATTCCATAGCATGATTTGGGACTCATCCATCAAAGATAAGGTGACATGCCCAGGACAATTAGTGGCAAAATCAATCCCTAATGACCGCGATTTGTTTCAATACAATCAAATTGGCGGCCTTCTAATGAACAGAATTTGAACCAATTTCAAAAACTGCTGGAATAGCTGGATGTGCCAATGCCTATGGAGCATGACATAGGAATTGGGAGACCCACGGAGGGCAATGTAAGAAGGAAAGTGCACTTGCCATCACAACTGCCGCTGTTAAAAGGAACAACGATGCTACAAGCAAATGCAATATCTTCCTTTTTCCCTGAAGTTCTTGAGTTATCATATATATACAGAGACATGACCAAATCAATCAAAATAAAATGGTTTTTGAAAGGTTGCATTTGAACTGCAAGCTTGCAAAATTATAGCAACTGAGAAGAAAATTGAAATATTTGATGGAAGAATATAAAATAATAGGAAGAGACAAGGGAGATGAGCTCCCCAGCTAACACTCAACTGTGCTGCAACATTGCCACAATGCCTTAATCCAATCATAACCAAATAATGGCCGGCATTGTTGCAGAAACAGTGTGTGTTTAACTGTGAGGAGAGAGAAAAAGAGAGGAGAGACAGATCGAGGAAGAGGGAGAGAGAGAGAGAGAGAGAGAGAGAGAGAGAGAGAGAGAGAGAGAGAGAGAGAGAGAGGAGGTAGAGAGGGAGAGAGGGAGAGAGAGAGAGAGAGAGAGAGAGAGAGAGAGAGAGAGAGAGAGAGAGAGAGGAGAGAGGAGAGAGAGAGAGAGAGAGAGAGAGAGAGTATGAATGGCTAACAAGAGAAATGAGTGAAAAGAGAGCCCCAATGGCAGTCTTGCTAAGGGCCATTCGGGGACTGAGAAACGTGCATGCTATGGTGAGAACCAACGAACATAGAGCCCTCCGAGAAATCAGGATGACGCCTGAGCAGACTGCAGTCCGTCACACGTGCCAAATCCTTTTACCCACCTGCACAGACCAACATAGGCTGATTGCGGTGCTTTGAGACAGTAGCCACAGTACGGTCCATTACTGGACCCTGGCGCAGACAAAAAAAAAACACCTTTCTATCATGAGAGAAGCAATTCGGCTGAGTCAAAACATTCTTCTTCAACACAGACTGGAGTACATTTCTTATCCACCATTTCATAATACCTTCTTGTAAGCTCAGCCAGATTTTCATGCATTACTGCAGAAAACATGTCTTTAAGTACCGGAATGTATCATGATTATGATTAGCATTGCAATTTCGAGACAAAGAATGAGCTCCAATCTTGAGGAGAATATAGTCTCTAGGATGAGCAGGGCAGCTCGGGTGATTCATGCTCACCTCAGGTGTCAAAAATCTGAGTTCGATCCGTCAACACATTGTTGTCCTGATACTTCTCCATCAGGCCGTTGCATAATCGGGTTGTCTCTCATCAGGTAACATGAAACGAATTTAAGCCGACTGTTCCTTCCACTAGCACTTAGATATAGACATTAAAGGTGTCGCTTTATATTCTGGATTAACTCCAATTTCATCAAATGGAGCTGTTTTACACCCCCGACCCCACAACTCCCCCCCCCAAAAAACCTGTTCCATTATATGGGGCTCCCCCAACCCCCACCCCCCCTCCTAAAACTGTTCCACAGAGCACAATTCCAATTAAATCCTCAGGCTAGGAAATTAACACAATTATCTCCAGGTTATGAGTCATGGTGTTTGCCTCTTGGTTAGTGTTTTCAGGATAACATCTGCCCTCCTCTGCTTTCTCTGTGTGGTAACGGATTCCCATTTACCCAGTCGCAATTAGAAGGTTTTATGGGGGAGGAATTCAAATTCTCCGAGTGTTATCAGCAGCGTGACTAGAGTACAGTTAACAACGGCTTGTCAAATATTTAATAAAGGGGAAAAGAACAACATTTTGTTGTTAAAGAAAATCATCACTTTTTCATAAGGAAAGCAACACCACTGCTATTGTTAATAAAATCACAATAACTATTACAAGAATTGTGTGTACCTTGAGATTTAGTAAATGAAGCACACACTTAATCTTACTGACCTGAGAGTGGCATGATTACAATACACATATGAGGTAAAGGCAATGAAGCTTATGTCGGGACAAAATAAAGAAAAAAAAATTATATATATATATATATATATATATATATTGTGTGATGATACATTTTAAAAAGAAAAAGTTGCATCCAACTAAAAACTAACCAGATCGACTCTGCTAATGTTGTACTAAACAAGCAAGTCAGATCCGGTCTCAGACGACATTTCACCACTTCCCAGCGAGCTTTCACAGGCCAAAAGAACAGAGTGCCTTGAGGATAAATTAGCAGAGTCGATAAAAATAGGACCACTAGACCTGTCGCTTACCTGGACACTGGCCTATTGTTGTCACCCAAATTTGGTAGCATTCTGACTGGTGGGTCGAGAGAAGATTTTTGAAGGTATTTACGAGATTTTCCCGAAATTGACTGTCGGCCATTTTGACACACTTCTGGTCATGTGATCGGCAAGACCTCCACAATTTAACATCAGGACCCTATCCTAATGTTGGGACCTAAATTTGGTAGCATCCTGACTGGGGGGTCCTGAAAGAAGATTTTTGAAGGACTTTAGACAATTTTTCCAAAATTTTGCTTACTCCGCTATTTTGACACACTTCCTGTCATGTGATTGGCATGACCTCCGCAGTTTAACATCCCTACCCTGGCCTCATCTGTAACCCAAATTTGGTAGCATTCTGACTGGTGGGTCTGGAGAAGATTTTAAAAGGAATTTACTAAGTCCACTCTTTTGACCTTTTTAAAGTCATGTGACTGGAATGAGCTTTGCAATTCCTGCTACCAGTCAGGAGTGGAACATTGCTGCCAAATTTCAGCTGGATTGGCCCAGCAGTTTGGTCGGAGAAGTCGAAATAGGAGATGAACAGACGGACGGACAGATAGTGCACGATAACAATACCTCATCTGGAATTTCAATTCCAGATAAGCTAATAATGCTTGTTTAGTAGAGTAGATTGGCAGATTAGATATTGTTACTTTTTGGTTGGATACACATTTTTGCCTTAAAAATTAACAAATATCTATATCCATCCATCCATCCATTGGGACCATACTCTGTGCAGAGCGTTTTGGTGCTGCCTAAGCAGTCTCCTTGGCTATTGGGCACAATCCTGGGCAGGTCGCCATTCCGACACAGTATACCAGCATGCTGGCACTCATTTTGCCGACCTCGGAAGGATGACAGGCCGAGTCAACCCCACCTGGTGTTGAGTCAACAGCCAAATGAGATTCAAATCAGGACCCTCTGGATCCAAAGCTCACCACCCTATCCATTACGACAACACCAGGCATAATATCTATATACATACACATATATGTTATTATTTACTTATTTTATAGCTTGCTTGCATATCGCTCACTTGGGCCGCAGCAAGTCGACGTGCAGCAGTTTGGGCCACAGCAAACTATAACTTTTAACCTCAGGCATTTCTTCCCCTCTCCATGACGTGGCATGGCTGTGGTGGTGGTGGGGATCAAGTGAAACAGCACGTCAGTAAGACTAAACACAGCAAAGATGTTTGACATTAGCAAGGCACGTGTATGATTGGATGCGGTAACACGAACTGTACAGTATTATAACAAGATGTGGTAACAAGAACTGCTTGGCCTTTTAAAAGAAAAATTA